>JAHLJT010009419.1:87626811-87767290 GCA_031308135.1 Acheta domesticus | reverse complement strand
ACATTAGTGCAAAATATCTGCTTTTGCAAAAGTATTCAACCAGTCAATGAAGATCCAATGAAATTATATGACACTCCCCCCCCCCCATTTCCAAACCAATACTGCAGAATTTTCTGCTGATAAGGTGCAGTTGTTGATCAGATGTATTCCAAACTTGAATCAATTCCTTAAAGCAGTATGGGTCGTAAAAGTAAAGAGTTATCAGAAGACATGAGGATGCTAATACTAAAACATAATGCTTTACTTTTGCAGCATGATTTGAATAATCTTGTACAGTGGTGTCAGGGAAGTTGTATTAATTTGAATACAAATAAATGCAAGTTGCTTCCTTGTAATCGGGGGCGTAATGTTATTTTAACAAGCTATACTATTGATGGATCAACCTTGGAGTGTGTTCCTGAGATTAAGGATTTGGGTATTATTATTGTAGATAGTAAAATTTGTTTTGTTTAACACATTGATTATGTGATTAATTGTTCTTTAAAGTTACTAGGTTTTGTTAAGAGACAAGCATCCAAATTTACTTCATTAAAAGCACTCTCAATTTTATACAACTCTTTAGTCAAATGTAAACTTGTGTATTGTTCTTCAGTATGGTCGCCTAGTACTAACTATCAAATTAAAAAGATTGAAAGTGTTCAGCACATATTTTTCTCATACGCAGCGTTTAAAGCTAATCTTGAAAATCCCAGATTCAATCATAACTACACAGATATAGCTAAATTATTAAAAATTCCTTCATTGGAATCTGCGGGATTGGCAAATGATGCACTTTTTATGCAGACACTTCTGACTGGGCTGATTAATTGTGTTGTATTGAGGAATCTACTTTCTGAAAGTTTAAATCCATGTAATATTAGAAATGTTAAGCTACTTTAGGAAATTTTCGGTAGAACTCAATTTATGTATGACTCTGCAATTCCCAGACTTGCTAGAATTGCAAATAATAATATAAAATAGAGTGATTTGCATTGCAATCAATACTCCTTTTCTAAAACTATTAAACATCGTTTGTATTATTATTGCTAATTTACTTTGTACTAAGCTTCTTAATATTGCATTATGATTACTATTTTGTCTCTTACTTTATGTGTTATTTAATGTTTGTATTGTGATTTCAAATATGTATTGGGCTTCTTAGCTTGTATCTTTCTTAAAATAAAATAAAAAAAATAATAATTCCAAGGGTGATTCATTCAATGTAATCACCAAAAAGTCAAAAAGTCTGTGTTCACTGCCAAGTCAGTGATATACAGATTGCAAAGAGAGAATAGGATTTGTATCAAGCGGCGGGCAGGACGTCCTAAACTGCTCAGCATATGGGACAAATGTGCTGTGGTAAGGATTGGGAAAATGAATCTGCGAATTAGTGCCCCCAAACTAATTTCTGAAGTATTAAAGTTTCCATAGAAAACTGTAAGTGAAGATACAGTAAGATGAACTCTGCACAGGGTTGGCTACCACGGCTGCAGATTGGGCAGTATTGAAAATACATGTATTTAAAATACGTATTTTCGACACTTTTGTCATTTGTATTGAAAATACATATTTGAACATGTATTTTGCATTTGTATTGAAAATACTTTCTAATAGTATTTTGTATTTTCAAAATACAAAAATACTTTTTATTGATCTGCCGTTGAAAATTTGAATTTCAATATACAGTCAAATCTGAATAATACAAAGGTAAATAACACAAACTTTTTGTGTTTAGAAGCAAGTAAGTTGAAGAAATTATGTTTGGAGGCATCAGTTAACAGATTTTGGAGACCACCATACAGACGTTACATTATTTTGTCACATTATGCATTACTGTCTGGAAAGGAATTGGACGCCCTGGTTAAAAGCTTGTGCTTGCGCTGTTTAAACAGCCAATCTTATGATCAGACCACGGATATTTAGGTTTTAAAATATGCGTTTTAGGTGCCTAAAATAGGTTCTTTCCGCATTTCAGTTAGGCTTTTTAAATAGTAGAATAGACACAAAAAAAATAAAACTTAAAATAAACACATTTTTATCATTTATTATATATATCTCAATTGTAAAAACATCAGTTTTCTATATACTATTTATGAACAAGTTTAATTGTTTGTCCTCTCGTTAGAATTATTCATACCGTATTTTGCCTCACAATAAATTACACTCATACTTTGCCACAATTTTGCTTAGTTTTCAAGAGTAAAAACGAATGTCTCTTATTGGTCAAGATCGCTTTTCTTTCGCGTAAATTTAATAGCTTTATCTTAGCAGCGGAGGCAGACTTTTCCATGAAGTCAGGGAGTATTGACATGGAGACTTTTATCACAAGATCTTCATCCTGTATGTTCATTTCTCGCTATCTTACAGATTATCAACTTAAAATTAATATCATCCTTGTCTGATAAAAGAAAAATAGGCTTGTATAGGCATTAATGTTGAAATAGAGTCTTTTAGGTGCTATAAAATGGATGGGTTTTAGTTCAAATATATCTAAAATATATACAGGGTGAGTCACGTAACTTTAGCACCTCCTGTAACTTTTGAACGGTTGAAGTCATTGCAATGCAGTTTTCACGGAAGTGCATGAGGGGAAGGGGCTAATAGATATGTGCATTCATTTCTATTTTATCGCTTGTATTTTACGAGATTTTTTAGGTAACTTTGTTTTTTCAAATGGAACTATGCATATTTTTTCAGTCCACATCCAAAGACCAATGATGTACATATTGTCATATGTTAGACAAGCATTTCTTTGATTAATTTTGATTTTTGTGACTGGGGTTTAACGGACATTTTGAATAGTCCACCACATAAGGTCACGCAGCGCTCCACCAGCAACGCGCGCCCGGGCAAGGGAAGGGAGATTTGAAGATACGAAACATATTCCAAATATTCACAAAACCATTGCAGTTTTTACCTGAACTATGCTTTCCATCCATCCACATTTTCAGATTTTCGACTTTCTTTGATTGAAGGAATTAATGGATGGAAAATAAGGATTTGTCGTAAGTTTGTATCATAATAAAATTGTTTATAACTTCAACTCCATTTAATGGGGTTTCCTAAGATACGTATTAATGGGATCTTGAAACAAAGCACAATAAGAATAAATAATTAAAACTGTACAAAAAATATTGTGTATTTTGAGCAAACAATTTCAATGTTAATGAGAATATAATAATAACTTAGGGATACAAATAATCTTATTTCAATAAATACTACATAAGACAAGTCCGTATTTTCAATCCCTAAGAAACACAAAATATCTGAAAATGTATCAGGCTGGAAAGGAGAGTTCAGGAAAAAATGCAACAGTTTTGTGAATATTTTTCGTATCCTCAAGTACTAAAATCCCTTCCCTTTCCCGACCCCGCGTTTGCTGGGGGAGCGCTGCGTGACCTTGTGGGGCTGACAGTTACAATGAAAATATCCGTTAAACACTAGTCGCAAAAAAATCACAATTACTCAAAAAAATGCTTATCTAACATATGACAATATTTAAATCTTTGGATTTGTCTTTTTACGGTTGTCATGATAGACTGAAAAAATATGTATAGTCCCATTTGAAAAAACAAAGTTACCTCAAATATCTCGTAAAATACAAGTGATAAAAGAGAAATCAATACACATATCAATTAGCCCCATTCCCTCATTTACTTCTGTTAAAACTGCATTGCAATATCTTCAACCGTTCAAAAGTTACAGGAGGTGCTACGTGACTCACCTGTATATAATACTTCATTTAGTACAAAGTACCCAGGAAAAAAAAAAGATTTTATGTACATATCCTATTAATTTATATAATTTAAATTATCATATTATTAAAAATGTATAAAACATCAATATTTCCTATTATGGATGGAATATATTTCACTGTGTTTGATTTAGATGCAAAAGAGAAAGTGACGTGTGAAATTTGTAAGCCTGCCAAACAGGCAATAATAAGTGGTTCTTAAAATGCGCCCAAAAATTTTAAGACACACATGAAGCTACTAACAAGCAGTATAGCCAGAGCCATTGTATCCACTAGGCTGACCAGGCTGCAGCCTAGGGCCCGGAACTTTTGGGGGCCCTCAAATTTGTAGAATTTTTTCTTAATTTTTATAGGATTTTTATCGTAATAAGATTTACAAGCAAATGTTCTAAACTTTACACAAATTTTCTTTGTTTTAAATAAATACAAATAAAATATATTAATATATTTATATTTTTTATTCTAACATAGACTGATACACTTACAAAAAGTACTTTTAAGAAAGTACGTTTCTGAACCAAGGGCCGTTCATTTGAAAAAAAATCTGAAGTGTGCATAGGACTGGTCAAAAACTCTAAGAAAAAAATATTTTTATGGCTTTATTGCCTCTAAGAGTTGTCCATATCATTTAAACAAAGCATTGTTTGTCATATTGATTTTAAAAGCAATATATTACTTAAAATTTCAAATTTAATATATTATTATATATAATGTATATACTATATTGTTATTATTATTTAATAATAATATTTATTAATTAAATGAATATTCAAAGACATAATTATGTTGGGATTATCCTAGGGCCCGAGTGCCCATTACATTTTACAGCCTAGGACCCAAAAGCATGTTACAATGGCCCTGAGTATAGCAGTAAGCGATAAAACAGTATAAATTCTAGATGCACAGAATGTTGTACAATAGACTGAGGCTTGCACTGGTCATTCTTTTAACTACAAAATTGATCATTTCTTCACACATTTTAGAGAATTCATCCTGGTGTGATAAATGAATTTGAGAACTATAAAGATGATTGGTGTAGAACAGGGTTGGCCAACTAGCAACCATTAATTATGGCCCGCGAAAGTTCATTAGTCAAAAGTGGAAGTCTCTTACATCCATGTTGGGCGAGAAGATTGTGCACCTAGCACATGTGCCGTGTAGGATTCAACACCTAAATGTAACTAGTGGTGCTAAAACAGCACATACTTTCTCGCCTGTTCTTTCTCGCAAAATTATGCAAAAAGTACTTGAATTTTCAAAAAATTATACATGGTCTTATTTCAGAATCTATCTTTAAGTTACAGATTTCATTATGGGAAAATATCTGTATTTTCTTAATTATAGTTACAGGAAGACACCGACAAAATTTGAACTTTTGTAATTTTCGAAAAATTAGAGTTTTCAATGAGCATGAGCCTTGCACCATTCTCTTAAATTTTCTTCACACTTTCCATCCACAAAATTAAATAAAAAAGATGGAGCCATTTTTTTTCAAAAATTTGAAAAATGTCCCATGGGCTTCCTGTTCACCCCTAAAATTAAAATATAGATTGTAAATTCAAGGATCCTCAACATCAACTAGATTTATTGGGAAATATCAGTTTTGATGAAAATCAGCTGAATGGTGTAGCCGCTAGCATTGCTCACAGTTGCTCACAGACAGATGAACAGATGTTTTGCTTTCATTCGATTTTTTGGTATCAAGGGCACACAATACACGGATTCTGGCTACACTACGTATTAGAGGATTTTTTCTAACTTAAGCAACTGGATTTATCCGCTTTTTTGTTGCCAGAGCCATGTAATAAGATTTTGTCTGCCCAAAATTTGAGTTTTTCCCACGCAATATTACATGAGTTTCTCTCGACTGCATAAGCGGTAGCAAGAAAGTAAAAATAGATCAAGTTTAGATTTAAGATTTTTTCTAGTAAATTCAGAAATTCAAAATCATCCTATGGGTTTCCCTGCGTTATTCAAGGTATGATCTGATATCATGCACGGTTTGATCCTCCCACATTTCAGAGCAGCCAGGGAAATTGCTGAGATGAACAATACATGGAAGTCAGATGTGGATTGCCCAAGTAATAAGTTTTAATTGTAGCCCTTGAGGCCTTGCAAGTTGGACATCCCTCTATAAGATCAAATTCATCTAAGAGGAACAGAACTGGGAATAGTGATACTAATGCCAAGAAGTTAAAACAAACAAATGTAACTTCTGATTCCTTCAATACTCAGGAAAAAAAGGAAAAGAACAACAAAATTTGATGATCTTGTTACAAAATTTGTTGTCAGTTACAAGAAAAAATATTAGTGATACAGTGTTTGAAAAACTAAGTGTTGAAAGGAAACGTGTCCAACTGTATATACTGTAAATCATAACCATGTTTTGAGAAATAAATTGTGACTCTGGATCACTATTGGTTGTATTTTGTATTTTCAAAAGGATTTTATAATACTATTTGGTATTTTTTATCTAAAATACTTTTATGAAAGTATTTTGTATCTGAAATACTACTTTTTTCAAGTATTTTGTCCAACTCTGCATGGCTGAGTAGCTAGGAGGAAACCCTTCATCAGTAAGAAGAATGAATGCAGACACTTTGGATTTGCTCAAGAATATTTGTGGAAAGGTTCTGAGTACTGGCAAGATATTATTTTTACAGATGAAAAGAAGTTTATCCTATTTGGCTCAGATGGCAGGATAATTGTATGGAGGAAGGTTAATGAGGAGCTTCTTGAAAAAAATATCTTTACAATTGTGAAGAATGCAGGTGGCTCAGTGATGGTGTGGAGATGTGTATCAGGAAAAGGAGTAGGCAAATTGGATTTTGTGCAAGGTTAAAATGGACCAAGACCAATATCTACAAATTCTAAAGCATAATCTAGTAACTAGTGCTGCTAAAATGGGCATCCTTGACTTTTTTAAGCTCTACCAAGATAATGATCCGAAGCATACAGTACTTCAAAACAGATTATGGGTCCTCTACAACTGTCTTAAAGTTATCCAGACAACTGCACAAAGTCCAGATCTTAATGTCTGGCAAAAACTGGAAAACTGAAAACACAGTAAGAAGTAAAGAACTTTGAAGCTAGTTCTGACAAGTGAGTGGGAAAAAATTGCACTAAGCAAAATAAAAGCGTGGGTAGATTCAATCACCAGATGTTTGCAAAGTGTTCTTGAAGCTAGAGGACGTGCAACTAGATATTAGGTTTCTGTTTGTAATATTTATTTTTGATTTTGTTTATTTGGTTGAATACTTTTGCAGAACCACACTTCTTTGTACTGAAATAAATCCATGTATTTAACACTTAGATATTTTATTTTTAAGACCATGTTTGTGTACATGATTTTCTACTATAAGATTGTATAATAAAATGCTGTGTTTTTCTTTTCTACAACAATGTTTGTGCATTTTATCACACATCATGCATCACGCAAAAGATTTGAAATATGGACAAAATACCTTCAGAATGGCAAACGCAATCCCAACAAACATTGGACTATGACACTGTTGCAAGCTTTCACCTGTATTGTTTAACATATGTACAAATCATATAAAAAAATATGGAAGGAGGAAGTTGATGGAGGCATCAATATGAAACATAGATGAGACAGGAAAATAAAAAACAAATTATTTGCAGAAGACCAAGTTATGCTGTCAAAATCAGAAAATGACTTACAAGAAGAAACACACAAATTATTCATGATCATAAAAGAATATCAAGCACCAAAACTAAAGCAATGGGAATAATATGTAAAGAATACAGTAGAATAAAAATAGTAAAGATAGTGAAATTATAGAACAAATAGCAACTTTCACATACCTGGGAAACAAAATTTCATTGCAAGAGGAAGACATAGATACAAAATTGGCAAAATACGACAAAATTAATGGATGTTTCAAATGGCATTTTCAAAAATGAATTCAGAAACAAAAATTAGACAGCATAACACCATATTCAAATCAACCTTATTGTATGGTAGTGAAATGTTGGGTATTTAGTCAAAGAGACAAGCAAAGGAATGAAGCAGCCCAAATGAGATACTGAAGAGCAGTATTAAAGATCTCAAAGAAAGATAGGATAGGAAATGAACACATATAAAAAAGACTTAAAATAATGAAGATTTGTCCAGGAAATAGAGAAGCATCAACTAAAATGGCATAAACACAAAATGAATCAAATTCAACAGATACCCAAAAATGGCAATGAGACACAAGCCACGAGGAAGAAGAGAACCAGGTAGACTGAAGAAGAGGTGGACAGATTAGGAACACTTCAATAGTGATTGAGGAAATACTGGAAAGAAGGAATATAAGCCAAATGGCCAAAACCTCAAAGGTTTATGGTGATAATGATCATGATTTACCATTTAATAATAAAATATATATACATCAAAATGTAGTATTGTAAAACAAGTAGCTTTGTATCAATAAAAACTAATTTTCAACTTCAATACTGTTAATAATGCAATTTTAAAACTTAATTCACGTTGTGAAGTGAATTAAACTTATTACTCCATAGTTTGTATTATGTAATTTGAAGAATAAGTGCACACTCTTTCTTCATGCTGTGTCTAGAAAGTAGTTGGTACACAAAAAAGATGGTAGGACAAAATATGAAATATTTTGTGGACAAATTGTGGTATTTGCTCTGTAAGTTTTATAACATTTGAAAAAGTACAAATAATAAGCCACCAAAAACAGTTTTTGTGACACTTGACCTTTGATATCTTAACTTGCTCTGCATAGATTTCGAATGGAGTATGTCACCTTTGTTTGAACATGAAAACAAAGTTCTGTACGAAATATCAACCCTATTAGAATTTTTTTGTGAAATTTTGGCTTTCTTTAGCAAGATTGGCATTCTTGGCAACATGAAAACGTGTAATTGAAATGGTGTTAAATCAATTTGAAAAGAGGCAAGAACCCTGGTTAGTTAACAAATTATTTAGTATTTTATTTGTAGACCTAGGATTTTAGGGCAGATGCCTATTTAGTTCCTTTAGGATGTTGAGGAAAATAATAGCAGATGTTTAGGAACCATGAGAAAATAGGTCTACGAAAGCATCTAATAGTGCCTAAAATGCCCTAAAAGGGCTGTTGATACCTATATTAATATGTTTTTGCCTAAAATTGAGAAAATTAAGTGACTTTCAAGAAGTAACGTATTTTAAATGCTACATTTTGAAATTAATTTTTACAGAAATGCAAATATTATGTGATCTAATATGCAATCAACAGTGCACCGAAATCTCTCACCCAAAGTACCAAACACAAGGAGCCTTACAAGTCAACATAATAAGGATGTTTCACGCTTGCCTCGGATCAGCATGCACTTTTTTGGCAGTTGCACCCCTTCCTGATGCAGTGCGCTGTTGACAGGTTGGGGCTTATCACCATAGCACTTCGAAGTCCAGGCGAGGAAAGACAGATCAGGCGAAAGCCTATTCTCGGACAGGCGTAGATTACAAAATACGGTCCAATGGTTAATTGGTTCGAGTGGTAGAGGTTTATGGGGGGCAGGAGTGCGGGGCATGAGTGAAGAAGTTTCAGGAGAAGTGAGCATAAGAAATGTGACCAAATTTGATTTCTCCTATAAATCTATGTCAGTGAAAAGTTCATTTTCAGCCTTCAAAATTATTGTATAATAAATAAGACAGCCTTATTGTAGAAAATTTGGAGAAAATATTGATTATATACTATACTGCTAATTATGAAAGTGCTTGAAGTCTGTCTCATAAATGTAGCAATACTTTTTCCTGTATAATAATAATTGCCTAATTTAATCCTTTTGGGATCAGTTCTAGATGCCAGAAATATAACTTTTGGATGTCTATTTTTTTTGCCTGGTTTTTTGTAACCTATTATAAGTGCCTAAAACATCAATTTTCATGTCTGTTAGTGCCTAACTTTGTAATTTTGTTGCCTATTTTAGGTGCCTAAATCAAACCTTTTTTGTGCGTAAAATTCTGAGGTCTATTTATTTGACAGAAAAGTCAAGTGTATAATTATATAAAAACTTTGATATACTGTTGTGAAATTTAATTGTTTAATGCCATATTTATATATAAGCTGAACAAGCTATGATTTAAGCACTCACTCAATTGGAGTCTCCCAAACAATTTAAATCCAAATTACTTTCATTTTTGTTACTCTACACTATGATAAATGGTAGAATTATATAATAATAATAATGATAACAATAATAATAACAATAATAATAATAATAAATAATATTAATTAATTAAAATTGATAATAAATATTAATTACAATACAGAACTTAAATTCAATTTTTGTACTAAGTACACTACAATACAGAGTTAATTAATTTTATAAAGGGTAGTGTAAGAAGATTAAAACTGAACAACAATACTACTAACATAGAGTAAAGATGTCCTAACACTATGCTACTAATAAAAAAGAAAGAGAGAAGGAAAAAAAAGCAATAGAGAGAGAGGGAAAGAGAGAAAGAAAAAAAAAAAGTAATCTTCTTATGAGGCTGTTGCCTGGGCTGGGTCCATCCCTTACATTCGACAATCAGTTTGAGGGTTTCAAAATATGCAACAGAGCATGTAAAAAATATTAGTACCAGTTTATATTTATGTAGGTGTGTGTTTATGATGTGTATATTCTTTTGTACTGTAGAGTGTATGGTTTAACAGGAAAGCTTTCAGTTTATTTTTGAATTTTTGAGTTTAAGCTTTTAAATTCACTAGGGAGTTTGTTGTATAGCCTTCTATAAGGGTACTTTTTTGAAAGAGTGAAGTTTCTCTGTGTGGGACATGCATATTTCTTTTTTGTCTAGTATCATAGTTATGAACTTCTGCATTTAGAGTAATAGAATCCTTGTTTTCCAAAAGTGCCTTCTTTGTGAAGATTAATATTTAAGAAATATACATGCGTGTTAGTGGTAAAAAAAAGTGTATTAAAACATGAATTCAGAAAGGGTAAGAAAATATTCATACTTTATTGTTTACTGATGATCAAATTGTTCTTGCAGAAGATCTAAATGCTGCTTCCTACATGATAAGAATACTTGTACATAAATATGAAAAATGAGGATTGGAAATCAACATGGAAAAAGACTCAGACTCATTATTTGGTAGTTGGTATGTATGGAAAGATGTAATCCTAGAGAGTTCTATGATTTAAAATGTAAAAGATTTAAAATATTTTGGAGTAATTTTGATTGAATAGGGTAGAGATCAAGCCAATACTTTCTCAAAAGTCGGAAAGGATAGATAGATAATAAATAAATTAAACCCACTACATTGGAGTAAGAATGTTAGAACTAAAACAAAATCCAGCCATCTTTGGTAGAGAGCACAGTAACATGTGGCTCTGAAATTTGGATACTTAATCAAGTTCTGAAAATGAGAATTAATAGTGTTGAAAACAGTTTTCAGAGAAGATGCTATGGAGTCACACTACTTGATCATGTAAGAACAGATACGATAAAAAGGCAATTAAGTATAGAAAGATTCTCATGCATTGAAAAGAAAAGATTGTTATGGTACTGCCATTTGAAAAAGGAGGGATTCTGAAAGACTGCCCAAAAAGGTTTATAACTGGGCACTGCAAGATGGAGGAAAAGAGGTCATTCGAGAGTGAAAGGGAAAGATGGTGTAATGCAAAAGAGAAATGTTACATGACACTAATCATGACAAAGAAAATATCGTCTTGGATGTGCTAAACAGCCAATAAATATCACTGCAAAATATATATGTATATTTCTCAGTTGAACCCGATATCTCGAAGCATCTCTGGAGTGAAATATTTCTTCGATTTATCAAAATAATACTTTTTTTTTTAAAATATGAACTGTTTTAAATAGGCATGGTTAAATATTATCATAAAATTGTTGTTCATTTGTTGTATAATGAGCATTTATTCTCGAATACAAAATATTGTGAAACAAATCATAAAGATTCTTTTAAAAATAACTTTATTTAAAGCAGCCCTACCTGTTACTTCTGAGGTTTTGAACAATTTAGATGCAATAAAATGTTAGTAATTTTCATCTGTTTCTAGTTTTGCTTTACACTTTGATCAACAAAATTTTCTAGTAAATTCATTGCACTAAAAATGTCCTCACCAACTGAAATCTAACCCTGAACATCCACCGAAAAGTGTCTGATCCTTTCAGTGCCAGTAGGGAAGATCGTGGTTTAGAATCATATGCCTTGTCTATTTCTTCTTCCTTTGTTGAGTCCGCTTGTTCTGTTACTACCATGGAAACATTTCTTTTAAACTTCTCACATCTTATGTGCTTTGAAATGTGTTATATGAAATCATAAAGAAATATTAATTTTAAAGTGCACCATTATTAACATCCGTTAAGCTAGCAAAGCCATTTGCACGAATGACATTTTCTCTGTAACCAGAATTTTATGCAATTATTGTGCTTTTCAGTTATTCAAAAATTCATTTTTTTTGCTCCAACAGTTTTTCCAAACATTGGCAGCTTTGCTTTGTTAAAATGGCAAAGCCATTTAAGCAAAATATATTTTCTTTATATAAAAAATTTTGTGATTCTCAAATATATAAACGTAATTTTTTTTTGCTCTTACTGTTTTCCGAAAATAAAAAAAAAAAAAAAGGATCCCTGAAATCCCGGGCAGGCGCAATACCAACGTGAAAGAAAACGACTCGTAGAAAAAATTGCAGCAAAATTAGATTTTCTCGACAGAAAAATAACCACAAAACAATACACTGTACTACAACATTGTTTTGCATTTTTCGACATTTAATATTATCCCACAAATAATTATAATTCTTTACAGTACTCTCAAAAACAACTTGTTTCGAGACATAATTCTTCGTAAAAAGTAAACTCCTCAACAATATGCATTGTCCTGTGTCTACAAATACAACCAACTACCAATCTAATAAACTACACTAACACTGATTATTTTGCTCTCAATGGGTTTTCGAAAATTTAACAAAATCACATACGGGAAAATTGGACTAGCGCACCTGGCAGGTGAATAAGAAAAAAATCCCTTTTGGAACCAAATTTAAAATTAAATATTCTTTACACAACATCATCAACAACAAAAACATTACACAGCTGTATTGTTTCTCTAATTTTTCACTTCCGACACTATCCATAAAAAATATAATTCATTACATTGCGTATTGAAAATCACACGAATAGAGGTACATAAATCCCCATAAATACGAAGCTACTCAGCAATTCGCATTGTCCTTTACTAGCAATTAGAATCACACATTATTCTAATAAACTATTCAATCACTGATTTTTTTGCTCTTGTCGTTTTCAAAAAGTGAACAAAACCATTTTTGGGATGACGGGCTGATGCACAACCGGCAAATAAAAAAAATCTTGGAAGCAAAACTATCCAAAAAATTAAATTTTCTTTAGATAACATCAACTACAACACATTAATCTGTACTACACTACACGACACTACATTAAAACTGAAAAGCAATATAGTTGAATTGCTTTTCAATTTTTTACTTCCGACACTGCCTCCCAAAAAATAATAATCCTCTACATTGCATATCTAAAAACCATGGATGGAGGTACTTAAATCCTCGTAAATACTAAACTACCCAATCATTCGCATTGCCCTGCACACCAACAATAAGAGCCAAACATTATTCAAAACTAACTACTCCAACTCTAATTTTTACTTTCCCGTATACGTACGTATACACGGAGTGATATACGTAGTATAGGGAAAGTTATGTAATGCTGCGCGAAAAAATGGCCAATTTTCGGCAGAAAAAAATTAATTGCCGGGCCGTGAAAACGAATAAGTGGATAAAACCAGTTGCTAAATTAAGAAAAAAAATCCTCTATCTCGTGGTGTGGTCAAAATCCATGATTTGTTGCTTCTTTATACTTAAAAACCGATTGACGGCATTCCGTCCGTCTGTCCGTCTGTGGTCAACGCTAGCGCCTAAACCGTTCGGTCGATTTTCTTCATAATTGATATTCCCCAGTCGATCTGATTCTAGTCGAAGCTTTGTGATTTTGAAAAAGATTCTTTAAAATTTGGGGGTACTTTATATGAAGCCCCCCGGGGATTTTCAACATTTTCTCAAAAACGGCTCCAAATTTTTTCTTTAAATTTCTTGTATGAATAGAGGAAAATACACTTTTTAACATGGCACAGGTCCGATTTTCACGTACAGCTCTGAATTTTCGAAAATTGTGAAAGTTTGAATTTTTTTCGGCGTCTTTCTCCAACTACAAAATTGAAAATAGATATTTTTTCTTCAAATAAAATTTGTTCTGCATATTGAGTTCTTTAATAAAGGTCATGTAAATGTTTTTCACAATTTTGGTAGTTTTCGTGCAATATTGCGTGCAATATGTGCAATTTTAAAAAATTACAAAAACAAAATTTTCTCAAAAACGGCTCCAAATTTTTTCTTTAAACTTTTGGTAGGGATAGTGGTAAATGTGCTCTATCAATAACATAAAAGCCATTTTGGTCTATCGGTTGGTTTTTTCAAAAATTACCAAAATGTAAATTTTTTTACTTGTCTCTCACGTCGTTAATATTTACATTATCGGCGATTTTTTACATTATTATATTTACGAGTATATATGCTTTAAATAATGTCAAGTAAAGTTTCTCGAAAACACTACCGTTTTCTGTGAAAAGTAGCTCAAATTTCGGCATTTTCAGAAATGCTCAAACGTCATTTTCTCGTATATGGCTGCAATTTTTTTCTTGAAACTTTTGTAACGGATAGTGCTAATTACACTCATTAGTATAGTGTGAAGTTTATTTTGAGTTTTTTTTTCAAAAATTATATAAATGTAAATTTTTTGAAAGATCTCTCACATCTTTAATATGCACATTATCCGCAATTCGTAAAGATGATTATATTTGTGAGTGTAAGTGCTTCAAATAACTTCAAATAAAGTATTTTGAAAACTCAAAAATTTTCTGTGAAAATTAGCTTCAAATTTCGCATTTTTAGTAGTGCTAAAACGCCATTTTCTCTTAAACGGCACATAATTTTTAAAAGAAAATTGGCATTTACGGCTAGGTTTTTGTGTTCTTTAATATTCTAAAATTAATGTTTCTGTTCTACCAATAGGAAACCGAAAAATTAAGAAAATGACAAAAAAATGTACTTTTGGTGATGATAGATGGTAGCTGGCAAGAAAGAGTATGTGGCAATTCCGAATAGCTAGCGAAGACCCAGGAAAATAGAAAACTAATACGGGAAAGTCTGTGCCATTCTGTTTCTGTTTTTTGACAAATAAATAAATAAATAAAATAAATACGGTCATGCTTAATTTTTTCAAAATACGAGTAGTTTTTCTTTAATTTTGTGACAAACGTAATAGGCCGCTGTAAATTTACTGCGCTTCGGACAGCTGGATGCGTCGTAAATTAGAATGTGCAATTTTGTATATTATTTCTTTCTTCGTTTCTTACATTCGAACTTTGTTATAGACTTACACATTAATATTTTAGAAATTGTTTATTTTGAAATATTTGAAATAAGTAAAAAGAATTAATAGCTCTCAGAATCGCGACAATGCAGGGTCTGCAACAATGGAATTCACTTTGTGCTCGCGAATATCTGTGAATTAGTGTCATTGTTGTGACCTAATGGAGGTGTATGAAAAGGAGTTATAATTGTCTAATTTATATTGATATTTGCAGGCAAATATTTAGTTTTGCACCAAATGCTGTACCATTTGTAGTGAGTAGAGAATTTGTTGCATGGTTTTAAAATACTCTTCCCCAATCATGGCCCAATGGAAGGCATTTCTATATTTCCAGGGTATCAGGCTTCTTTTTCCAATACAGGGTTACAAAACTTTTGCATTCTATTTTTGTGAAGTTGTAGAATTCACATAGTTCTAACAACAATGCAATGGAAATAGTAAGTTCCAAGCGAAGATGTTAGTAGCGCATAAAGTGCAATATTACAGTACTACTTAGCTGTTTCCTCTAATACGGGAAAGTAAGTGCTGTTGTAGCAGCACTAGTTTGCTTTTTTAATTTTATTTCTTCTTGTTCGGCATTTCTGCCTTTCAAGGGCGTTTACATATGATTACATAACGTTTTAGGATTAACCATCCTCAGGTTTGTCAATATTCTTTCTGTAGTTTGTTAAGAAGTTTGTTAGAAAAAAAAGAGTTGGTATTGTTGTGTGTGCGAGAGTGCAATAAAAGAGAGAGAGAGAGAGCGCGCAACAGTTTATATTTTCAGTTAGTTAGGGAGGCTTGAAAAGGTCTTTAGGATAGCGTGATTGAATTCTTTGTGGTTGGCTGTAATTTTTACCTAAATGGTAAGTTGTTGTGGCTGGGGATTCTGGTAGTAATTCATAAAAGTTTTATGAAATTTTGATTATGTAGTCTTGAATATATTCAATTTGTAGTTCTTTATGCAGTTGTTCGTTACTTATAAACCACGGAGCTTTAATTATTTTTCTGAGACACTTGTTTTGGAAAATTTGGATTTTGTTAATGTGGCTGTTGGCTGCTTTTATCCAAACGGGGCTTGCATAGGTTAGCGAGGGTCTAATTACTGATTTGTAGATTATTTTATCGCATTCTATGTTAAGTGAAGATTTATGATTTAATAGTGGATAGAGTTTTACAATTTTTATGTATGTTTTGTTTACTGTGTTTGTGATATGAGCTTTCCAGGTTAATTTGGTGTCCATTGTGAGTCCAAGATATTTAACTGGTGTTTTATTTGGTAGTCATGGTATGGGTGTGTTTCGGATGAGTAGAGGAGGAGGTAATTTAGGTTTACGAAGGGTGAAAATCTTTGCTTGTGATTTTGAAGCATTAATTTTGATTCTCCATTTTTTCAGTCCATTTCAAAAATTTGTAATTGATCATGTGCGCATAAAATATCGTCGTGTGATGTGAATAGTGCCGTGTCATCAGTAAACAAAGCTATTTCTGAGGTGTCTGGTTGCGGAATATCTGATAAATAAATGTTGAAGAGGAGGGGAGAAAGACAAGATCCTTGTGGGATTCCTGCATCTATTGTATGTTGTGTTGAACGTGTATAGTTAATTTTCACTTTAAAATTTCTGTTGGTCAGAAAGCTAAGAATGATATTCAATTCTGGAGTTCCTAGTTGTTGTAACTTGTACAGGAGACCGGTATGCCAAACAGTGTCGAAGGCTTTTTCTATATTCAAGAAAATGGCTAGTGTGTGTTTTCGTTGATGGAAATTGAACGAAACTTTCCCACTATGGAGCACTTTATCACCCTTGTGCTTTACGATTGGTGAATTACACATTTTAAATTAATTTTGCAAAGAAAAAAGTAATTAAACTTTAAAAAATTGTAATTTAATAAATTAACCACAATTTAAAAACCAAAATGAAGAAAAGTAAATTAAATTACATTTAACTTTGACGTGATTTGAAACCATAAATCTCAAAACTAACACAGGTGAACAACCGGGATGTGTTGTACGTTCTGTGAACAGTGTGATACCTCGACCACAGTATACTGTGCCTCGACTGAAGCACATTGCACCGTGGCTCTGGGTCCTACAAAAATTAATTTCTAACGATATTCACTACGATTTGTTGAAAATATATAATGCATTAGATGTTTAATTTTTCGGAATATGATTGTGCCAAAAATATGTTAATGATAATTTAAAACCTTTTTAAATCTTTAAACAAGGGGATGTTTCTTCTCCGGGAAGCCTGTAACGCTCTGTACTACATTTTTAACCTCGGACGCGCTATATCACACTCCAACAACTACAACGGCTTCTTCCAGCTGCGGGCAAATTGAACATTTCTCATTGTTTATCTTTGAGGTTCAAAACTTGATTCTTCCATTGCATGGCGGATTTTGTTTTTGTCTTTTAAAACCATTGAAAGTGTATTTGCAGAAATACCGAATTCTTCTGCAATATATTTTTTTCTCACACCTTTCTTCACTTCACACATTATTTTAAGTTTTCATTTAAAGTTAATGATTTGATCACACGTTTGAAAAATGACAGTGCTTCCTGAAGAGTTATAATATAGCTGCATGTAGGATTATATAGCACACCACTGCACGGGATTGTTTAGCTGGCCTTGGAAGCAATACAAAATTCGCTTGTCCAGGCGTCCAGAGCGGACGGCAAGAGCGCAGAGAGGAATTGTGTGTTCCTTAGGAAATGGCTAGGGGGTCTGGATTTCGAACCGTGAAAACAAACTTCACCAGTTTCTTAAAAGTATGATTTTAACTCAGTGGAAGAAGATATTCTTTCGAGTTATCGAGAAACTCGTGGTATCAAATTTCGAGTTAACGAGACAGTCTTACACATGAAATACACATAAGGCGGCCGGGAATCAAAAATTGCTTCGACTTATAAAAACTTCGAGTTATCGAGGTTTGGCTGTACTCATATTTTCGTAAAATTGAATACGTCCTTGTTTCAAAATCTAAATATAAAGAACAGATTTCACAGAGGGAAAAATCTATTTTCAATTATGTAATTGTAGCAAGACGCCCCAAAAAATTCCACTTTTACAATTTTCTAAAAATCAGGAATTTAAGCAAACATGAGACCACACACTTCTTTTTATGCTGTCCGAGGACACAGTTTATGTAACAAATTGAAGCCATTTTTGAGAAAAGTTTGGAGATGATTTTGAGACTTCATGTAAAGTACCCTCAGATATCAAAATACTGTGTTTGAAACTCCCAATTCATAGAGTTTGTTCTTATCGATTTTGGAGAAAATCGGCAGAAGGGTTTACGCTAGGCATGTCAAGGTCGCGGGCAAGTTAACGCGTATATACGGAGTATATACAAATACGTGGTATAGGGAAAGTTATGTAATGCTGAGGAAAATCTATTTCGAGATTTCAACGGAAATACATGTTTTGGGGTCCCGTGATACCGAAAAAGTGGTTCTTTTCAAAACGTCCGTCCATCCGTCCGTCTGCCTGCCTGCCTTCCTGCGTCTGCGTCTGTCTGTCTGTCTGCCTGTCTGCGTCTGTCTGTCTATCTGCGTCTGTCTGTCTGCGTGTCTGTCTGTCTGCGTCTGTCTGTCTGTCTGCGTCTGTCTGCGTCTGTCTGTCTGTGAGCAACTGTAACGCCGAAACCATAAGTACGATTTCTTCCAAAATGAATATTCCACAGCCGATCTAATTGTTATTAAGCTAACGATATACAACATTGTGGAGCTCTTCACAACTTATTTTATGTGAATACAAATTTTTTCACGCGAAAAAAAAATTAAAAAAAGCCCTGAGCTTGCTGAAAGTTCGGAACTTTCGTATTATTTGATTCACAAGGTCATCATCTACTAAATATATTTGTTCATTTGTTCTATCTCCGAAACCATAAAAGAACATTACATTAAAGTTTATTTATGCTTTGCAGAGGGAAGTTGCACATTATTGCACGAGTTTTCGGTAGATACAACAAACACTTCCAATACGGTAGAAAAGTTTGTCTTTGCAGTATAAAAACGAGCGCAGACCGTATGACGGTGAGTCATTGGTTTTGAAAATGACTTAAAATTTTCAATGTAGCTAGTCGTAATCTTTTGGTTACTCACGGAAAGTAGAGTATATGACTAAAACTTCTTATCATTGACGTAACATCACTTTAAAACGAATGCCAATGACTTGTACTTTAATGCGTATCTCAAACCAACATACCCTGTTTTTTAGTGACCTTGAATTATGAATAATACAACAGAGTGACTCTATCTATATTTCTTATCGTAATAGTTTTCCCACTTAAAGGGGACGATGAAATGAAATAACATTTGGTCAAACGATGGACATACTACTACATTTCAATTGATACGAATATCCAGAATTGGTTTCGACAGCATTCAATGTTTTAAATCTAGAGATGCTAGAATAGCACATACTTTATCACATCAACAACTTTTTCAATTTTTGAAAATTCCGAAGGTTCTATGAAAATTAGATAATCAGATATGAAGTGCATTAAATGTTCTTTGCTCTGTCGGAATAAAAAATAAACAAATTTGAGCCCGTTTAAAAATATTTTTATAAATTGTTTTTATTCAAACCAAAATTACGCGTAAAAAACTCGTTATTTCAAAAACTTTTATAAGATCTTAAATAAAGATGTAATTTTTAAAACATTTCATTCAGAAAAAATATTTATGATAAATATTGTGGTTTCACTGTAAATTGCAGTTTCCGAAAATACGGTGATTTCACCGAATAAAAAATGCACAATTTTTATAACCATAATTTACTCTATAAGAAAACACAAATAAAAGAACAATTTAGAGCCGTTTGTGAAAAAAATTATTGTTTAAAAATGCTAATTCACTAATTTCTACATTTCACGCAAAATCACTCATATTTTAAAACTAGTGGTGTTACAACAACACATACTTTCCCGCGTTATTGGAAACAGCTACGTAGTATTGAAATATTGCACTTTCTGCGCTAATAACATCTTAGCTATTATTTGAACACGTCCCTTGCAACCAAGAAGCGAACAACTCACTGTTTCCATCGCAGTGTTGTCACAACTATGTGAATTATACAACTGCATAAAAATATAATATAAAAATTTTGTAAACTTGTATTGGAAAAAGAAGCCTGATACCCGGGACAATATATAAATACATGATTAGGGCTATGATTAGAGAAGAGTATTCTAAAACCATGCACAAATACACTACTCACTACAAATGGCACACCATTTGGTGCTAAAACTCAATATTTCCATGCAATAAAAATAAATTTGACAGTTATAACTCTTTTTCATCAAGTAACAACAATGACACGTAATTCACAGAAATTTGCGACAGCGGAACGGAATTCCATTGTTGCATTCCGTGTATTGTCGATAATTCAGAGCTAGCAATTTTCATTTCAAATACTTCAAAATAAATAATTGCTAAAGGTTTAATGCGTAAATGTATAACCAAAGGTCGAATGTAAAAACGAACAAAGAAATAATATACAAAATTGGAAATTCTAATTTACGACGCATCCGGCTGTCTAAAGCAAATTAGTCCAGTCAAACAGTGCTCAAAAATGCCAAATACCGGAAAGTTTTGGTGTAGTTTTGATTTTTGGATCCTATATGTTTTTGGGGTCGCTGAACACGAATGTCATGTTTGTCAACAAAATTTTGCCCGGAAGCACGTTTTTTTCGCAAAAAACGTGTTAAAAATACATTTTTCAGGTTTTTTCAACATAACTCGAAAACAACCCACTTTTCGTAAATATAGATCATATACGAAATTAAAGAAGATAAAATTGCCTACATTTTATGTCTTAAGAATTTTTTCTCTTCGTACCATTTACCCGCTAGACCGACGTGAATTTTGGTGTTTTTATGAAGAAAATTGTGAAAATGGGATTCATTCCATTTTATCGCAATGTAGCTCAGAAAGTACGCATTTTTCGTAAATATTTACCTGATATGAAATGAAAGATAATGCAATTTTCTACATTTTAGGATTTAGAGGTTCTTTGTCTGATAAACAGTTGCGCCGCTACCGCGCGTCGAACCCAAAGGCAAAAAATACTTGGATGTTACTGTGAGAATGTCACCTCACTTACTCTCGCTCACTAACTCTGTAACTCCTTAGATTAGAAAGCTTTAAAAAATGATACTTTGTAACTATATTCCAAAATCAAAACTTTATTGGGTGCTACAACAATGTATACAAATGTATAATAAACACTAAAATAAATGCACAGAACCGTTGCAGTCATTTTCAAAGTATATTGAAAGTCCAGGTGTTTTAAAGGCGGGAAAATGGTTTTTATTTTTTAACTGCAGCCCAGCAATCGAAAAAATCTGAAAAAATACACAACAATTTGTGTTTTAAGAGAAACCTTTGATATTTTTTTCTAGCCTGTTCCAGGCTTCTAAGACACAGTACAAAATATTTCTTGATATTTTTTTTCGAAAATATTTTTTTGTGTTTGAATTTGGGCCTGAGAAAATATTGAAAAATGTTTTCCTGATAGTCCAAGTTGTGTTCATATTTATCATATTTTTTTCAGTCTGATAAAATAGTGTTCAGTTGTCGAAAAAAATTGAAATTAAAAAAACACGTTTTTGGCTGTATAGGGGTGTGGGTGGTGGGACGGAGGCTATGAAACCTTTCAAAAATATTATTTTTGCTTTCACGCCTTACGAATACTTCGTAAGAAGAGAAAGTTATGTAATCGTGCGGCGGAAAACGGGGAATTTTCGCCAGAAAATCTCTTATAGCAGGGGGCTGGTGACAAAAAAGTGAATAAAACCTGTTGCTAAATTTAGAAAAAAATCCTCTATCTCGTGGTGTAGTCAAAATCCATGATTTGTTACATCTTCATACTTCAAAATCGATTGACGGCATTCCGTCCGTCTGTCCGTCTGTGGTCAACGCTAGCGCCTAAACCGTTCAGTCTATTTTCTTCAAAATTGATATTCCCCAATGGTTTTTACTCGTCTCAAGGCCTCTTGAATTTGAAACCGATATCTAAGTATTTGAGGATACTTTACATGAAGCCCATTTTGAGATTTTGTATATTAAAAGAAAATGGCTCCAAATTTTTTGATTATATTTTGTTGTTGAATAGTGCAAAGAACGTTGAAGGGAATGACGTAGGCATCATTTTCGTTTATAGGCTCTATTTTTCGAAAATTGCAAAAAAACTGTTTAAAAACTGGAAAATTAAAGATAGAGATTTTCGCTTCAGACAAAGTCGGTTGTACAATATTAGCCCTTCAAATAAGGTCATGTACCATTTTTTGGAAAAACGAATAGTTTTTGCGTAAATTGCGATTCAAATTGACAAAAAAAATTCTCACAAACCGCTCCAAATTTTTTCTTTAAATTGTCTGCACGTGTGTAAGAAGGGAAGGTAAATATATAAATAAACTAGTGTTGCTATAGAATGGCACATACTTTCTCGCAGTAGTTATTTTCCAAATGCCGATCATCCGATAAATTATGTGGAGTAAACCGTTCAGTGCTGCCTTTCTTGGTCATGTTTTTTGAAAGAAATGTTTTTCGCATGTTGACAATTACCGGCTTCTTAATAAGAGAACTGATACAAGATCGTTATGACTGCAATATTAGCAGAAGTTCTGCAAGTCGTTCTCGTAGCGCGGTTGGTTAATGCACCTACAGGTTGTGACCTTCAGTAAGGAAGGTACCGAGTTCAATCCCCCGTGGGGAATTTTAATTTGATGAATGTGATGTTGCAGGAAAAAAACACTGAAGAGTGTAGATACTTTATTGAAAATCATTTGAAGTACTTCTACTCACGAATAGATTCAATATAGGTAAATAGACAGGACTTGTCTGTGTTTTCCCTAACTGCGTCTTTTAAACAATTTTTCAACTCTGTTATTCGATTTCTGAAGCGTATGACATGTCAAATCAACCTTTGTCTAGTATATATCTGTATGAACCAATTTAAATAAAATTATGATCATTTTAACGTTAAATTGTAATACAATATAACCAGAAGGCATGCGATAAACTTACAATCTTTAACGGTTCCGAAATGATGATTACTTTCTAGCCTTACGAATACTTCGTAATGCGGTTTATCGCTGCCTTGCTTGGTCATGTTTGAAAGACACGTTTTTCGCATGTTGAAAATTACCGGCTCCTAATGATAAAAGCGATAGAATTACGTTTTGACTAAAATATAAGTAATTGCGATAAATGTCCTGGAAATGTCTGTAGAGATTTGTTCAAATAATAAACTTTTAACAACTTTTTCCTTCTCTTGTATTTGTAAATCCTTTTGCCATCGTATCAATTGTTTCTTAATCATGCATTTACCATTTTATAGGTCGGTTCTATTCTTTCGTGGTTCTGTTCGACAGTGACGGTGTTGGTGTTGCGTAGTGGTATAAGTGCCGGTTCGTTGAATTTGAGTTTCGGTTGTCGGGCCTTGGTACCGAAAAGGTTTGCTGGTTTATGAAGTTGCTTTTTCTGGTTTATGAAGTAATGGAATAGCAAAAAGGACCGTATAGAAGCAGAGCGAGAAAGTATGTGCGTTGGAAGCACCACTAGTTATGTTAGAATTATAGTGTAACCACTCATGTAATTTGGTTGAGGGGAACTTTTTACCATCTTATCGGGGGGGGGGACCCTTTGCAGCGAGCTATTACGTTTGTCACGAAGTTGTAGAAAAACTACTTGTATTTTCAAAAGTTAAGCATGACCATATTTGAAGATGTATTGGTAAATAAATTTCATTGAGAAAACCAACTGCCATCTATCGCCTCTCAAAGTACACTAAACCTCAGAAGACTCGCGCTGAAATTCTTCTCAACAGCCCCGACACACTTAGATACCCCGCGGCCAAGGGGAGGGACGCGTTGACCAATCGCTAGCAGGTAGACCGTAGTTGTGTGTGATTGGTGCAAAATCCCAAGGGGTTGAAATGACGCTGCCCTAGAGGGAGGGGGCCTGCTTCGCGTACGAATCATGTGGAAATATCGTCATATTTCCCTTCCGAAGGACGGATTTTGCCTGCGCGTACGCGATGCCAAAATAATATTTCAGGCCGGAATTTTCCGTTCACAATTACTGCCAATAGACGAATAAATTTTTAGCAACAATTGTACTAAGTTTCAGCAATCAATTTATAACTCCTGTCAAACTGCTATTTTAAAATGTTCATTTCACGCACAATTTGGGGAGCCTTCCCAGCCGTTTTAAGCATATTTCGAAATCATTCATAAAATTGTTAATTTGTTGCAAAATTGTTAATTCGCTGTTTTCGGCTCTGGAACATCGGAGACTCTCCCCCTTTAGATTTGTAAAAGTTGAAAATTATTTATAAATTTGCAATTGTTGCAGTTTTTGTCTCATCTGAATGGCGTTAAAATTCCGAAATCCGATTGGTGTTATCATATTTCGTTCTCGAGATTCGTAATTGTTTATAAGAAATTAGCTTCTTACAATAGTCCCAGTTTTTTGCACTTAATTGCGCTTTACACGAGCGTACTAAAAAAACAGTTCTACAATGTCGCGCTTTTGCCCGTCACATACACCGCCTTAAAAATACTTAACTTGTAAACAAATTCTGTGGCCAATTTAATAACACTGAATCGTGTGTTTTAGGTCGAATATGAACATACATTTTATTTTGTGTTTTTATATTATCTTTTAAGACCTCCAATTTGCCAGTCGATATATTTATCAAATAGGGAGCAAATTGTTTATAAACAAACAATTTTTAAGGTACTTTACGCCGAAACGATAATTTCTGCTTTTTTTATCAAAGGGATCTTGAGCAGCCGAATGGGTTATTATTAATATTTTTCAAAGTCTCCTGTTAAAACTGAGTCAGAAACTATTTGTTCTTCATGTTTAACCATTTCCATAAAAACATAGGGAAACATTATAAGCTTAATAAATAATTTAAATAATGCCTTCATATTTTTAAAGTCAAAGTGCAATTCGTCACGTCTCCGTGAATTTTTCTGTCTGTAGAGGCCTCATTAATAAAGATTAGTTGCGTGTGAGAACGGCAAAGGAAAGGTATACTATTGAAAGAAAGAATATAGAAGACGATATATATATATATATATATATATATATATATATATATATATATATATATATATATATATATAATAACGTTCGGTAATGTGTAGCAAATGTCCCAGACGTCCACGCAACAGTCAGGTCGCAAGAACGCGGAATTTCAAAGTACGCATGCCGCAGTGGTCAGCAGAAACGCGATCTGTTATCCGCTGACCACAACAGCTCGAAGAGCTTTCATGGTTAGATATGCATGTCACGTCAGTCCTGAGAGGGTCTCACCTCCCCTAAAGTGAAAAGGCGGTCAAATAAATACTGCGAACAATTGATCAAGGATCGTTCTTGTTCGAGTTGCCGTCTGAATAGTTTCTTTTTTCTACTTTTAGACGCCATATGACAAGTGGTCGTTAAGTGATGCTGTTTATTAGTACGTGATATTGTAATTTGCATTCGTCGTGAGCACATTATGTGGAAGTAACCATTTTGTAGAGAACTGTGGTTAGTAGAAATTGTTGAGAAAATAATTAAACCAGTAAATCAGAACCATATTTTGGAGTTGATTAAATAGCTGGCGCATCAAACGTTGGAATTTGCATATTTGAAGGGGAGAGAAAGAACTTTGAGACCGTGAAGGCAGCTGTGAAGTGAACGAGTGAATTGAATTGAATTACCTTATTTTACGTGGCGAGACTCAGACTATGAGGCCTGCTCTTCCGTCGGACCACGCAAATTTTGTTACGCTCATTTCACCAACTAGCGGAGAAAGAAGGTATTCTTTGGGCGACGAAACAGACGATTTTGAATTTAGCTCAGAGGCGTCATTTAAGCTTGAGGATCTTTTACATGCAGTAAATCTTCTAACATGCGACATCCGGCTTTACTTCCCCTCCGAAGGAAGACGTACGAAGGATTTTTTCGCTCTTAAAAATCCACGGCTTCGATCGGGTTTGAACCCGCGAACTTCGGTATAAAACTGTTACACTATCGCAGCCGCCGCCGAGTGGGGTTGGCAACGACACAACTACTCAACCGCCACAAATTAATTGCAAAATACAAAGAACTTAACGCACGCGGGCGTTAAACGCATCGAACGGGCGAGAAGAGAGAAGACGGGAGTGTATGAGTGTTCAATTTGGAAGAAGACGAAGGAAGCAAGAAGAAGACGGGAGCAGGCGTCACTTGGGTGGACTGAGGCGAAAGGGGAGGTGGAGGTCGTTGCGATCTACGAAGGCGACGCGTATGCTGCCGAGGAAACGGCGCAGCCCTGGCGCTTTGCCGAGGCCTATGACGGGCCCACGCTGGGAAGACGACGCCACGCGAGCAGCGATTGTCGAATTGACGGTGCCGCGGTCTGCGGTATGCAACATCAACTAAGAAAACAAAGTGAAATTTTGTTAACGGGACTGCGGAGAGTACGTCGGGGCGGATGGTCGACAACTGCTAGCATTTGGCGTTCGAGACGCGGTCGCACTCAACCGAATTAATTAAATACTACTCAAATTGAGGGAGAATAGTAGAGAATTTATTAGGTGTTTAGAAATAATTAAATGGGACAAAAAGCAGAACTATGTTCACAAATTGAAGAGTTAAATGCCTTGAACTTTAAAACATTCGTGTACATTTTGTTTAAAGATTTGCATAACAATTTCATCTGTAATTCGTTGTCATTATAGGTGAAACGATTGTTGATTGTATTGTATTATATTAGTTAATCAAATCCTTTTCATTTACATTTCATATGAGTGTTCACGAGTGGAAAGCCATTATTTGTGTGTTTATTTTCATATGAAATAATTCAAGGAAACTTGATGCGAGTAATAGCAAGGTATTTGCCGTGCACGGAACAAATTTAGTAAAGAATTTTGATTTTTAAAAGTGTATTTAATTTGAGCGCAAGTATAAAACTTTGGGGAGTAGTTCGTTAAGTGAACATGTGTAAATGAATATTTTCTTTCTTTCTTTCATTGTTAACTTATGTTCTAATTTGATTCTTGGATACATAAGAGAAGTTCCTTCGATTTATGTATTTATTTGGATATCCTTTCTCACATCCGAAAGATCCTGTTGCCCTGAGGTAAATACAAAGCTCTTATTGAGAATTTGTCTGTGACTCATTAGATGCCTGCTAAGTTTTTGTTTGGCGGGGGGGGGGACGTTAGTCTGCTCTATGTTTGCCGCCATTTTGTAATGTTTCTCCTATTCACCTCTTTTGATATCGGCACTTAATGTAAGCTGAGCAAGTCCTCTTGAAAACGTTTCATTAGTACGTTTGAAAATATCTCAAACTTTAAATAATTTAATTTATATTATAATTCGTATAAATGCCTTACTCCAAAATTCGTCTCAAATTGAGTAATACTTACTTAGGTCGACGTTCCAACTGGGCATTCACAGGATATTCTGTGAAAACTTATTCTGTTAAAAATAAAATGGTTTGCGGAGTCATTTAAATGAATCAGCCTTCTTTTCAAATAACATATTTACATCGTTTATTGATTCAACATTAATTTAATCAAATTTTATGTTATTTACAAGTTTTACTCCTGGCAACAACTTCTATTGATATACACTTAAATTGAAATATTAATTTATTTAATCTATCGAAGCCATTTAAATGTTTAACTGATCTTCTGTTTACAAAGACATTACATTTATTTGTATACGTTTTCCGCTAGGCTTACGATTCGTGAAGACGTTGAAGCTGCGATGACGTCGACGTGAAGTTTTCCCACGAATAATCTTGAACTCCACCGGGAATCTTCTGTTCTGCATTTTGGTGTTATGATTATAAATAGTTGCATTTGAATCCGAATATCGATTTCCCAAAATAGTAACAAAATAATGTCCTTGAACCTAATAATCATAATATAACAAACTATTTACATGAAAACACTTCCCGAACGTCTAGGACGGACATTTCTATTTCGAGTTTTCTTCACAATCGCGTTGACTGAAAGTTCTTGCAACATGAACTATTTGAACTCAGAATTCTATCTTTTGTATTTAAATATTCCATACGAGAGTCCCCTGCCAAATCTAAATAACTTTTACAAATGCTCGCTAACACAGTTTGAATGCCTTCTCAATAGTTCGCCACCACACCTGAATAGCTTTTGCCAAAATTAAGGACTTAATAAAAAATGTCACATCCGTTTTCACTTGTCTTATATCTTTCTATATCTAATTTTGTCATTGGCTATTAACGCGTCCACCGACAGTCGCTTATTCTAAACTCGTGCCTTCCGACACTAAAACGTGTCACCATTGGCATGTTCTTTCGTCATTCCATCATATGACGCTTACCTAAATAAAAATGTATATTGCGACTCTCGGCGCGGAAAAAATGTGGCAGGGGGAAAACACGTTTGCAGTTTCATGTATATATTGCGGAGCCATTACAAATATTTGCAAGGAAGTATGTGCTGTTTAGCACAAGTTTCTGAACGGTTAACTTTTGTAACAAGATATTTAGAGAGATTCAGTAGGGGGCGCCTAAAACTTAAAACTTCCTTATCTTAGTCTTTCTGATGTAAAAATAGCGTTTCTAATAACATATCATACACAGGATTCATATTTGAAATATTAGGGCACTAGTAATGAAACGTGATACAAATGAATTTCGTGCCGGAAGAAGAATGGCCTTTGATTTGCCTTTACTTCACCAGCATGTCAACAGCCGCATGGAGTTCACGCTGTCATCACGGGGCACGATACTGTTGTCATAGCAGCCACCGAGGCAAGCCGCACCCTGCAGGTTGAAACGATTTTAAAAGGCCGCCTACTTAACTTCAATGACCGGCGTGGTCGGTGGCGCACTCATCCGGCGCATTCGTGAATATTGAACCGCCCAGTAGAGTTCCACGCGCGAACCATTCCAAAACAAGCTTACATTTCTATTAAAACTTGTAGTAAATGATAATAAAAAATTTAAAATATAATTTTATGTATTAATTATATTTTATTTATAAATTTAAAAAAATAATTGTAGGTGAAGTGACACTTCATCTACTGTCCCTGAATAGCCGCTGGATGAAACAGCTTCCCCTGTATAAAACAGACATATGACACACAATTTGCCCAGGGTGGTAGACCATACTCGAGTGTTGATTGCAACCATATTGCTTCAGTCAACAAAAGGGTAATTAAATTATTCTTATGGCATTGAGATTTACAAAAACATATTACGAAAGCGAATTATTGTATAGTTATTATAAATTTAAAGGAAACAGAAAATGCATGTTAAAAGATACCCCCAAACCGAGAAAGTATTTTATTAATGATTTTTAACTGTCATAATTTAGATATAATTTTACAAAAATATTTTCAACAAACTATACGTCTTTGATATTAACCAAACTAATGAAAGCCGTGCTGCAGATCTTCACTGTCATTTTTGAAGGCATTTTTCCAATGCAGTTGATTAGTCTTCGGTATACATCAACGAACATTCCGCTTCTAACGACACTCACTGTTTTAATTTCGATCCTGTATACAAAGAATAGAGAAATTTATCATTTAAAACATACACAGTTATCACTAGAATAAAATTTTCAGCTTTCTGTCTGAAAGATTATGTATTGTACCTTGAGAGACGTCTTGAATCCAACGATGATTTTAAAGCTGGTTATCCATACCTTGAAAAAGATAATTTATAATTATTCAATAAGTGTGTTTTTGAAGATATTTTATTCTTAACAAATTTTAGTAATGCACACCTTTTTGGTCTCACATAAAATGTAAATATTTTATAGTACATCATACTTTTAACGATCGTCTAAACAACCCATTGACTTTATGATTATGTTTATAAATGTTTATTTTACATAAGTTAATAAAGTGGATAAAATCACATTTTCGTGAGCTTTACATTTCACTTTCTACAACACTGACAATATTAACGTTACCATATGCCGATATTTTTTTCAATTAAATTTTATTTTTAACATTTTAGTGCCTATGGGAGAAAAAGAAAATATTTTGTTGCATCTTACAATGTCTCTTTTATCCCCGAGAAGGAAGTCTTTTATCCACTTTTGTGTAATTCTTGAAAGTTCTATGGTTTAAATGAAATCAGCACGTATACAATAAGAGTGTATTTCTAAACAAAAAAGTTCAGGGGAAAATGTGAAATCGTTTTTGAGGAAATGTGATGGACGTATTGATGGTAAATTACCATGATTTGGTAAAAAATTTGAGAAAATTACTTATATGTTGAAATACTGCAAAAACTAATAATTTGGAATTGTTTTATTTTTTTTGAAAATGTAGTAAGAGCTTCGTATAAACTTTCTCAAAAATTACAAAATCTGTTTAAAATTCCTCGTGCCTCAGTTGAGTCATTTAAGTCAGAGAATATCCATTTTGGAAACTCTTTCTGTATATTTTAGATGCTAGTATTATTGCAAAAATTTATTGTTTATTTGATATATTTTGATCTCATTAGCATAATATCATTAAATTACTGTGGAACCATCGCGACTTTATACTGTATAAGAGAAATGAAACATCATCTAAATCGAAGTACATTTGGAAAATTGTAGTTGAAGAAAATAATGTACGACGAAACGTATGACCTCTCGGATTCGGTTAAAACGAGAAATACAGTTATTAATTATACTGAGTATGAAAATATCGTCCGCAAACACGAACGTGCTGTTCATACTCCTCTCGCATTATGAATGACATATTTGATATTGAAATTAATTCATTATTTTTCTTTTGCTTGTTATAGTTTAATAATTGCCATTTTTGCTGCAGGATTATAATATTTTACTACGTAAGTAGTATTTGAGAGAGACAAAAATGATTTTCCCTTTAACGATTATGATCTGTCAGAATCAATAAACACCATCTCGATCAGGTTTTCATTCACAGCCTCTTATCCATTTAACAAATCCGAAGTTACGTTCTTCATTTCTGGACAATAAATAAAAGTTCACTTTTTTCTCCTGTTTCCTTGAACTCTTACTTTGCTAAAAGTAAGAGGATGGGAAAACTTTAGTCTCATTGTGAGCAATACCATTAAATCCGACCAGTAGTTTGTTTAACGCCTCTAAAAGTTCCCATTACTCGGGAGTGAACATTTCTTGCTATGAAATGTTGCCAACGACGCTCGTTGCTTCCTTTATTTGCAATTCAAGTTAGTAAAGTAGAGAATAGGGATTCTGAAACCAAAGAATATTTGTGCGGATTGTCCCCCTACAGTTTTATCATATATTTTTAGACCATACACTTTTTTAATTCAATGGCGTTAAACTATAAAATATAAGAAATTTTTTGTCATTGTTATTTTTTACACTAAACTTTCATATACGAAAATGACAGTAATGTGCGAAAATCATTTATTTGTTTTATTCGTAGAGTTCCTACTCTATTTCTATTGATTACTGTACTACAAGTATTACTATACTATTATTATTATTATTATTATTATTATTATAGTAGTAGTAGTAGTAGTAGTAGTAGTAGTAGTAGTAGTAATATAAGTGTTTTACTTACAATTATAACAAGTAACTATAAGTGAACTAGTACTATACATAAGTGTACTACTAGTATTCATAAGTAGTACTATAAGTATACTACCAGTATAAGCATTTCTCATACGGGTTCTCAGATCTTCACGAAGCTGCAGTTGCATTTCCAATTAAGGTTTACCTGTAGCCACAGTAGATTGCATCGGAGGTGTGCGCTCTAATCCAGTCCAGGTAGTAGGACACCAAGGTGTACACGCCAGGCATCCCGGGCCTCGCGCAACCAATGCCCCAGGATACTACACCTGCGCACAAACACATCAGATCACCAATGACGAGTATGCTAAATCTTTGGACTTCTTATTGCCTCCTTTTAAATTACTCATTGCAAAGTGATGACTTCGCCGAACTTTATTTAATGCTGAATTCACCTGTTCTTTCCATGTTAACTTACTATTTAAAATGATTCCCAGGTAGGTCTTTTCAAAACGTACGTACGACCGTAAGTTCGTTCAAAACGGACGGACGGACGGATCCGCCCTCCGTCCGTCAGCCTGTGATCAACACTAGCGCCTAAACCATACGTACGATTTCTTCCATAATGGATAATCCCCGGTTGATCTAGTTCTACTCGAGGCGCCGCGATTTTGAAAAACATTTTTTAAAATTTCCGGGTACTTTATATCACGCCTCTGGGACATTTTCAAAATTTTCTCAAAAATTGCTCCAATTGTTTTCTTTAAATTTCTTGTAAAAATAGAGTAAAATACACTTATTAAGTTGCATAGGTCCGATTTTTAAGGTTAACTGTAAATTTCCCTAAATTGCAAAAGTTTGAATTTTTTTCGTCGTCTTCCTTCAACTATAAAATTGAAGATAAAGATTTTTCCTCCAAATAATTTTTTTTCTCCAATGTGATTTCTTTCATTAAGATTATGTACAATTTTTCTGAACATTATAGTAGTTTTCGCGCAACGTGGCGTGCAGTATGTGCAATTAAAAGAATTACAAAACCAAGATTTTCTTAAAAGAGCTCCAAATTTTTTCTTTAAACTTTTTTTTTTCAATAATTTTTATTTATAGTCGCATCAACGTCATGGTCATTAGCGACTATATACACTGTACATTAGAGATTACATGTATATCATTAAATTACAATTGACATTATGGGATTACAACATTGTAGGAATATACTAATAAATGTATACAGTAATGAGATTAAATATCCTTGAAAATGTTTGTAGCTTTACAAAACTTTTAACTTTAAACTTTTGGTAGGGATAGTGTTAAATGTAATCTATGAGATGACATAAACGTTATATTGCATTCTTTTGTTGTTGTTTTTTTAAATTTAAAAAATGTAATTTTTTGATCTTCTCTCGCGTCGTTCATATATTAGCGGCGATTCGTTCACATTATTATATTTATGAGTACCTCCTTTAAATACTGTTATATAAAGTTTCTCGAAAACTTAACCGTTTTCTGTAAAAACTAGCTCAAAATTCCGCATTTTCAGATGCCATTTTGTCATAAATGGCTCCAAAGTTTTTCCTGAAACTTTTGGAACGGATAGTGCTAATTGCACTCTACAATATGATGTTAAGTTCATTTTTTTTCTTCAAAAATTACACAAATGTATTTTTTAAATATCTCTCACACCGTTAATATGCACATTTCAAAAAATTTGTAAACGCTAATTTATTTGTGAGTTTAAGTGTTTCAAATGACGTCTATGAAGCTTTTCGAAAACTCAAACATTTTCTGCGAAAAAAGTTTCAAATTTCCAATATACAGAAGCTCTAAAACGCCATTTTTTTAAAAGCAATTCCAAATTTTGCCACTTTTTGATTACCAGGTCCCGGTAGTTTGAGCTTTTGTGTCGAAAATGTGCCGGCTTCCGGCACACGATTGACATACTTTCTCTTCTGACGTCAGTAAGCGCGGGACAGTAAAAATCAATTGTTTGTTTGTATTTTATGCGTTGCTGTACCGTTCATTTGTTAGCGATAAAACTTTGGCAATTTTATTACTTACACTTTTCCAAAGTTTATAGGCGTAGTACAAAGGAAATATGCGTATGTCTGTCGCACATAAACGCACGTTTATGATTTTATGCGTTTATGCTGACTCAAGCATCACTGAACCAAAGCCCTGGGACACCCGCGCACCCTCAAGTATTAAGCGCGACTTCGTTGCATATTCTGCCCTTGCAAACTGTGAAATCTCGGCCGGCATTATTATTTGAACGCTATCTCGGACAAGTAAACCAAATTTCACCGAGACAGTGTCATAGCGAATGCATGCCCAAACTTGAAGGAGAACATTTCAACAAATAGAAACTTGCCAACCATGTCCATACCAGGGGATACAATAATTAAAGTTGTTGTTATTATTATTATTATTATTATTATTATTATTATTATTATTATTATTTTTCCATTACATCACGACTAAAGATGTTATGAGTCGGCTGAATATAAAATCTACTCCAGGTTGCAACCAGCTACCTAAGGAGCAGATCCGGTGACTATCAGTGCCTCTACAATACTTTACGCAAAATGCGGGCTGTTCCAAATAAAGCAATTTCTTGCACCTCCCAGTCTTTTGAATTACCAGGGAGTTTAGACAAGTTCTTACTCAAATTTTGCGGAACAAATCCCAGAGCTCCGATAACTATGGGGCGACCTGTGCTTTTACGCCCCACATTCGGCTGATCTCGATTTCCAAACTCTTGTATTTAAGACGTTTCTCTACCTCCTTGGTAACGACGTTTTGATCGCAAGGTACAGCAACATCGACAAGTAAACACGATTTTTTCGCCAAATCCCGGATAACTATATCCGGTTTGTTTGCTGCTATCGTGCGATCAGTTTGAATTTGTTGGTCGTACAATATCGTACACAATCCAACAGACGTCACCGGTTTTGGTGAGTGTTCGTACCACTTTGGGCATGTGTTTGGAACTTCGAGGGCGGTACAGATCTGCCAGTGGAGGTAGCTACACACCCTGTCGTGTCTTTTCAAGTATTCTGTCTTTGCTAGGATAGGACAAGCTGAGACAATATGATCAATGGTTTCTACTGGCTCCTGGCAAATGCGGCATTTATCATCTTGGGAAATTTTGAGAACCGCTTTATGATAATGTGTTCTCAACGCCTGATCTTGGGCAGCTATTATAAGTGCTTCCGATTCTGGCTTCATTCTTCCCCTTTTAAGCCACATAAATGATTTATATTTATTGATCTGTGCTCTGTCCATTCGTTTCAAATATTGTCCGCGGAGTGGTTTGTCTCTCCACGATTTCTTTAACATTTTCTGTGTCTCAAATTTCACGTTTAATAGCATCAGAAATTCAGTGTCTGTGTTATTCGACGTGTCTTGCCTAGTTTTCTTCGCAGTGCTTCTTGCTACACTAACAATGCCTCTGTTTCCCATTCTTCGGTCAGATTTCATGACCTGCCTCATTAGAGGGTCATCCTGATGGCTGACTACATACTTCCCCAACCCGACTATTGCGTTGTGCCAGGAGGCCTCAATTTGTCTGAGGCCTCTTCCTCCTTCCTTACGTGACACATCGTCTATATATATCAGCTCGAGGGTGGGCGACATGATGCATTGTTAGCAGTTTTCTGGTTTTTCGATCCATGGTGCGAATTTCTTGCTCAGTCCAGTCCACTAGTCCAAAACTGTGTTCGGCTACAGGTACCGCCAAACTACCTATTGCAGATATTTTATTCCTGGAGTTCAGAGCGGACTGCAGGACCAGTCTCACTCTCCTATAATACTCCCTACGAATTCTCTCTTTCATTCTGTCGTTCGAGATGGTTTAACATTCTTCAATGCCCAGATATTTGTAAGTTTTACCTGGCTCAAGATCTTGAATCACAGTGTGCGTATTAATTTCAATGTTCTCAGACGTTGTGAGTTTCCCTCTTTTTAAATTGATTTTTGCACACTTGTCAAGACCAAACTTCATGCAGATGTCATTGCTAAAGTCATTCACGACAGACAGCATTTGGGAGAGAATCGCTTCATTCTTAGCAAACACTTTCAGATCATCCATGTAAAACAAATGTGATACTGGCCTTTCATCACCATGGAGCTTAAAACCAAAGTCTGCTTGCGACAACTGTCTCGATAGTGGGATCAAACTAATGCAAAACAGCAGAGGGGATAGTGAATCTCCTTGAAAAGTAGTCCTGTTAATCTGAATACTTCTGGTTTCTACTGCTTTCTTTCCGCTGTGCATTAGTAACCTGGTACTCCACGACTTCATACTAGCATTGCAAAACTCAACAAGTCTAGGATGAAATCGATGGATCTCCAGGGTTTTCAAAATCCAATCGTGTGGTACACTATCAAAGGCCTTTCGGTAGTCAATCCAAGCCATGCTCAAATTACGTTTGCGTTTCTTTACATCATTCAAAATGACTTTATTCAGTAGCAAGATTTCCTTACAGCCATAAGAGCCTTTACGACATCCTTTTTGTTCAGCTGGCATTAGATGATTCTTATCTAGATGTCTGTACATTTTGTCAGCTATGGCTGCAGTGATAACTTCGTACAGTACTGGCAGACAAGTAATTGGTCTGTAGTTCTTCGCCAAAGATCTGTCTCCCGCTTTGGGTAGCAAATACGTGATGCCGCGTGTGAGCCATTCCGGGAGTTCCTTTGGGTTTTCTAAAATTTTATTAACAGCCTTTGCTAGATGAGAATGTATTGCTGTTAATTTCTTTATCCAATAAATCTGGATCTTATCAATCCCGGGGGACTTCCAGTTTCCCATGTTCTTAATTGCTTGGAAGAGGTCCTCTTCCGAGAATTGGTGAACATCTGCTGTCGGCCGTCGGTGTTCTTGGCTGCCTCAAAATTATCTGAGATACTAGATATCCAGTTGCATATATGATGTGATTGATTTCAGTAATATCTAGATCTCTGCCTGGGGTCTCTACCACCTTATTTAAGACAGAATTCACTGTTTCTATCACTCTTTTAGCTTTGGCATTTTCGTATATTCTCCTCAAGGGTTCGCGAGATTCAAACGGAAGTTGACGGACTCTTTCTATCTCGCGCCGAAAAGGATTTCGCATTATGTTCTTATCGTGTAATTCATTGCCAGATGAATTTTCACCACTGACGTGTGTTTCACTGGAAAGAGATGAACCTTCCACTGGGTCATAATTTTCAAGTTCTACATGTTCGTCATGTGGATTGTTCGAGCGAAGTACATACTCCGCATTTCTCTCAATGTCAGCAAGTTGTTCGGTTGTGAATTTTCCACTGCTGAGTATGTATCGTCGTTGACTGGCAAGCTTCTTCGAGTCTAGGGTAGGTCTCATATCTGGGTTCCGCTCTCTCCATACCTTGAAAACTTCTATTTCTGAGCCCCCATTATTCGCTTTTGCATAGTAAAAGCACCACATCACCTCCTTTAATTCATCCCGGGTCCATCTCTGACGATGGCTTCGAGCTACTGCCGACTCTGGGTCCCTGGGACTAACATCCGTGGGATGGCCAGACGTCGACAAGGTGACATTAGCTCGATTTCTGAGCAGGTATGGGACATTGGTAGAACAAGGCACGTTAAGATTCATTACATTTCTTGTTCTATTCATTTTACTTTCCCGTATACGTACGTATACACGGAGTGATATACGTAGTATAGGGAAAGTTATATAATGCTGCGCGAAAAAATGGCCAATTTTCGGCAGAAAAAAATTAATTGCCGGGCCGTGAAAACGAATAAGTGGATAAAACCAGTTGCTAAATTAAGAAAAAAAATCCTCTATCTCGTGGTGTGGTCAAAATCCATGATTTGTTGCTTCTTTATACTTAAAAACCGATTGACGGCATTCCGTCCGTCTGTCCGTCTGTGGTCAACGCTAGCGCCTAAACCGTTCGGTCGATTTTCTTCATAATTGATATTCCCCAGTCGATCTGATTCTAGTCGAAGCTTTGTGATTTTGAAAAAGATTCTTTAAAATTTGGGGGTACTTTATATGAAGCCCCCCGGGGATTTTCAACATTTTCTCAAAAACGGCTCCAAATTTTTTCTTTAAATTTCTTGTATGAATAGAGGAAAATACACTTTTTAACATGGCATAGGTCCGATTTTCACGTACAGCTCTGAATTTTCGAAAATTGTGAAAGTTCGAATTTTTTTCGGCGTCTTTCTCCAACTACAAATTTGAAGATAGAGATTTTTTCTTCAAATAAAATTTGTTCTGCATATTAAGTTCTTTAATAAAGGTCATGTAAATGTTTTTCACAATTTTGGTAGTTTTCGTGCAATATTGCGTGCAATATGTGCAATTTTAAAAAATTACAAAAACAAATTTTCTCAAAAACGGCTCCAAATTTTTTCTTTAAACTTTTGGTAGAGATAGTGGTAAATGTACTCTATCAATGACATAAAAGCCATATTGGTCTATCGGTTGGTTTTTTCAAAAATTACAAAAATGTAATTTTTTTTACTTGTTTCTCACGTCGTTAATATGTACATTATCGGCGATTTTTTCACATTATTATATTTACGAGTATATATGCTTTAAATAATGTCAAGTAAAGTTTCTCGAAAACACTACCGTTTTCTGTGAAAAGTAGCTCAAATTTCGGCATTTTCAGAAATGCTCAAACGTCATTTTCTCGTATATGGCTGCAATTGTTTTCTTGAAACTTTTGTAACGGATAATGCTAATTACACTGATTAGTATAGCGTGAAGTTTATTTTGAGTTTTTTTTGTTTTTTTCAAAAATTATATGAATGTAAATTTTTTGAAAGATCTCTCACATCTTTAATATGCACATTATCCGCAATTTGTAAAGATGATTATATTTGTGAGTGTAAGTGCTTCAAATAACTTCAAATAAAGTATTTTGAAAACTCAAAAATTGTCTGCGAAAATGAGCTTCAAATTTCGCATTTTTAATAGCGCTAAAACGCCATTTTCTCTTAAACGGCACATAATTTTTAAAAGAAAATTGCCATTTACGGTTAGGTTTTTGTGTTCTTTAATATTCTAAAATTAATGTTTCTGTTCTACCAATAGGAAACCGAAAAATTAAGAAAATGACAAAAAAAATGTACTTTTGGCGATGATAGATGGTAGCTGGCAAGAAAGAGTATGTGGCAATTCCGAATGTTGATAAATAAATAAATAAAATAAATAGGTCATGCTTAAGTTTTTCAAAATACGAGTAGTTTTTCTTTAATTTTGTGACAAACGTAATAGACCGCTGTAATTTTACTGCGCTTTGGACAGCTGGATGCGTCGAAAATTAGAATGTGCAATTTTGTATATTATTTCTTTCTTCGTTTCTTACATTCGAACTTTGTTATAGACTTACACATTAATATTTTAGAAATTGTTTATTTTGAAATATTTGAAATAAGTAAAAAGAATTAATAGCTCTCAGAATAGCGACAATGCAGGGTCTGCAACAATGGAATTCACTTTGCGCTCGCGAATATCTGTGAATTAGTGTCATTGTTGTGACCTAATGGAGCTGTATGAAAAGGAGTTATAATTGTCTAATTTATGTTGATATTTGCAGGCAAATATTTAGTTTTGCACCAAATGCTGTACCATTTGTAGTGAGTAGAGAATTTGTTTCATGGTTTTAAAATACTCTTCCCTAATCATGGCCCAATGGAAGGCATTTCTATATTTCCAGGGTATCAGGCTTCTTTTTCCAATACAGGGTTACAAAACTTTTGCATTCTATTTTTGTGAAGTTGTAGAATTCACATAGTTCTGACAACACTGCAATGGAATTAGTGAGTTCCAAGCGAAGATGTTAGTAGCGCATAAAGTGCCATATTACAGTACTACTTAGCTGTTTCCTCTAATACGGGAAAGTAAGTGCTGTTGTAGCACCACTAGTTGCTCATTGTTTTGAATTGAAGATTTGCAGGACGCAAGTTCGAGTTCACAGATCACACTTAACCCTCGGGTTGTTTACTGCCATCCGCTACTGCGACCCACAGTGGCCTCGGGGCATCCCCCCGCAGGGCCCAGAAAGGGGTTATTATTATTATAATTATTATTATTATTATTATTATTATTATTATTTTCCCATTACATCACGACTAAAGATGTTTTGAGTCGGCTGAATATAAGATCTACTCCAGGTTGCAACCAGCTACCTAAGGAGCAGATCCGGTCACTATCAGTGCCTCTACAATACTTTACGCAAAATGTGGGCTGTTCCAAATAAAGCAATTTCTTGCACTTCCCAGTCTTTTGAATTACCTGGGAGTTTAGACAAGTTCTTACTCAAATTTTGCGGAACAAATCCCAGAGCTCCGATAACTATCGGGACGACCTGTGCCTTTACGCCCCACATTCGGCTGATCTCGATTTCCAAACTCTTGTATTTAAGACGTTTCTCTGCCTCCTTGGTAACGACGTTTTGATCGCAAGGTACAGCAACATCGACAAGTAAACACGATTTTTTCGCCAAATCTCGGATAACTATATCCGGTTTGTTTGCTGCTATCGTGCGATCAGTTTGAATTTGTTGGTCGTACAATATCGTACAGAATCCAACAGACGTCACCGGTTTTGGTGAGTGTTCGTACCACTTGAGGCATGTGTTTGGAACTTTGAGGGCGGTACAGATCTGCCAGTGGAGGTAGCTACACACCCTGTCATGTCTTTTCAGGTATTCTGTCTTTGCTAGGATTGGACAAGCTGAGACAATATGATCAATGGTTTCTACTTGCTCCTGGCAAATGCGGCATTTATCATCTTGGGAAATTTTGAGAACCGCTTTATCATAATGTCGTGTTCTCAAGGCCTGATCTTGGGCAGCTATTACAAGTGCTTCCGATTCTGGCTTCATCCTTCCCCTTTTAAGCCACATAAATGATTGATCTTTATTGATCTGCACCTTGTCCATTCTTTTTAGGTATTGTCCGTGGAGTGGTTTGTCTCTCCACGTTTTCTTTAACATTTTTGTGTCTCACACTTCATGTTTAGCAGCATCAGAAGTTCAGTGTCTGTGTTACTCGATGTGTCTTGCCTAGTTTTCTTCGCAATGCTTCTTGCTACACTAACAATGCCTCTGTTTCCCATTCTTCGGTCAGATTTCATGACCTGCCTCATTAGAGGGTCATCTTGATGGCTGACTACATACTTCCCCAACCCGACTATTGCGTTGTGCCAGGAGGCCTCAATTTGTCTGAGGCCTCTTCCTCCTTCCTTACGTGACACATAAAGTCTATGTATATCAGCTCGAGGGTGGGCAACATGATGCATTGTTAGCAGTTTTCTGGTTTTCGATCCATGGTGCGAATTTCTTGCTCAGTCCAGTCCACTAGTCCAAAACTGTATTCGGCTACAGGTACCGCCAAACTACCTATTGCAGATATTTTATTCCTGGAATTCAGTGCGGACTGCAGGACCAGTCTCACTCTCCTATAATACTCCCTACGAATTCTCTCTTTCATTCTGTCGTTCGAGATGGTTTCACATTCTTCAATGCCCAGATATTTGTAAGTTTTACCTGGTTCAAGATCTTGAATCACAGTGTGCGTATCAATTTCAATGTTCTCAGACGTTGTGAGTTTCCCTCTTTTTAAATTGATTTTTGCACACTTGTCAAGACCAAACTTCATGCAGATGTCATTGCTAAAGTCATTCACGACAGACAGCATTTGGGAGAGAATCGCTTCATTCTTAGCAAACACTTTCAGATCATCCATGTAAAACAAATGTGATACTGGCCTTTCATCACCATGGAGCTTATAACCAAAGTCAGCTTGCGACAACTGTCTCGATAGTGGGATCAAACTAATGCAAAACAGCAGAGGGGATAGTGAATCTCCTTGAAAAATACCCCTGTTAATCTGAATACTTCTGGTTTCTACTGCTTCCTTTCCGCTGGGTATTAGTAACCTGGTACTCCACGACTTCATACTAGCCTTGCAAAATTCAGTAAGTCTAGGATGAAATCGATAGATCTCCAGGGTCTTCAAAATCCAATCGTGTGGTACACTATCAAAGGCCTTTTGGTAGTCAATCCAAGCCATGCTCAAATTACGTTTGCGTTTCTTTACATCATTCAAGATGACTTTATTCAGGAGCAAGATTTCCTTACAGCCATAAGAGCCTTTACGACATCCTTTTTGTTCAGCTGGCATTAGATGATTCTTATCTAGATGTCTATACATTTTGTCAGCTATGGCTGAAGTTATAACTTTGTACAGTACTGGCAGACAAGTAATTGGCCTGTAGTTCTTCGCCAAAGAGCTGTCTCCCGCTTTGGGTAGCAAAATACGTGATGCCGCGTGTGAGCCATTCCGGGATTTCCTTTGGGTTTTCAAAATTTTATTAACAGCCTTTGCTAGATGAGAATGTATTGCTGTTAATTTCTATATCCAATAAATCTGGATCTTATCATCCCGGGGACTTCCAGTTTCCATGTTCTTAATTGCTTGGAAGAGGTCGTCTTCCGAGAATTGGTGAACATCTTCCACTGTTTCTACAAGTTCATCGGCAGCATCAACTTCAGATTGAAGCCAAGATGCGTCTTTGTTGTAGGATCTGCTCTCTTCCCAGATTCCGGCCCAAAATGCTTCGACGTCATCTTTTGAAGGAGTAACAGCTTTGCCATTCGGTTTTTGAGTCAGATTGCGATAGAATCTCTTCGCATCTGTTTTCAAACAACCGGTTCTGTACACGGAAATCTATTCTACGTTTGTACCTTCTTATTCGTTGAGCCCATGCTTGAATTTTCTCTTTTAGCTTTTCAACTACCATTAGCCTGCTGGTGTCATTTCAATTTGGTATTTTTGTTCAACATTGAATATTTTTCGTTGAACTTTAGAGGTGTGCGTTGATTTAGAAGATGCCTCAGCTAAGAGTGATATTTCATGCCGGGTGTCGGCTATCCGTTTCATAATTCTGTTCATCCATGGGGGTACAGAGCTGTTTACTCTGTTTTGCTGTCGGCCGTCGGTGTTCTTGGCTGGCCCCAAAATTATCTGAGATACTAGATATCCAGTTGCATATATGATGTGATTGATTTCAGTAATATCTAGATCTCTGCCTGGGGTCTCCACCACCTCATTTAAGACAGAATTCACTGTTTCTATCACTCTTTTAGCTTTGGCATTTTCGTATATTCTCCTCAACGGTTCGCGAGATTCAAACGGAAGTTGACTAACTCTTTCTATCTCGCGCCGAAGGAGATTTCGCATCATGTCCTTATCGTGTAATTCATTGCCAGATGAGTTGTCACCACTGACGTGTGTTTCACTGGAAAGCGATGAAACCTTCCACGGGATCATCATTTTCCAGTTCTACATGTTCGTCATGTGGATTGTTCGAGCGAAGTACATACTCTGCATTTCTCTCAATGTCAGCAAGTTGTTCTGCTGTGAATTTTCCACTGCTGAGTATGTATCGTCGTTGACTGGCAAGCTTCTTTGAGTCTAGGGTAGGTCTCATATCTGGGTTCCGCTCTCTCCATACCTTGAAAACTTCTATTTCTGAGCCCCCATTTTTGGCTTTTGCATAGTAAAAGCACCACATCACCTCCTTTAATTCATCCCGGGTCCATCTCTGACGATGGCTTCGAGCTACTGCCGGCTCTGGGTCCCTGGGACTAACACCCGTGGGATGGCCAGATGTCGACAAGGTGACATTAGCTCGGTTTCTGAGCAGGTATGGGACATTGGTAGAACAAGGCACGTTAAGATTCATTACATTGCTTGTTCTATCCATTTTGCTCATTGGTTTGAATTGAGGATTCGCAGGACGCAAGTTCGAGTTCACAGATCACACTTAACCCTCGGGTTGTTTCCTGCCATCCGTTACTGCGACCCACAGTGGCCTCAGGGCATCCCCCCGCAGGCCCAGCAAGGGGTCCCTCCGATCGCCAGTCGGCATTACTAAACCCTACGGGATTTTCACTGACTGCTGAAGGCAGCCTCCTTCGCTGGCTAATGCAAGGTTCGGGCCTCCACTCTAATCAGTGGCCTGGTGTGCCAACCCAGTTTCTCTCCTGTACCCTCTATGGGCCGACAACAGGAAGTCCAAAGGTTCATGACCCTTCCCTCTCTACTTACTTCCCACTCTCCTCAAAATGGAGTACTTCTTCGTCTGACCCCTCACCTTCAACCTATTCAGCAAGGGAGGCCCTACCGGTAGCTAGGCTACCACTGACATAGCTTTAAGGCTCATGGGGGTACTCAAGCTCCACCACCAACTCCAAGGTCGTGTACTCCCTAGGTGGAGTTATTATTATTATTATTATTATTATTATTATTATTATGTGGTTTAAAAAGGAAAGATTGAAGACAATCGGAAACCCAAGATCCGGAGTTGAGAACACGACATTATGATAAAGAGGTTCTCATTTCTAAACATTATGAATGCCGCATTTGCCAGGAACAAGTAGAAACCATTGATCATATCGTCTCAGCCTGTCCAGCAAAGTCCGAATACTTGAAAAGATACGACAGGGTGTGTAGTTACCTCCACTGGCAGATCTGTACCGCTCTCGAAACACATGCCCAACACTCACCAAAACCGGTGATGTCTGTTGGACTCTATACAATATTGTGCGACCAACAAATTCAAACAGATCGCACGATAGCGGTAAACAAATCGGACACTGTTATCCGGGGTTTGGAGAAAAATCGTGTCTACTTGTCGATGTTGCTGTGCCTTGCGATCAAAATGTAACTAAGAAGACAGAGAAACGTCTTAAATATAAGAGTTTGGAAATCGAGATCAGCCGAATGTGGGGCGTAAAAGCACAGTGCGGACCGATATCGGAGATCTGGGATTTTTCCCGGAAAATTTGTGTAACAACTTGGCTAAACTCCCAGTTCATTCAAAAGACTCGGAAGTGCAAAAAATTGCTTTATTTGGAACAGCCCATATTTTGCGCAAAGTATTGTAGAGGCACCGACAATCCCTAGATCTGCTTCTTAGGTAGCTGGTTGCAACCTGGAGTAAATTGTATATTCAGCCGACTCATAACATTTTTATTTGTGATGTAGAGGAATAATAATAATAATAATAATAATAATAATAATAATAATAATAATAATAATAATAATAATAATAATAATAATAATAATATATAATTGTCACCTTTCCCGTCACCTTGTTGGAAGCTACACGCTCGGAGAATATGTTCCGCACTCATATAGAATCAACACCCAGGGGATGTTGATAAACTCCAAATTGTGACCATGTTACCAAGTAACAATGCGTTTTAATAATTAAATTTGTTCAAAGAATTGGTCGGCCCGACCGGGATTCGAACCCGGGCCTTCTGGTTTACGCCCAGCTGCTCTGACCACTAAGCTACCGAGTCAACCAACCCTTTGAACTCGGTAGCTTAGTGGTCAGAGCAGCTGGGCGTAAACCAGAAGGCCCGGGTTCGAATCCCGGTCGGGCCGACCAATTCTTTGAACAAATTTAATTATTAAAACGCATTGTTTCTTGGTAACATGGTCACAATTTGGAGTTTATCAACATCCCCTGGGTGTTGATTCTATATGACTGCGGAACATATTCTCCGAGCGTATAGCTTCCAACAAGGTGACGGGAAAGGTGACAATTATATATACATATAAGGAGCGATAGTGCGCTCGTGAAAACTGTTCGAAGGGTTGGTTGACTCGGTAGCTTAGTGGTCAGAGCAGCTGGGCGTAAACCAGAAGGCCCGGGTTCGAATCCCGGTCGGACCGACCAATTCTTTGAACAAATTTAATTAATAATAATAAAAATAATAATAATAATGGCTCAAAGTGGATTGATATAATGTGGACCGAAGGTAAAACCAAACAATGGAATACAGGTACTTCAGTCCCTCGCGTAGGTAAATCCTTGCTGTGGACATGATTGTGTGCTATCTGCTGACCTTCACATAGAGAACAAATTGAATGCAAATCTAAACGAAACAATGGTGATTACCTGTCCGTAAAAAGAAAGACTGCTAGACAGAAGTGTTATATACTGAGGGACAAAAGTCATGGGATAGCAATATGCAAATTTACAGACTGCAGTAGTATCGCGTACAAAAGGTATAAAAGCGCAGTGCAGTGTCAGAGCTTTCATTTGTACTCGCGATTCATGTGAAAAGGTTTCTGACGATTTCGACCGCGCGACGAGACTTAATAGACTTTGATCGAGGAAGAGTTAGTTGGAGGTAGACGGACGGGACATCCCTTTCCGGAAATCGTTAGGGAATTCAATTTTACGAGATCCAGAGTGCCAAGCGTGTGTCGAGAATGTCTCGTATCAGGCATAACTTGTTACCACGGATAACGCAGTGGCCGACGGTCTTCACGTAGTGACGGAAAGCAGTGACGTTGGCATAGAGTTGTTAGTAGTAACAGACAAGCAACACCGCGTAAAATAACCCCAGTCATCAATGTGGGACGTACGACGAACGAATTTGTTCAAGTGCCAAATCGAATGCCTTTGCCAACAGCACGACATGTCCTGCAGCGCCTCTCGTGGACTCGTGACCACATCGATTGGACCCTAGATGACTGGAAAATCGTGGCTTGGTCAGATGATTCCCAATTTCAGTTAGTAAGAGTTGATGGTGTGGCGCAGATCCTACAAAGCCATGGACTCAAGTTAAAAAAAAGGCACTGTGCAAACTGGTAGTGACTCCATAATGGTGTGGGCTGTTTTTACATCGAATGAACTGGGTGCTCTGATCCAACTGAACTGGTTATAGTTATGTTCAGCTACTTGGATACAATTTGCAGCCATTTGGAAACTTCATGTTCTCAAACAACAATGAAATTTTTATGGATGACTGTGCGTCATGTAATCATTATTCGCGATTGGTTTGAAGAACATTCTGGGCAATTCGAGCAAATGATTTGGCCACCCAAATCGCCTGGTATGAATCTCATCACATTTATTGGACATATTCCAGAGTTCAGTTCGTGCACCAAAACCTGCACCGGCAATACTTTCGCAATTATGGACGGCTATAGAGACAGCATGGCTCAACATTTCTGCAGGCAGGGAACTTCCAAAGACGACGAGTCCATGCCACGTTGTGTTGCTGCCCTTCGTCGGGCAGAAGGAGGTCCGGTCCGACACGATATTAGGAGGTATCCCATGACATTTGTCACTTCATTGTAAAATAATACATTAAAATCGATAGATGGGAGTTTGGGTGGGAGCAAATGTCGGCTGTAGAGATGCATTCATTGAAATAAAATATCCGAAAGGAAAAGTTGCACTGCACACACTATAACATATTGCAAATTTCATTTCTTTATATAATAAAGGTAGAGTGGAAATTTTTAACGAACAAATCGACAGAATTGTTACTTTACATTCATACAATTCTATGCAAGAACGAGGCATGAAACCCTTAAATTGTAATTACTATTCCTTTAATGGACTCTTAAAAAGAAATAATTGGAAGTTTTTAGATTAGCTGGCTGATGAGTTCTGTATTCAAATAATTATGGAGAGTTATATTACAGACGCTCCATAAGCTTTTCGAGCGTTATACGGTATTGTAGAACAATAATTGCAACCTTATCTTTAATGTTTCGGCTCATATCACTTTAACGTTGCACTGTCGTTTGACAGTCCGGTTTTGAATGACAACGAAGGTCATGCCAAAGTGACTTGAGAAAATCTCTGTGGTCAAGGCACTTGCAGTTTCGCGATAAGAACCTAAAAGACGAACGATCCATGCAATCGTGATACTTGTATGTACAGTTTGGAACCCATCTAAAACTGCATTTCTAAAACCAGACGAGCTACAACAACTCATATTCTCTCGAATTATTGCTAACGATTAATAATATTACATAGCACCTTCTGTCCTACTAATACTTCAGCTATCTCTAAAAAATGCAAAAGATGTAACTCAGAATTATGCGAAAACATTTTATATTTTAAAATCAGAGCACATGGAAAGGTTTAAGATCTAATATTGGAAAATAGAGCGCAGGAAGAAATACCTATTTTCAATATTAAAGGTATTCAGCAGGTTTGCATTTAATTTTATATTGGATTCATTTAATTCTATCTATTCTATAGATATATTCGTCGTAGCACCGAAGCATGCCACGAGCTTCTCTGCGCAACTAGCGTCGAGAAAGGGAACTATTAGTAACCCCGCCGTTTTACAATAGGGATGGCGTTGTCACTGGTGTCGGGGTAATGTACTGCGTGGAGGGGCAATTTCGTCCTGGCACACGTGCCACAGACTTCCGCTCGTGGCATCGACCTTGACATCACTGTTATAGAGCATTTATTGAGAAATATATTGCAATGTAAAAAGAATGGATTTTTTCCGTTATACTCGTACGTACAAGAGCGTTCCTTTGACACGAAAAATTTCGTTCCCCAGAAAGGAGTCAGTTCTCTTCAATGTGAACAGATGAATGTGTGATACAAGTCAATCAACATTTCACGCGGTACATGTAAATATTCGTTTTATACAATTATTATTTATTATTCCTACAATTTAATAGTAGTACTATTACTATATTTCTAACATAATAGTGCTCTATTGGGAACAGCCGTCACCAAACACCTGCTAACCCACAATATTACTTCTTTAATAGTTTTCTTTAAAAATTCCATCCCAATGTGTAAGAGAGTTACACAACACAAAATTCAAACAATGACATTAAACTATTCAATAAAAATTTAAAAACAAGTATTGAATTAAAAATTACATTTAAAAACTCACTAATTACTGCTTCGATGATGCCAGAGGCCAAAATTCAGCAATATCATTTATTATTTCATTAAATAAATCCTTTCTTTTGTTTCTCTTCCGCCACGTAAATTCACATAAATAAGAAGTCAGCATTGCATGATTCTGGATTGCCACTAGTTAACGATGCTTTTCTGGTTTCCAAGTGCTTTCTATTTTTTCCGTGTTAACAACTGTTTCAGGATCAACAAAGTTGTGACCACATACCCTTGGATTATGTGTTATTACTTTTTCCTCGAAGAAATTAATTAGTACTTCCTTGGTTTTGTAATTTTCAGCGAGTATGATAAAATTCATTCTGGCACTCATAACAACAGATTACTACTATTTAAGTGTCTCATAAACAAATCAAAAGAACCATCTAACATCTGAGAGATGATTTTGATTAGTGCACCTGTGCATGTTCCGAAATAATCCTTAGCTCCAATATTGAAGGTGAAGGACAGGTGCGAAAAAACAATTTCAATTCACATTTGCAATTTTCGAAATTCCAGAGTTAATTTTTTTGCAAACTGAATTTACGCCACAATATTAAATGAACTAATTATGCAAACATTTTAAAGACGTAATTTAGAACTGTTTTTGATTATAGAATCTTGTATTCGTATTTTTTACATTATCACAATTTTAATCAAAATTAGTAAAAATTTTCTTTATTTAATATTATAGTAAAATATTATATACTGTACTTTGACAATGAAGAACAAAAAATTAAATTCAAAAGTTTGTAAAAATAAAATAAAATGGAAAAAATTAATTGAAATAACATAACAATAGAAAATATAAAGTATGTATAATGGTTATAGGAAAATGTATATTAGTAGTAGTAGTAGTAGTAGTATTAGCGATGTTCTTTACAGATGACGCCGCTTCTCGCATCCTAGTCGCCAGGTCCTTCGATCTTCCCTATCTTCCTCTTGAAGATCTCGTTCCTTCATTGCCTTTTCTATCTCCTTTTCCCATGTTTTTCTCGGTCTGCCACGTTTTCTGTTTCTTTGAGGTAACCATTTCAAAATTTTCTTAGGCCACCGACTTTCCGTCATCCTTTGGATATGACCATACCACCTCAATCTTTTAGTTTTCTTTTTTTGTATATTAATACATTGTAAACCTATCGAATAAATAAATACTATATTCTGTCTGTCTGTACTAGACACGACAGCCCGCGTACGGGCGATGTCCTAACAGCAGCGTCCTGGCCTCGCGGCCACTGGTTAAGGGGTACGTCATGTTAGCACGAAGATATCCTTACGCCGTATTCTGTTCTTCTCAGCTTGAGAAGAGTTTTTGCATCGTCACCCATCAACATACACTGGGACATTGCAAGGAGAACGCATACTATAATCTTTCCCGGCTGGGAATCGATCCCTTGCGTTTTGACACTTCACCCATCTCTTGAAAAACTCACAAAAAAAGAATAACTAATGCTTTAAAAACAATCTTTGTTGAAAATGCATAAGTTTTCATGAAAAGGCATTTTGACCATTGAATTAAGTGGTTTAACATGTCATCACTGAAATATACCTGGCATTATTGAAAGATATACTTTTGAATAATATATAGCCTTAATAAAAGTTTTATCTTTATCATTGCATTGAGTTAGAGTATTTAAAAAATGTATTTTTTCAACATTATATGAAACTGTAAGTGTACTCGCTTTCCATGATGCGATTAAGAAGAATGTCATTTTTAAATATCTTTAAATATTGCCACACATATTTACGTGATGACATGTTAAACCACTTAATTCAACGGCCGAAATGCCTTTCCATGAAAACTTAAGCATTTTCAACAATTAAAGATAATTTGTTTGCAAAATTATATAACTGATGCAAACAATAAGAGAAAGTACAGTATAACCTCCATTAAACATGTCTCGATTATGCATCTTCGTAATTAACCTAGGGTTCTAGAAACTTAGAAACACACACACTCAACTGTATTTTCGAGAAATAAATGTAGCAACACCTTTAATATATTGGTCTAGGAATTATTTGAAAAGAATTATTCATCAGCTACTACGTGGTCATACTTTAGCCGTCTGTATTCTAGGAAATTTCAAGGAAATCATTTCACACTTTCAGTTTCTTTTTGCATTTATTGTGTATAGTCGACCCAAGCGTTCAAATCGCCTTCGGTGTCTCAGGGGATCAATTTCTGTCACAGTAGTGCGTCTGACGGCAGGTCCTAGGTCTCAAGTCCTGACTGTAGCAGAGTTTTCAAAACTGCTTACATAGGTAGGCCGAATTCAGTCGAGCGCTGTATGGAGGAGAATTCTAGCGGCCGATTGCTCTGATTGGTAGTTTTCCATGTTTTTTTCAATCAATATCAAACGAATGCTGGGTGAGTACTCTAACAAACAGGCCGCGGACCGCGCGCGATCTTTCCTACCTCTTCCTTGTCCTATCCTCATCACTTATTTATACACACACTCACTCGCACTCAGCCCTTATTCTACACTATCAAACATGTCGGGAGACTTATTGAGAGTCCCAACTTTTGTGCTTTGGTGGTGGGAGATACCTGGTTGGGGAAACCCCACATCCTGCCGGTTAGGTCGACGGCGGATCACACTCAGTAGTGAAAGATCGCCATCTCCCGCGATAAAAGGCACTACACCGGGAATAATTACCTCAGTAGTTGACGCGTTTGGAAACACACAAGCATTATATTGCCACTCATGTTGGACGACCTGTCGGGAGCTTACAGCTTGTCCCGTCTGACTTGGTGCCCTACAGTTGGGAGATAGTAGATGGTTTGAGAAAACCCCGCAAGCCGGCGGTTAGGTCAACGCCGGATCTCGCCATCCAGCGATGGAAGATCATCGCCACCTCTCGTGATAAAAAACAGGCACTATACTTACAAGATTAATTATCTTAGCAGTTGATTACTAGCTACTACTAGTTACCTTAGCAAGTGAAAGTTATTGTTAAGAATTCTCACCGGGAGAGATGGCTCAGGGCATCAACTGATATTACTGCAGTCCATCTGACCGAGAGGTCCTAGATTCGAGTCCCGACGGCGGCAGGATTTTCGACACTAGCTTGTCAGCTACATCGAATTCAGTCGCTGTCTGGAGAATTCTAGCGGACGGCTGCTCTGATTGGTAGTTTTCCGTGGTTTCTCCAATCAACACAAGGCGAACGCCGGAGTAGTACCCTAACAAACGGGCCATGGACCGCGCGCGATCTTTCCTTCCTCTTTATTGTTCTATCTTCAACCCTTACACACACACACACACACACACACTAACATGTACTACCCTACTACATGCCGGGAGATCGGTCGGGGACATAGAACTAGTTCCGGCGGGGGCGGTGCCCCGCTGGTGAGAGATACCTGGTTGAGATACCTGCTAGTCGACGGTAGGTCGGCGCCGGATCTCGCCATCCAGCGTGGGAAGATCACCGCCACCGCCCGATGTAAAAACATGCACTACACTTACGTGACTAATGACCTCAATAGTTGAAATCACAATTAATCAATCCTCCCGAAATCACAATCAATCAATTCTCACCTATCTGTTCCACTTTGCCTGGGCGAGGCTCAAATACAAGGGGACCGCCGCTGTCTCCCTGAAGAAGAAAAAGAAGCCATTTGCTTAGTGGGTCTGAGCAAGCTTTTGGTAAACGTGTTTATACTGTACAGTTTTTCAGTTGTATTTGTTTTCAGAAAATGTATATTACTATTACTTAATATGGCAATTCCCATGGCAGTTCAAATGTGTATTCAATTTTCAAAACACTCAGCTAGCAAGATGATTGCCTTTTAACATATTGTAGTGTATTAAATGATATTTTTTAAATAAATTATTATCTTTTTTGCATACAAACTTTTCACAAAGCCAATTTGTTAGTAAATGAAATAATACATAAGGTTGTGGTCATCTGAGGTACATTTTAAAATGTCTTGATATTCCTTCTTGTCAATTTCTTCATCATAATTACTGTGTAGGTTCTTAAATTTTTCCCCTTTAGAAGATTTTTTTAGTTACATTATGACAGAGATCTACGTGATATCTGAATCATTTATCTTGGTATTAGACAAAATTGAACGAGTGTATGACAATGCCGTGAATAAATGCCAGTCTCGCAACATATTCGGGCAGAATATATACATAGGTATTTTAATGACGTTACACCCCTTGAAGAATGTTAAGGGATCTAGTGACTGTGTATATTCACTTATCACCTTGACTTTAAATACATTTTGAAAATGACTGTAACAGTTCTGTGCATTTATTTTAGTTTATTACACTGTTACATTGCTGTATTATGCACTAATACTTTGACCTTGGAATGTAGTTACATATTATGTTTTTGTACCTTTATACTCCTTTGTCTGAGTATATCATACACTTAGGAAAGTTTTTGGCAGTTTATGAGAAACAAATTTCTATGTGTTCATTATAAATTTTTGTGATGTTTTTTTATAGAAACCGATATCACCCATCACACTTGTATGCCTTTTAACAAATAGCAATTGAAATATATTTGCTTTGAACATTATTTAAAATACAAATTTGTGTTTACGGTCATAATACAAAATGTTACATGGCGTATTTTTTCAATCTTTATTATTTGTATTATTCATTTTTTCTATTAATGTTTGAGATCTTTTCAATTATTAACAATACAGTCGCAATTGGCATGTTGCTACATTTTGCTGCACCTACTTGACAAGCATCTGTTTCATATTCGTAGGCGCAAATCATGGAGTCTAAGATGTGTTCTCCAATGGTTGTGTTTCTGCAAGCTGCCATCGAAAGAACTTTCACATTCGCTTTCCTCAGGTAGCGGGAAGGATTGCCACCTTGAAGAGTCCTTCCCCAACCAGTCACGTAGGCTATTTGGTTCGCGTAAATATCTTGACCCCCTGAAAAAAGACATTTTTTTTTGCTTGGACGTATTGAATGTAGTGGTTAATGGTGAGGGTCACGGTTAATATTGAATTTGTCTAACGAGAATATTGAGCGCATAACTTTATTACTTTATTTTAATATTTCTTTATAGAACTTGTTTTGAGAAATATCTTTAAATACGTTTTAAGATAGTCACTGGTAAAAGCGGTTACTTTTAGGGTATATAAACTGTGCTGAAGTAGTTACTTATGATACGAGTGGTGACAGTAGCCGAGAGACCTTATGTCACAATTCTATGAGCAAAATAAACTCACTTTTACTACGTGTGTCAAACACTATTTTTAGACAGCGGTTCTGACATTTATTTAACTTTAAATAAAGCATACCAATCACAATGTTACAAGGCCAGCAGTAGTTGATACGAACAGACGAAAGTAATTTGTTTCCTTTATTGTATACACAGTTTTAATGAACATTAATGTATTGTCTCACTTTTAGTTCTATCCTTAAAAAATGAATTTTTACCAAGCTTTTCACGCCTTAAAATTAATCGCTTTTCCTATGAGCTATCTAAAGAATAATTTTTTTGTATACCAGCATTATAAACAACCCTTTTTGATTATCAAAATCGTTCATAATATGGCATGAATCATTAGATCATTTCTATTTCTGCAGGAAATATGAGTCATTACTGACTCTTATTACTTACCTAAAACTTACACTTTTAAAAACTAATTTATTAATTTATTTTTCCTTAAAAATTATATGTTACTTTTATTTGGTAATATTTAACAGTAATAAGAAAGAACATCTAATTGATTCCTATGAACATGAATATTAAGAGTACAGTTGGATAAATTTGTCAAAATACACTACAGAAGAAGTATTTAATTCCAAAGTGCTTTTTATTTAGTTTCTGCACTTAACAGTATTATTCACTGACTCTTCTATATAAGATTCAGCTACTACATTTACTACACTTCAGCTACACAGAAGATCGCCACCACCCATCACGTTTAAGTGCAGTAATATCACCCCTATTACCGGCGAGAAACGTCGCGGATGTCCTCCTAAACGAATGACCAAAGTACTTTCTGCGTTTGGTAATTTTAAATAATTTGCAATATCTTTTATTTTCATAAATGTACTGATACCAATTGGATTGCAGCTGCATTTGTATTGATTTTAAAACAAAACCAGTTTATTGTGTTCAACATGTGAATGTGTTAATGAATTGTATTTTTTACATAGCTCCACATAATTAAATTCTTCACTGCATACAATAGGAAAGATTCTGAGCTTCTCTGTTTCCGTCGCTTTAATGTTTATTATCAAAACAATCTTCCTCTTTCACATCATTGATACACAATTATTCAACTCGACATGTGTACAAGTACCAAATATGCCAAAAATACCAACCACCTGAAAATCATACCGCCTATTAATACAATACACCAGTTAAAAAATAAAAGCTTAAGTTATTATTGCCATTATTATTATTATTCCTTTAGGAAGAGTTCTTTTTCATTAGCTTTTGTAAGGAATGTGTTCACATCTTCGGAAAAGACCACGGCATTTATACGTTGATATCTGACATATGCTTGATTCATAAGTAAACTGACATTGTGAAAAGTTTCAATAAAAAATATCGTTTTTGATCTTTATCATTGCCTTTAATTTTGAATATGTGCACCATAGTGAAGACTCTTTACATGCTGGGAACTTAATGGTTTAAGAAGCATGCATTGTAATAACTACCGTCTTTATTCGAGCATGTGCATTACAGTAACTTATCCAACCTGCTTTGACAGATACATGAAAGAACAACAGCCTCGCATACAAAATTTGCATTTATTTTTATCTATCATTTTCATAAATCTCACGTACTCTTAAAGTTTGCAAGACGTTTTCGGTATCAAAGCGTTGTCTGCTTTTGCAGCTTATTTCACAATTTTTCGTGGCAAAGAATCCATAATGTTTGTAACGTAACGTTCAACATAATTGTCATTTGTAAACAAATCAGTTGCTTAGGTAGCATTCATGACGTTTAACATGAATCTGGGATTACAACTTAACTTCCAAATTAACGTCGCTTCCTTAAAACCGTATACTGTTATACAAAAAAAGCGTATACAGTTCGTTTATAGTGTTACTTTTTTGCACTCACAAGAAAATATTACCGAACTTACTCCTAATGTCGTTCGTTCGGTAATATTTTCTTATTCGTACAAAAAAGGTCAGTATTATAAACTAATTGCAGAATATACTGTTCTTCAAGATCCTCTTATCCTCCGTCACTTGTTCTATATGTCACCTTGTAATTTATAACAATATAATATACACTTGTCAATACAAACTATTCTTATTTAACTTTATTATCTAGCAAAGAGGTACACTAGTGTAATTCAAGCGCATGGAATATAAAATAAATAGTAATTTCACATACAGTTTCAGATTTTACAGCGTTCTGAACTGGTGGGGTAGACTCGAGAAGCGTCGAACCAGCAAAAATGAAATAGAATGGTCAAGAAGATCTCATCCTGTAGATTACAGTGTGAGAAACGTTTCTTTGAGACCTACGGTCTTAAAATTTTAGTTTTTAAAGACACTAGAACGCTTCGTTTATAAGTTATATAACGATATAGGTTCAAAAATCCTGACGTGCGTTGCATTTTACATGAATATTTAGATGCCTTTTTTCAACAAATACTTCATTTTTTAAAATCAAAGTGCAATTCATCACGTCTCCGTGAAATTTTCTTTCTTTCGAGACCTCATTTATAAAGATTGGTTGCATGTGAGAGCCGCAAAGAGAAGAAATACTACGGAAATAATATAGCAGACGATTACTAAAACAATTAACACTACATGAATTAGAAAAATGCAGGAGATTCTGTAGCGAGGACGACACACACTGGGTTCAGCCAGGCAAACGGGCGAGATGTAGTTGTTGAAGCGCACGGGAATTTTTAGGCGAATGAGGGCGATGTCTTCGGTGTCGTGCAAGTAGTCGCTGCCGAACGCTTCGTGGACGATCATTTGATCGACAGTAAGGATCTTCTCGGTACCGTCGTTCATGGCTATACGGTCGTGCAACCCTAGAACAACCGTCAGATCCTCTTTGCGGGCCCTGCAAAAGAAGAAGATTTTTTTAAAATATTTGGGTAAACATTTGTTTATTATTATTGCGCTCTGATCAAAGCTCGAACCTGCAGATGTCCGCATGCAGGCATCAATTCGTCTATCTTCGTATTAAATGTCGAACACTATCAAAACTTGTGATGAATGCGAATTGTCTGACTGTCTACCAAAACGGGTGCCGGAGAGTTCGTTAATCATAATTTACAGGTGCAAGAGATATTCAGATCCATTTCAATTTTACTCTCAACGTGATTACCCATGTGAATATAACCCGAGTGCAATTCATCACGTCTCCGTGAAATTTTCTTTCTTTCGAGACGTCATTTATAAAGATTGGTTGCATGTGAGAGCCGCAAAGGGAAGAAATACTACGGAAATGTGTAGAATTTAACACAAGGTCATAACTAATGTCGAACTTGACGAAATTGAGATCCGTTTCGTAACAAGAGTTAAAAGAATACAAATGTTCTAAGAAACCATATCTCACTATTAACAATAAAAAGTAAATCAGTAAATAAGTTATTATCAGCGGGAAGAAAATAAAAAAAAATATCAAGTTTGTAACGTAAGCAAAGTTATACTGCGATTTTTGTAACTTTGCCCCTCAAGGTCCGTCTTCACAATGGAATATGTCACGGTATTTCTTGATGTTCTCAGACGTGCCGCCAGGTATCGCATGATCGCGACCTTATCAACCAGATCTTGCGATCATGCGACTTCTAATGGCACGACCGAAAAAGACGCAAAATGCCGTGTGATATTCTATCATGGCCATAGGGGCTTGAAAGTCAGAGTTAGAAAAATCGCACTATAGAACTAAATCATGAACTCCTATTAACTACTGCAAGCCTGTACAGCATTTTGCACTTTCACTGACCTCGGGAGGTGAGTGCGAGCCACTCGCGTACGATTATGAAGAGTGGGATTAGTTATGAAGGGTGGGATGAAACTCTAGGAGTGAGAACCACCAATGAGAATACGCAATACATCTCGTAGCGCGTAAATTGAAAGAGCAATCGGCGAGAACGTGATCTACTGTTACTTACAATTCAAGTAATATTGCCTTTTGCGTTGTATTGGAAATGTTTGTTGTCGATAGATGCCAATGTGAAATCTGAAGCATAAACGAATTAGATATACCCATTTGATTTGGATACAAAGTATTATACACAGTGTGTCCCAGTTCCGTTAGAATTGCTTCAGTGAAATTTCTCACAACAATGGTATCTTTTGGCGAATAATGAAGTATTAACGATCATTGAAGTTTTAACAACAGCTGTTACGAATTTCAAACCGCTAGCACCGCTTCAGTTGTCGTCCTGGACGCGAATGTAACAGTACGCGTCTGACACTCGTCGGAAAATGGTATTGGGGCAACGACGCAACATTCAGTTTTTGTTAGGACTGTGGCTATAAAAAATAAAAATCATGTATTACGTTCACAAAATGACTTTAATTATTCAAAATACTGTACCACAGTACCACACAAGTACCACAGTAGTCCTGTTTTGGAATTGCATTTAGTACTGTGGTACAATTTTCTTGGATGTCCTTAACGATGTCGTAACAGTGCCCTTTCATTACCAACTTCATTTCCCTGAATCAATGCACAGTTGAAATCGTCTCAAAAGTATTTTTAAACAGCCACAGTAGTCCTGTTTTGGAATTGCATTTAGTACTGTGGTACAATTTTCTTGGATGTCCTTAACGATGTCGTAACAGTGCCCTTTCATTACCAACTTCATTTCTCGAATCAACCAGATGTTGGCTGGGGCCAAAATCCGGCGAATGCAACGGGTGATCAAGGACTGTGACTCATTAGCGGGCTAAAAACCTCCCTCACGATCTTCGCTTTGTGTCTGGGACTTCGTCGTGGAGCAGTGACCGTGATCCTTTTTGTTTTTTGGGCCGAACTCGACGAATTCTCGCCCACAGACGATGAAGGACGTCGAGATGACACTCAGAATTTTTGAACAGCTTAAACAGTCATTGCCATAAACACTTTACAAAAGTTTCACTGGCTGATTTTCCTAACTTAATGCAATGTGCTTAAGTAAATATTAACGACGTGGGAGACCAGCCAAAAAATTACATTAGAGCAATATGGAGTTTATACCATCTCATAGAGTACATTAGGCACTATCCTTACCAAAAGTTTAAAGATAAAATTTGGAGCCGTATTTGCGAAAATCTTGTTTTTGAATTTTTTAAATTGTACATATTACACGCAATGCGAAAACGACTAAAATTTTCAAAAAAGTGTACATGATTTTAAAGAAAAAATTCACTATGGAGAACAAATTTTATTTGAAGAAAAAATCTCTTATCTTGAATTTTGTAGTTGTCGGAAGAAGCCGAAAAAAATTCAAACTTTTGCAATTTTCGAAAATTGAGAGGTAACAGTGAAAATCGACCCTGTGCTACCTTAATAAGTGTTTGTTACATTATTCTTGCAAGAAATTGAAAAAAAAAATTGGAGCCGTTTTTTGAGAAAATTTTGAAAATGTGCGGGGGTCTTTATGTAAAGTAGCCCCAAAAATTAATGAATGTTTTTCAAATTCGCCGAGGTTCGACTCAGGCCAGATGTGCAGGAGTTTCTTCTATTTGGAAAAATCGTACGCATAGTTTAAGCGCTAGTGTTCACATACACCAGACGGACGTTTTGCTTTCAATTGGTTTTTCGGTATCTAGGACCCACAAAACAGAGATTCTGGCTACATTACGTGTTAGGGGATTTTGTTGTCTTAATTTAGCAATAGTTTTTATCCACTTTTTCGTTATCAGGACTTGGCAATGAATTTTTTTCTGCCGAAAATTCGCCGTTTTTTTCGCGCAGAATGACATAACTTTCACTTTACTACGTATATACGTATGTATACGGGAAAGTAAAATGAATAAAAATAATATCTTTGCACCAAAGTACCAAACAAAGCAAAACCAAAACAAACAAGGTTGGTTGTGATTACTGCCTGGTTACCAGAGTCCAGCATTACCAACCAATCCTCGGATGCATTTAAGTTATACTTTACTAAGCATTGTTTCGAATGGTGAACCGAGGAACAAGCATGGCTTAAAACGCGTTTTAAAATTAAGGATGACTTTACTCAAGTCATTAATATGTTTGGTATCAAAGTATCATCAATATATTTGTCAAAGTCATCAATATATTTGGTGAAACTCGCCGTAACTCACCAGTTGAGGCAGTGCCCGGCCGTTAGAACGTAGCGGTCGTTGATGAGTGAACCCCCGCAGTGCATTTTGCCGCCGTTCAGAATGGCCACCATCCACGGGTAGAGGTGAGGGGATGCGATGGTCCCTCCTACGATTCTGTCTGCGATTCCATCCGAGGTGAGGCCACATTCTGTAGCACGGAGACATTGTTTCGTGAAATCGCACAGCGTTAGCAGGTCACCCCTGCACAGAAAGAGCAGCAATAGCAGCAGCAGCTTACCCGCTTATCCTACCCTGAAGCTACTTTGGGTCTGAGAGACCATTGAATGTTTGCCCTTTCAAATTAACCTTTCAGAGTACTCTTCTACGGGTTAACTTGCTATTGGATAGAAGTAGTCGGACTTTCTCACAAAATGGTGAGATAGCATGAGTATCTATGCCTGGCAGTAATACCAAGTTAGTTAATACTCCCGCCAGAGTTAAATTTAATTTTATAAGTTAGAACAATATCTGAACGTCTAAATATTCTCAAATTCAAATTTAGTGGTGTCGTAGCCTTTCCGCAGCCACAGTCTTGCGAGTATACTTGGCTGTCCGGGTAACGCCGAGTTGAAGACTGTGGTGCCGACGTTTCGACCATCTCGTCGCGGTCTTCTTTAGGATTGGTTTCGGCGCCGGAGATTCGGCTCCCACCCATATTTAAACCCGAGAACTGACCACTCCGACGCAGACCAGCCGTGAAGAAATCCTGAAGATGATCGAAACGTCGGCATCATAAGTTTCGTCGGGGCGTCACCCAGACACCGAAGGGCTTTTCAAATTTTGTGGATTTGCTTGCAATTACGTTTATTTATACTATTTTGTCTTTATTGATGCTGGCTACGGCTGAAACGAGCTTTATTTTTTTTTTGGAAATTTCAACATTGTAGATTCAGCAGTCAGAATGTAGATTTCAGCATTGAATATGTCGACCACAAAGTAATCGTTGCAACACTACGTACCTTTTCATCAAAATAAGCAAACAGCATATTTTCAGATATCGTACTAACTTTTTTGAATGTACACAAATTTTTCAAATGCTCAAAAGTTTTCTCGTATACAACTTTCGACTTTTCAAGTAATAAATTAGATACGTTCCTGCATTCTTGCAGTTCCTGAGACGTATCAATATTATTTTATTTATTTCATTCATTATTACTCATTTCAACTATCACTCATTCAACTATTCGGCATTCAACTATCAAACTATCATCACAACTGTCACATCGTATATCAACTATCACTCATTTTAATAGCAAAATGCAATACCTACTTACAGAGAGGAATTCGTCTGACACAATAATGCTTCATTTCACTGTCACTTAGACGAGACCATGGCGTCCTGCTTTTAGTATTAAATCGTTAGCGAAGGTGTCGCTCTGACGACAATGATACTTTACTGCAGTGTACACGATAAAAGAACAAAATGGAATAAAACCACGAAGAATGGAAATGAAATAAATTCTAGTTTGCTAGAGAAACTTTTTTATACCATCGTATAAAAAATGTTTATATTTAGTGAGTGAAGTTGTTTTTCCTCGATCTCGTTTGTGCAAAAAACAATAACTTTGTCTACTTAATATAAAAATAACTATAATAAAAACAACGAATAATTTTTACTTTTTTATTATTACTGCCTCACAATTATGTGGACCTATTATAGTGTACAGCAATATAATCAAAGTTAAATAGGGCCACATAATTATTTATTGGACTCACATAAAATATATCATATCCATACTCTATAATTTTCCTATAATGTGTTGTTTGTTGTTTTTCTTATGTGAATGCCTCTACCTGTCCTTGTACACTGTGTGCTTGTATTGTCAGGGGTTGGCAATAACTATAACAGCTAAACACAAGTTATCAACTATCTCTGATAACTACTCTCTTTGATTTAAATTAAAAATAATGATAATAGTATCATTATAATACATAAAAATAAAAAAAGTAAATTTGTTAATAGGAATCTCAGTATCACACAGTTGGCAACAATGAACCAAGACATTCCCGTTTGCGGGAGCTACTAAACTATACAAGATGACATAAAAATTGTAACACATGTCAGTCAACATATTTGTAATTACAGGTAATTAATTGTTATTGTTATCATTGCCTTGTTTTTTTTAATAAATTGTAGTTTCGACATGCCTGTTCTCTTATGTAATGACAAATTGTGTTAACCAATTGCACTACCTGTATATTTATCTTGCATTGTTATTGTATATTTATAGCCCGGACGCAGGGCAAATAAATTATCGAAACGTTGGCATTGTAATAATAATCGATTTTGATTGACATACAGGTACCCTCACGATTATATATATATATATATACACACACACACACACACACACACACACACACACACACACACACACACATCTCTCTCTCGTATATACCAGTAGTTCAGCTGATTTGAATATTAAATAATTACCATCTATTTCTCTTCGCTATTTTGTATTTTATATTTGCACGTTTTATTAAAAAATGTATGTTATTTTGAACAATTTATCTTCCTGTTTGGTAATTTATCTTACAATTAACGATTTGAAATGAAATGTGTGATATTCATAAATTCTACTTTGCGTGTTAATTTCACCCAACACATTATTTCTGTTACACGAATGAAAATTACGTTGATTTACAGAAGAAGAAAATATTGCCATTGAGCCATACTATTTGCATGTGTTAATAGTAAGACCCATTGTCAAGCTTTTGTAAAAATATTCGAAACATGTTAAATAAACAAAGCAACAGTAAAATATACAATTTTTGCCCTTGGATCGACCTTGTTCTAAGCTATAATTTGAAAAGATAGATTTTTGAAGAAAGTGACGTCTGAAAAAAGCGTGAAAACTAAAAACACGCGAGGAAAGCCGTGAAATCGTGAAGTTGGCAATAATACTCCCAGAAAACCTGTTGCTTTATACCTCTGGGCACGTATTGTTATACTATGAAAGGAAGGGTTTCGAAAGTTGCTAGTAGATTTGGAAATGATATTAGTGATATTAAATCAAATTATATTATTTTAACAACATCGAGCATCGTTTAGCTAAAAGCAGAAAAGTAGTTTTTCGCACTGTTTCACGTAACCTTATTTTTACGTTTTGCTACTGAACTGTATTTTCATCTGCAATTTTTTTCTATGCAGTTAAGGGAATTCTATTTTGACATAACATGATTAAGGCCACTCATCTATCGGCGCAGGGTTTAAGAAGACATTGTGCTTGTGAAGCTTTGGGAGTAGCCTTGTCATATCAGTAGTGAAGTTTTCTCTGGAATGATGAATAGAGGTGTAGTCGTCGCACAACACGCGGATGCAGCTCCTGTGCCCCATCACACTCACCGCACGATATGTTTGTGCGAGGAAAGGCAGCGGCCATCTGCAACAGACCCAAATCCATATTTCTCATTCCGCTGCCTTTTATTTCAAGTGCAATTGCACAGTAACAGTCATGTATTCCCAGCATTCAGATGACAACGAAACTAGTGGTGGTACCAAATCACATTGTTTCTCGCATTGTAAATGATCCGTAATATTACACTACCACTGCAAAAGAGTTTTCAACCAGCAACTTTTTTTCCCGCTTCGAGACCCGAACTCAGATCCTCAGAGTTAACTTGCCGACCCTCATACCATTACACCACAGAAGCGCCGTGTGGTCAAACTCGAGCAGAGCCATAAAAAAATAAATGCTCGATTCATGTAACAAAGCATCGACGGTCAAAATATCCGTTAGAAACTTCCAAAGTCTCCAGTCAGTTCAGCTTGATCAGGGAATATAAATTTTGGAGAAAATTGGCTGAACGGTTTAGGCGCTAGAGTGCGCGTAAACTTATAGGGTGATTACTCCCATAAGTGTAGAGCATATTTTTTGCTCGGGAGGAGGCGGTGATCTTTCCCCTGGATGGCGATATCCGGCGCCGACCTACCGTCGGGTAGCAAGCTTTTCCTCATTCAGGTATCTCTCACCAGCGGGCACAGCCTCAGACGGGAAAACTCTAAGCTCCTGCAGGTCTCCCAGTATGTGTAGTATTGTAGTGCATGAAAGTGTACGTGTGTTTAAGTATGGGGTACGATAGGACAAGGAATGGGAAAGAATGATCGCGCGCGGTCAATGGCCCTATTGTTCGGGTACTGCTCTAGGATTTACCCAACTGTTAGGATACAATTTTAGTTTTTAAGGCACTAGAACGCTTCTTTTTGGAGTTATTTAACGATATAGATTCAAAAATCCTGATGTGCGTTACGGGTTGCATTTTACATGAATATTTAGATGGGTTTTTAAAAGAAATCCTTCATATTTTTAAAGTCAAAGTACAATTCTTCACGTCTCCGTGAAATCCTCTTTCTTTAGAGACTTCGTTTATAAAGATTGGTTGGTGTGAGAGCCGTAAAAGTAAGATATACTACTGAAATAACATTGGAGACGATAACAAAAACAAGATTTTCTCGAAAACGGCTCCATATTTTTTACTTTCTCGCCTTACGAATTCTTCGTAAGAAGAGAAAGTTATGTAATCGTGCGGCGAAAAACGGAGAATTTTCGCCAGAAAATCTCTTATAGCAGGGGTCTGGTGACAGAAAAGTGGATAAAATCTGTTGCTAAATTTAAAAAAAAATCCTCTATCTCGTGGTGTAGTCAAAATCCATGATTTGTTGCTTCTTCATACTTAAAAATCGATTGACGGCATTCCGTCCGTCTGTCCGTCTGGCCGTCTGGCCGTCTGTGGTCAACGCTAGCGCCTAAACCGTTCGGTCTATTTTCTTCAAAATTGGTATTCCCCGATGGTTTTGACTCGTCTCAAGGCTTCTTGAATTTGAAACCGATATCCTAGTATTTGAGGATACTTTACATGAAGCCCATTTTGAGATTTTATGAATTAAAAAAAAATGGCTCCAAATTTTTTGATTATATTTTGTTGTTGAATAGTGCGAAGAACGTTGAAGGGAATGACGTAGGCATCATTTTCGTTGATAGGCCCTATTTTTCGAAAATTGCAAAAAACTGTTTAAAAACGGCAAAATTGAAGATAGAGATTTTCGCCTCAGACAAAGTCGGTTGTACAAAATAAGCACTTCAAATAAGGTCATGTACCAGTTTTTGGAAAAACGAATAGTTTTTGCGTAAATTGCGATTCAAATTTACAAAAAAAATTTATCCCAAAAACCGCTCCAAATTTTTTCTTTAAATTTTCTGCACGTGTGTATGAAGGGAAGGTAAATATATAAATAAACTAGTGGTGCTATAGAATGGCACATACTTTCTCGCAGTAGTTATTTTCCAAATGCCGATCATCCGATAAATTATGTGGAGTAAACAGTTCACGGCTGCCTTCCTTGGTCATGTTTTTTGAAAGACAAGTTTTTCGCATGTTGACAATTACCGGCATCGTAATGATAGAACTGGTACAAGTACGTTTTGACTGAAATATTTGCAGTTGTCCTGCAAGTCTGTTTCGTAGCGCGGTTGGTTAATGCACCTTCGGGTTGCTCTGTTCAATAAAGAAGCTACCGAGTTCGATCCCCCGAGGGGAATTTTAATTTGATGAATGTGATGTTGCAGGAAAAAAACATTGAAGAGTGTAGATACTTTATTGAAAATCATTGAAGTACTTCTACTCACGAATAGATTCAATATAGATAAATAGACAGGACTTGTCTGTGTTTTCCCTAACTGCGTTTTGTAAACAATTTTTCAACTCTGTTATTCGATTTCTGAAGCGTATGACATGTCAAATGACCAGTTGTCTAGTATATATCTGTATGAACCGATTTAAGTAAAATTATGAGCATTTCGGTCGGTTCTTTTCTTTTATGGCTCTGTTCGACCGAGGTGGTGTTGGTGTTACGTAGTGGTATAAGTGCCGGTTCGTTGAATTTGAGTTTCGTTTGTCGGGTCTGGGTACCGAAATGGTTTGCTGGTATAGTACAGTTTTGCTGGTTTATGGAGTAGTGGAATAGCAATAAGGACCGTATAGAAGCAGAGCGAGAAAGAATGTGCGTTGGAAGCACCACTAGTTCTTTAAGCTCTTAGTACGGATAGTGCTAAATGTGCTGCTATATGAGATGTCGTGTTTGAAATGTGAGCTTTTCGAAAATACAGAGAGTTTGCCGAAAATGCAACTAAAACCATATTTTTTACTGCCCTCTTAATACATATGAGAAGAAACTTTAAAGAAAATAAAAAAAATTGTTTAAATCAAATTGAAATTTCCCTTATTTTTCACAATAAGCACGAAAACAGTTCATATTATTGAAAAATTGAACATTATTTCAATATCTGCCTTTAAGGAACAGATTTAAATTAAGGAAAAATCTCTATCTTCAATATTTTTATTGTTGGAAAACGACCAAAAAATTGCCAGTTAAAATTTTCAAAAAATTAGACATTTCAACGAACATGGGACCTTCACCATTCCCTTACGTGTCCTTTACGCTATCCTTGAAGAAAGTTTAATAAAAAAAATTTGGAACAATTTTTGAGAAAATGTTGAAAAAATTGTTGAAGCTTCATGTAAAGAACCCCAAAAGTCGAAAAATTCGATTGAAATTCCTCAAATTCGTTCAAATTAATGGCGGAACATTATTTTGAAGAAAATCAGCTGAAAGGTTAAGGTGCTAACGTCGACTACAGACGGACAGACATTTTACAGTCAATCGATTTTTCGCTATCAAGGACTCACAAAACGGGTCAGGTTTCAGGCTAAACCGCATGTTACAGGATTTAGCAACAGGATTTATTCACTTTTTCTTTACCAGCGCCGGGAAATATTTTTTCTCTGACAATTCGCCGATTTTCGGCACGCGATTACATAACGTTCTCTTCTTAAGAAGTAAGAGTGAGAAAGTAACTATTGGTGCTACAGAATGGCACAGACTTTCCCGTATTAGTGTTATATTTCCTTGGGTCAGGGCTAACTATTTGGAATTTCCTCATAATCGTGCCAGCTGCCACCTGTCGTCGCCCTCACTACATTTTTTTAAATATATTTTTTTAATTTTTCGGTTTTCTAATGGTAGAACCGAAATATTGATTTTAGAATACTAAAGATCACAAAATTCTCGTCTTCAGTGGCAATTTACTTTAAAAAATTTGGAGCCGTTCTTAAGAAAATGGCATTTAAGCGCTACAAGAAAAGCGAAATTTGAAGCTCTTTTTAACAAAAATGTTTTGAGTTTTCGAAACACTTCATTTGAAGTCATTTAAAGCACGTTACCATACAAATACAATATTGTTTACAAATTGGTGGTAATGTGCATATTAAAGGTAAGAGAGATCCTTCAAAAAAAACATTTGAGTAAGTTTTGCAAAAAGGAAAAAGTACCCCAAAATGAACAATACGTCATATTAAAGAGTGCACTTTGCAATATCCGTTCAAAAAGTGTGAAGAAAAAATTTAGAGCCATTTATGGGAAAATGGAGTTTGAGCGTTTCTGAAAATTCGGTATTTTGAGCTAGTTATTATGGAAAACGGTTTAGTTCTCGAGAAACTTTACTTGGCATTATTTAAAGCACATGTACTCGAAAATATAATAATGTGAACAAATTGACGCTAATGTAAATATTACAGTCCTGAGAGACAAGTCAAAAAAATTACATTTTTGTAATTTGCTTACGGATGGACGAGACGAACGGATGGACGTTTCGAAAAGAACCACATTTTAAAATTGCATATTTTGCTTACAATACTGCGCGAAAACTATTAAAATTGTTAAAAAATAACCTTAACGAAACCTAACCTTACATAACCTTAAAGAAAGAACTCACTTTGGAGAACAAATTTTATTTGAAGGAAAAATCTGTATCTTCAATTTTGTAGTTAGAGGAAGGTGCCGAAAAAAATCCAAACTTTTGCAATTTTTGAAAATTCAGAGTTAACTTTGAAAATCGGATCTAAGCCACCTTTATAAGTCTATTTTACTCTATTCGTACAAGCAATTTAATGAAAAAATATGAAGCTATTTTTGAGAAAATTTTTAAAATGTTTGGGGGGGGGCTTCATGTAATATCTTCAAATTTTGAAGAAAGTTTTTAAGAATCGCGGCGCCTTGAGGGAATCAGATCGACCTGGGAATTTTAATTTTGGAAGAAATCGTTCTGATGGTTTCCGCGCTACGGTTGTTCACAGAGTGACAGACAGACGGATGGACGGACGTTTTGAAAATAACTAGTTTTTCGGTATCAGGGGACCCCAAAACGTGTATTTCTGTTGAAGTCTCGAAATTGATTTTCCGCAGCTTTGCTTAACTTTCCTTATATTCTGTATATTACTCCGTATATACGTACGTATACGGGAAAGTCAAAATTAAGTATACTTGTGATTCATTTGTTCACAAAATCCATAAATATGACGTTATTTAGCCACCGTTTTCGTAATTCAATAGAAAATCTGATGATTTCCTACAACATTCGTATTTTGCGTAATAAAAAAGCTGTAGAGAAAAGCAATACAGCTTCATTAACTGTAAATTTATACTATATAGAATAAGGAATGTCACATTGCCGACTTTTCAATATCACCGTTCCACATTTCGAATGCAGCGCTCAGATGTACTATGTACTATATAACAGTGCACTTATAAATACCTGGTCTTAATTTGGCAGAAAAACTCTTATTTCCGGGCCCTGATAACGAAGAAGTAGATAAATCCAGTTAATAAATTTAGAATAGAATCCTCTGACACGTGGTGTAGCTAGAATCCATGTTTTATGGGTCCTTGATACCGAAAAATTAATTGATGGCAAAACGTCCGTCCGTTCGCCCAATGCGATTTTGAAAAACATTCATTAATTTTTTAAACATGAAGCCCTAGGGACATTTTAATTAAAAATTTTCTTTAAATTTCTTGTAAGTAACAGAGTAAAATGCACTGATAAAGGTGGCATAAGTCAGATTTTTACTGTTAACTCTGAATTTTCTATAATTTCAAAAGTTTGAACTGTTTTTCGGCGACTTCCTACAACCACAAAATTGAAGATAGACCATTGTTCTTTAAAATGAAATTTGATATCCATTATTATTCTTTCGTTAAATTCTTGAAAATTTTAGTAGATTTCATGCAAATATGTACAATTCTGAAAAATAACAACAACAACAACAACAAGATTTTCTCAAAAACGGCTCCGATTTTTTCTTTAAACTTTTTGTAGGGATAAATGTACTCTACGAGATGATATAAATGCCATTTTTCTCTATTGTTTTTTTATTACAAAATTGCAAAATTTTAATTTTATATAGTCTCTCACGTCGTTAATATGTACAATAGCGGCAATTTGTTCACATTATTGTCTTTCCGAATATATGTGCTTTAAATTGTCATGTAAAGATTCTTCGAACTCAAAACTTTTTTGGAATAAAGAGCTCAAAATTACGAATTTCAGAAACGCTCAAATGCCATTTTCTCAAAAACGGCTCGAAATTTTTTTTTTGAAACATTTCTTACGGATAGTGATAATTGCACTGTTTAAGATGCCATAAAAGACATTTTCCTGTATTCTTTTGTTTTTTTTTTCCAAAAACTACACAAATGTAATTTTTTAAATATCACTCATGCCTTTAATAAGCATATTTCCAGCAAGTTGTATACATTGCTGCATTTGTGAGTGAAAATGCTTCAAATGACCTCCAATAAAGTTTTCGAAATCTCAAAAGATTCCTGTGGAAAAGAGTTTCAAATTTCACATTTACAGTAACGCTTAAATGCCATTTTCTTAAAAACTGTTGCAATTTTTTCAATGAAAGTTGCCATGAAGGACGAGATTTTACTCTTTTTTTTTAATTCTTAAAGTAATAGTTTGGTTCTACTATTAGGAAACCAAAAAATTGAGCAAATGTAAAAAAATGATGTTTGAGCGGCGATAAATGGCAGCTGTCAAGAGGATAGGGCAAGATTGTAAATCTGGCCCAGACTAAAGAAATTAGTCAACTAAATAGTACGAGAGAGTCTGTGTCATTCTGCAGAATTGCTTGTACAATTTTGTAGTAATCTTGGGTTTCCCTGTGACATTAGTTAGCCGATGTTGGGAGATAACTTCAGCTATTTGGTCACGTCTAACACTTGCATGTCTGACTGTGACATGACTCACCGCCAATGAAGAATTCATTTGTTTGAAATAGAAGCAATTAGAGAGTAGTTCAAGGGAGTATATTCTTCCCTTCTGCCATATAGCTCCATTAAGAAAAGTTTTCTCTTTTGTCTGTAAGAGTGTTGGGAGATAGGAAATCACGACGCGGGAGAAGGGAATACTGAGAGTACCCTCTCAGAGTACATCGATTGATTTCTATCGTTTTCCTGTATGTAAAGGTGCGCGTAATTTATAACTATTAAAATAAATATCCTAGTTGTTATGAACTAAAAGCTGAACATCTCTGAAAAATAAAAGCAAATATTTTATTTGGTAATTATATACAGATGAAGAAAAAAGCTAGAAGGTTGTTAGTTCTTTCTTTCTTCCGCTGCGAAAAATGAAAATTTCTCAATCAGGATAGCTGGACCCGTTGAATGATACATTTCTTTCGATTGGGACCGAGACTGACGGACAGCGAACGGACGCGTGTTATTCGTTTACTATACAAGGATAGAGATTTTCCTTTGTCAAATATGTTCAAGGATAGATCTTTAAATTTCGTCAATAATTTCTCAAAAATATGGATAGTTTACAGGACATAATGCGTGAAATGGGAAACTTTAGAACGAAGTATTTTCTCAAAAACGGCTCCACGTTTTTTCTTTAAGGTTTTTATTCGGATAGGAGCATTATACACTTGGAAAATGGCTCAGGTCCTATTTTCGTCGAACCCTTACTTTTTCGAAAATTGCAAAAAAGTAACATTGCAAAAGTATAATGATGAATAGATATTTTTACCTTAATGAAATCAGTTTTAAAATCACCTACCAGTTTTTTAAAAAAGGAGAAGTTTTCGCGTAATTTTTTGTTTCTTATAAGGCATTTTATAAATCTTATTTTTTTTTCAAAAACACCTTCAAATGTTTTCTTCTTTTTTCTTCGATTAAAGCAAAAATGCTCGAAAGTGGTAGAGCTCTCATTTTGTTTGAACTCTCTGAAAATTGCAAAAGTTACAATACGAGAAAGTACGGGCTGTTGGAGCACCACCGGCCTAGTGAATGTTGGTGATAAATAAATATCTGGGCAAGGCCACAATACTTTAGTTTGTACATACATATGATATTATAATTATTAACTAGTTACTTAGGGATGCAGACAACGGAAACGTTCATTTCCAAATTTATTAAATGCATTTTTAATTATTTTGAGCTTCCAGAGAATATATTGTTAAGAATTCTACATAAATTGTGATTTATCGGCTGTCGATATGCTCAGATTTTTTAAAATCGGAAATATTTGGATGCATATCACTGAATGTCAGTCCAAATGAAAATTACATAATGTTTATGATATTTAAGTATCTAAAAACGAATATTCACTGTTTCATGTTTGGATTAAGATTATTTGCAAATTGTTGGGAAAGAGTGTAGCACAATAAACTTAACGACTGTCGGTTTAGATACATTCTGTTACTCACTTAGAAGGACACTTCCGATGTTAACCTGGGGTAAAAGAAATCAATGATGAATGACTCTGCCTAGTTAGCTAAAATTCTGTTCTTAAGTTGCGACCTCATTGTAATAACATCAAACCATGGCGCTATGATGAGTAACGACTTAGTGTATTGCCCATTCTTCTTCAATCAAAATGCTCATGAAACAATAATATCCTATGTTGCAGGCAATTCATTTCCTCTTCATTAAAAACCAAAAAGCGTATCAAAAAGCATTTCTGAAAAGAAACGGTTTTACTCTAACTGAAAAAAATATGATTTATTCTTGGTCATATTGTAGAATTCAAATATCACGTATTTTCGCGGAAATGCCACATTTTTAGTTGATCGTACAAAATTTCGTTCCATTTCGAGATTTCTTTAAAAACACTATTTTAAAACCGCTCTTCACGTGTGTCTTCTGAACATACACATGTCTTTTGAACCAATTTTTGTTTATTTTACCGTTTGTTTTTAAAAACGTCTACCTTTTTGCAGACGGTTTCTTTCGTTATGTAGTATGCATTAAAATAATAATAATAATAATAATAATAATAATAATAATAATAATAATAATAATAATAATAATAAAACTAAATAAATTTATTAAAATAAAATCAATAAAAAATAAACTAGTTGAGTTGACTTGCGTTTTCTGAGCTTTTTAACCCAATGATTGTGGGTCTGGAAATCGAAAAGTGGATACGAATTGCCCCTGTATGTAGTAAATTAATTCCTCTAACATGTTGTGTAGTTAGAATTCATGTTTTGTGCGTCCTTAAAACCGAAAAATCGATTGAAGGCTCTGTCTGCCCGTCCGTCAGTGGTCAACGCTAGCGCCTAAACCGTTCAGACGATTTCTACAAAAGTGATATTCCCTAATCGATCTAGCTGATGTCGCGCTCCCTGGAATTTGAAATCGATCTTTAATTTTAGGAGTTACTTTACTTAAAGCCCCTTGGATATTTTCAAAATCAAAATAAATTGGCGCCAATTTTTTTTTATTCAAATTTGTTGTCGGATAGCGTAATAGACGCTTAAGAGAATAGTGAAAGTCTCATTTTCGTTGACAACTCTAATTTTTTGAAAATTGTAATATTCAAAAAGAAATCGGCGGATTGCTACAACTAAAATACTGAATATATAGAGTTTTTTTCTTAACAAAATACGTTCCCAATAGACCGATCTTGAAATGAGGTCATTTTCAATTTTTCAAAACTATGAGTAGTTTTCTTGTAATTTAGCACAAAATTTAAACACCTTCAAAAATATTTTAACAACTTTTCTCAAAAACCGCTCCAATTTTTTCTCTAAATTTTCTCCTCATGTAATATGAGACAGTAAAAAAATATGGCGCTAGTACCATTTTCGGCTGTCACTCCGTATTTTTGAAAATTGCAAAAAATATTTCAAAACTAGAAAATTGATGATAAAAGATTTTTTAAACGATAGACAACGTCTATTGTAAAACATCATCTCATTAAAAAAGGTCAAGAACAATGTTTTGAAAAAATAGTAGTTTGCGCTTGTTTATGCAATTTAAAAAAATATTTTCTTAAAAAACACTACATTTTTTTCTTTAAATTGCTTCCACAGATAGATGAAGGGGCGCTTATAATAATGGCCCTAAGTTTCATTTTTGTTGAACTTGCTAAACGTTCAAAAATTGCAAAAAACTCAACATTTGGAAACTACAAAATGGAAGATAGAGATTTTTTTATCAACAAAATATTTCCTAAATAATTGGCTCATTAGAAATGGTGATTTATGGTTGTTTGAAAAAACTAGTGCTTTTTGTGAAATTCACGCTTGAAACATAAAATATACACTACTACAGCTGTCCCACCAAGTACGGACCACGAGACAAATCCGGATCGAATTGATCAAATTTTTGATTGATTTGAATTTGATCAACAAGAATTTATCAAATAGCGGATCGAATATGATAAAAATTATAAATTTAATAGTAGTAGTAGTATTAGCGAGGTTCTTTACAGCTGACGCCGCTTCTCACGTCCTAGTCGCCACGTCCTTCGAACTTCCCTATCTTCTTCTTGAAGATCTCGTTCCTTCATTGCCTTTTCTATATCCTTTTCCTATGTTTTTCTCGGTCTGCCACGTTTCCTGTTTCTTTGAGGTAAATTTAATTTTTATTATAATTTACTCTATTCTACATTTTGTATTCGCAATGAATTGATGTATTTTCTTTTAGGCAATCTGGACACTTAATTGATGTTAGCACAGTAATTCCCTGTTAAAAATACGATCTAACTGTAATACGAAAGGGAAATTTTAAAAAGATCAGTACCATAATTTTGCATGAACTTTCATTATGACCATTTAATTGTTGCGATCCCGTGTCCTACTAAGTAACCAATCCCAAGCAAGAATATATTCAAATTGAAGATGTCTATCATCATATGATCATCAATTTTGCACTCCGCCGTAATCACTACGTTTACCTTTTTGTTGTTTTTAACAACAACGTTGCTTAATGTCAATAATAGCTTGTGAGCTCCGATATAATTTTAAAGGGCCGTTTAATATTATCTGATGAGTTTTTTGGTGATGTTTCAAACCCTGACATTAAAACTAGTATTAAAGAATCAGTGTCGAAAAATAGTGAAAGAAACAGAAAGTGTGTGGAAGCAAGTTGTGACGAAAGAAAATACAAATTGAGATCACGAAATACAAATGAAGAAATTGATCCGTTTTGAAAGATTGGGCAATTAATACGAAAATATTAGAGGGAGAAGGGTACTAAAATATGCTATCAAAACTAAGTGGAACATTACAACCAAAATTATACAAGAAAATACTGTAATGAGTACCAACGTATGTTCACTTCACTCGAAATTGACTAATTCTGCTGCTAATTCAGTTTCTACTTCTTCCAAATACTTTCATGAAATTCCAAGACAGGAAAATGATTTAATAATTAAATTTAATAATTTTACTTTTAATACATGTTCTACTAAGTAGTTTTTTATAATTGTTTTTGAAAGTTCAAAAAATGTAATTGTTATCATAAAATTGGAACATAGTTTACATCATTTTCTGCATTCGCTGCATTGGGGAGGGACAACTCCTTCTTCAAGTAAATCGTATTATTGCAGGGGTATAATCCCATAATCTCATTTTACAATTTTATCTTAGTAAAATTCAAAACTTTTCCTTTACAGCAAAGATTTCGTTTCTAGAAACACCTACAACTTACAACACCTGCAACCAATGACGGAACAATATTTGATGAACACATAACAAACATCTTACAAGGGACGTCTTGATGCCTCTAGTCAGTCCGTAACATTCGATGTGTGAAAATGAGGTGATTTCAGCGACTTGGAAGTTGGGAAGAGACTTGGAAGATGGCAAGCGACGTGAATCATTCACGTGGATGTGTATGCTTCAACATCTCGGCAGTCACCGCAGTGGTTGATCGTTCGCACAACACGATAAGGACGGCGGACTAATGAATGAACCATGGGAAAACATCAATATGGAGCTTTAACTGCGGCCGGTCACGAATAATTGACAAGCAAGACGAGCGTCGGGTGTCACGACATAACACAGCAACACCGCACGGCAGTTAGAGAACTTTCCCGTCACAACAAACAGATAAGAACGTATCTTCACTATGAAGATGAGTTATCAAAGATCAATCGTCCGTAAAAACTCTTCCAGAATCGAAAGCCAAGAGCAGGGCCACTATTGACTCCACGCCTAACCAAACAAATTGAGACGTTTGAGTTGTTCTAGAAATCATGTAAAATGTAGGGAATGGGAATCATCGTTCAGACGATCTTTTTTCAACCTACACTCTAGTGTCTATTATTTTGTGCTCACGTTACACGCTGCTACCGGCGGCATGTAGTCAGCATGAGAGTGCAAGGGAGTAGTGAGTCATCGACACAACAACCACATCTTACTTTCAACTTTCGATGAAGTGTGCTGTGGAACATTATCCTTGGTAATACTAATTCACATCTGTCCAATTTTCCGAAATGTAAGCCTTTGGTTGTTCTGAACAATGCGCAGTAACCTTCATTGTTCTGTCATTAAGAGTCACATACCAATGCCATTACTGTCCCGAGAGAACATCATTGGAGGACCAGAATATATTGCTGTACAACTGAAGAAAAATGTGTATTTAAGCATTAATACTACATGTATTTAGCAATATGTTAAAATAGGTTTCTGTAAGTTTATATTAATATATTTTCAGTTTTGGACGTATGGCAAGGTCGTAAAATTTTGGAACATATTTTTCGTGGTCCTTTCTGCGAGAACACACATGAATACGTCCTGTTTTTGAAGAATTAGTTCAACGCTTCAACGTCATTAGGTCTACAGGAAAAATGTCTAACTGTATTAAAGTCTGAGAGAAAAAAATGTCTAAAAAATGTGGTCTACAGCTGTATTAAGTCTAATGATTAAACGTCCACAGCTAAAATGTCTGTCAACAAAAATGTCTACTAACTACAAAGTCTATCAGCTAAATGTTTACTTACTAAAAGTTTAACACAAATGTCTAACGAGTATTCTCTTAAAATTATATTCAATGTAACAAATTGAAAGTATATGACAGTTTGTAGATGTGTACATTATAGTAACTTGATTTTCAAAAATAAATGAGTTCCCGCGGCAATAAATTTAGGTGATACATTTTTATTTCAAACACACCAGGCACTATAACAAAAAATCTTGGTCACTTACACTTTGAAGTTCAACAAAGATAAAGATATGTTAATGCATAATAATTTCGATTACCACTTTAGGCGAAAGGGCGGAGAGGAAGAATTTTTTATTGGAGATGTTCGTAGAGAGATATTTGTAATGCAACTTTTCTACAAACTCAAATTCAGATGGTGACTGATTTTAATGACACTCAGTCTTATTCACATACTTCATATGTTTTATAAATACATTTTTCGAGTTCAACGTACATTTATAATTACACACATTAACAAGTCTAAAAATCTTTCGTACGAGATCCTTTTTATATATAGACATATTTGCAATATTTATTTTTGCATGTAGGCACCTTTGCCTGCAGACATTTAGGTAATAGACATACTCGCATGAGACATTTTTTCGTGTAGACGAGCGCGATGTGTAGACATTTATTATGTAGACCTTTTAAAGTAGACCAAGTGTCGTTATACCTCAAATACCTTATTTCTGTAGACCTACTGACCAATAATCAAATCAACATTCACTCTGTTACTAAGGTTGCTTCTCTGTCATGTATATCGACAGATAGTAAAATAAGATTGCAATATGTTAAAGCAAGGTTTGGGTGTAAGAGAACGCTGGAGTCTCTACGAAGAGATTACGGATAGGGACGGTTTCGAATTGTTTTGTAAACATTCGATAAGCGTTAAAAGACGAAACGAACACTTCAGGTTTCATCACCATTACTTAAAATTCCAAGTACGTCTTAAGAATTTTAAGGAAGACTGAGAATAAGTTTCAATTTCACTATCGCCTTTGAGGCGAAGCGATAAGTTTGTCTTACATTTAAGCAAACCATTCAGCTGCACATACCGATTTAAGTAGTGCTTTACGTCACAAAAACAATCCAAATAGCTAGCGTATTGTGGAGTGTTGGTTTTAGATTTTAATTGCTACGACAATTGTGAAGACTACAGCTTTTAGAAGGCTTACCGTAGGTCGCTGCGTATACGGGAACATTTGAAAAATGGGAAGAGTTCGATGAAAGGGATTTTGGCACCCAACTTTGCCTATCAAAGACGACAACTCTACTTATTTTGGAACACATTGAAGACCAACTGGAATTTGCGACATTATTTCGTAGTTAATTATAAACGAAATGAGCATTTCAATAGTTTGATACACAATTTCCTTGCAAGTAACAGTTTTACGAAACAACTGGGGTTTTGTAGGTTATGTTTATATGATCCCGTAGCTACTCTCAACTTCGAAGTTGTTTCAGTACTTTTTAATCGTATCTGTTGAGACTACTTTTTGTGGTATCGATGTCGGTTACTTGTGGTTGGATTCACTTTTATTAGTATAGAAGAAGATTGTAGTCCGGCCCCATGTAGCCGTAGCTCTTCATTTTGTGGGCCCGAAAACTGATCTAGAGTCACGTAATCATCAAATGACTCATCGGAGTATTATTCCACTAACAATGAGAATTGAAATCTAGAAAACTTTACCTGACAGTCATATTCTCGTACAATATTTTCCGGTAAGTGATATTTTAAACGAAAGTAGTTATACGGGATTTAATAACTTTGGAACATATCAAACACGCGAATAATTAGTTTCACACTTAATTTAATATTGGTTTAATTCCTAAATGTAAGGTTTAAAAACAAAATTGACACAGTAGAAATGTAGCAAATACTCTGGGTTCCATACTACAATATTTAACCATTCTCTGCCTACATTATTTTTTTACAATTTTCATTACATTATTGTATAATTTCAAAACAAAATAATTAAATTTTTTCTCAAAATTTTGAAATGCACATGTTGACACCGTTTAGGATGTTGTAGAAAACAACATGAAGTTCTAATTGCATTACTGTAATATTTTAAGGTGAAAGTTTGAACTATCTACAGATTCGTACAGCGTGCCCGTTCGGGCACGCCAGGCAGATAAGGGTTGGAATGAGTCCGTAGTAATTGTTGCATTCAATTACTTTTAAAACCCATTACTTTCTCATGCCTCTTACAGTACTTAGCAAAAAATATTAGTCGTTAAAAAGGTAATGACATTATTTTGTTACAAATGCACGTTTTATTGATCTCCGATATCGAATGTGGGCTTGACGTACGCTTATGACATGGTAAGGATTGTTGAAAACAAAAACGAAATCATTGTTTTCCACTACCTTCAGATTGTCTTTTTTCAATTGGTTTTAGTATAGTCTTAATAGTTAGGAAATTTTAATTTAATTTATAATAATTTCTGTTTATATTCAAATTAGACTCCTGAAGAAGAGAAAAAGTGCTCCTCGAAACGTTGAGAGATGAAAAATGTTTAACAGAATGGCACAGACTTTCCCGTATTAGTTTTCTATTTCCTTGGGTCTTCGCTAGCTATTCGGAATTGCCACAAATTCTTTCTTGCCAGCTGTCATCTAACACCGCCAAAAGTACATTTTTTTGTCATTTTCTTTTTTTTCGGTTTCCTATTGGTAGAACGGAAATGTTAATTTTAGAATATTAAACAACACAAAAACCTAGTCCTAAATGGCAAATTTTTTTTAAAAGTTATGTGCCGTTTTGAAGAAAATTGCGTTTTAGCGGTACTAAAAATGCGAAATTTGAAGCTCATTTTCACAGAAAATGTTTGAGTTTTCAAAATACTTTATTTGAAGTTATTTGAAGCACTTACACTCACAAATATAATCATCTTTACAAATTGCGGATAATGTGCATTTTAAAGATGTGAGAGATCTTTCAAAAAATTTACATTTATATAATTTTTGAAAAAAACAAAAAAACTCAAAATAAACTTCACGCTATACTAATGAGTGTAATTAGCACTATCCGTTACAAAAGTTTCAAGAAAAAAAATGCAGCCATATACGAGAAAATGACGTTTGAGCATTTCTGAAAATGCCGAAATTTGAGCTACTTTTCACAGAAAACGGTAGTGTTTTCGAGAAACTTTACTTGACATTATTTCAAGCACATGTACTCGTAAATATAATAATGTGAAAGAATCGCCACTAATGTAAAAATTATCGACGTAAGAAACATGTGAAAAGATTTACATTTTTGTAATTTTTGAAAACACCAACCTATAGAGTACTATGGTTTTTGTGTCATCTGATAGAGTACATTTACCACTATCCCTACCAAAAGTTTAAAGAAACCATTTGGAGCCGTTTTTAAGAAAATCTTGTTTTTGTAATTTTTTAAAATTGCACATATTGCACGCAATATTGCACGAAAACTACTAAAATTTTAAAAAAAAACATTTACATGGCCCTTATGAAAGAACTCAATATGCAGAACAAATTTTATTTGAAGACAAAATCTTCAATTTTGTAGTTGGCGAAAGACGCCGAAAAAAATTCAAACTTTCACAATTTTCGAAAATTCAGAGTTATCCGTGAAAATCGGACCTATGCCTTCTTAATAAGTGTATTTTACTCTATTCATACAAGAAATTTAAAGAAATAGTTTGGAGCCGGTTTTGAGAAAATTTCGAAAATTCCCGGGGGGCTTCATATAAAGTATCCCCAAATTTTGAAGAATCTTGAAGCTTCGACTAGAATCAGATCGACCGGGGAATATCCATTTTGGAAGAAATCGTACGTATGGTTTAGGCGCTAGCAGTGTTCACAGACGGACGGCCGTTTTCCTTTCAATTGGTTTTTCGGTATCAAGGACCTAGAAAACAGGGTTTCTGGCTACACCACGTGTTAGGAGATTTTTTTTCTTAATTTAGCAAGTGGTTTTATCCACTTTTTCGTTTTCACGGCCCGGCAATTAATTTTTTCCCGCCGAAAAGTGGCCATTTTTTCGCGCAGCATTACATAACTTTCCCTATACTACGTATATCACTCCGTGTATACGTACGTATACGGGAAAGTAAAAAATTAACAGAACACATCAATAATTTCAATCCAAATTGTTTTTATTATTTTTGTGGTTTTCAATATATATTTCAATATCTAAAACGAAATCCAGATAAAAAATAATAAAAACTATATCAGTTTAACGATATCAATATATTCACAAAATACGAGATTAGTATAATACTGCTTGAAACACGTAATGGAAATTAATATGTGAAAACGAATTGCTATTGGCATATGTTCAAAACGGCAGATAATACTAATCATACACAAGCAGAGGGAGAACACATTACCATCAACCGTAGTGACGGGAAGTAGCCTTAACACATTCAAGATTAACGTTTCGATTCATAGCAATGTCGAGAATAATTGTTGAGAATGATTCGTTTACGCAACTGCAAACTCTGCGATAATGTACGAATTGTCATGGAAGAGGCACTCGATTTTCAATGATTTTATTCAAAAAGTATATTTCTTAATAACTCTTCCATTCAAACAAATTATTTGTTTTTTTACAAATGATGGAATTTCCCCCTGAACTGAACATATGTATTTCTGAACATATTTAAAATGTAAGAGGGATACAAATTATCAGAGCAATTAAACAATATTAACCGAATAGTTTTGAATTCTTTTTATAAAATGGAAAACATGCTGTTTCGTTAAGCGTGTATTTGTGTTCAAGAAGCTTACCTGAGGCAAGTGGGGAATTTTCACGCACAATTTCTATTTTTCAATGGTTTACCAATTAGCTATGTTGCACTATGGTGTACTGTGCTGATGCTCAGATTCCCGTGCAGACATTCGCTAATTGAGTTACGCCTGCCACCCGTGCACGTCGCGGGAACAGAACTGGCGACCTCCCGAGAGGCATTTCCATGACGTTGCGTTTGTGTTGAGAAGAATCGAGATTGCGCCTTGGTAATCTCATCCATGATCATCAGTTATATAGGAACATTGATAAGGGACAAGTATAATTCAGTCAGGAAGAAAGTTTGCAAAAGTTTAAGCTCTTCATATTTCAATCTTCTTCAGAACGAATTGAGGGAGGTCGCAGTGTCGGCAGAAGCAGTGGTAACTGCATCTAGAACGCGGCGTCTTCCAGTGAAGAATCTATTGGCCTTTTAAACCTTTGTTTTAAAGCACAAGCGTTGCTACTTACAAGGGAGCTTTCAATAGTAAAATGAAACCATGTGAGGAATTCTTGATAACATGTCTGATAAAATGTTTCTGAGAAGTTTAGCTCTATACGTACCCAAAACGTGAGCTTTGAGAGAGAAAAATGTTAAAATAAGTCCTACATTTAAAATATAAAGAGGAAGCTTGAGAGGATAAGCTGGATCATACAAGTGACAAGCAAACTGTCGAACATAATGAGAAAGTAACGCTTTCGCGGAAAATAAGAAAGGGGAAGAGAATTCGAATATATCACGAAAAACTGGTAGTCATTATTTCGACAAAATTTGAATTTTTCGATCTCCCCCTCTCGTTTTATTTAAAATGTAAAAATTGATAGGTTACAATTTTCAGAGGCATTAAAAATATTAATGTTTAATGTATTTAATCATTAATAACATTTATCGATCTCTTTAAGTTTTTTAGAGTACATTTTAGATTCTGATTTTTTTAACTCTAAGTCTGAGTATATAGTTGATTGAACATACGTATAAATAAAATAATTTCTTCAAAAAAGGTACCGTTAAAATTAGCGCTGTACAGCGTTGATATTTAGTTTAGTTTCAATTTTCTTTTAGTTGGGGGCTACCTACCGGTTCTGCCCGACCCCTTTCCCTGTCGTCACCTGAGGGTTCTGCCAGGATTTGTCGGTCACAACCACTTTCCTGGGATCTCTGCCCAATGAGGAGCCTCCATCTTCTCCCTGAATATCTCAGTCAGGTTGTTCTAAGGTCAACCTAACAAAATGTACTAAAATTATAAGTATCTGCAGCCATTTCCATATTATCAAACGTATACAGGTCATACACACACAATTATCCTTTAGGGCAAGGAATTAAGGAATATTTAGAGTGTATAGATGGTACTGAGAAAGTACATACTCTACGTCGCAACACAACTGAGAGACCTAATAACACAACCGACCGAAAGCAAAGGGTACTTGACTCACGCAAGCTCCTCCGCAAAACTAGCCATGCTACAACACACGGATGAAACCGTTTATCTACGCAGATTTCGAACCTGTGACCCCATGTTCCACGCACAATTCAACACACTTGCGTAAGCTACCGCGTGAGTCGGCTGGCGTTGATACTTGAACTGACGTTATCCGTGCGCCGAGAACCGTAGTTAATCACTTTGCAGGTACAAGTAAGTTCTAGGTCATCGGACACGACAATTATTCATTTCCTACGCCTGGCCTTGCATATGGTGTCCGAAGGAAGAGCTTATCTGTGGCCATACTTGACTAAACAAGAGCGCTTAGTGTGCGTCTTTTGTATTCCAACGCTTCATCGTATCGATAATATCGCTGTGAATCTTAATATCGCTCACAGAAGAGATTGAAAATTGATTGAGGAAGCGAAAACTGATTTCGGACGCATCAGCTACTTAGTTTAGTAGTGCATTGTTATATCTATAAATATGGCGGTGTTTCTATTTTGCTGGAATGTGGGACTCCTCTTTTCTAAACTTTTTCTCCCTACAGATGTCTCCCCCAGCGAGGTACCGCCTGAGCTGGAGCAAGCTCTGATCTCCCGCATTTGTAGAAGAGTAATAGGTGTAAATTTAAGTGTGAATGTAAGAGGAGAGTAGGGGATAATTATTAGGAAGATGTTCTTGCCACATTAGTTCGGGTACTGTTCTGGAATTTGCGTAAAACTGATGGAAAAAACCGCGGAAAACTAAGAATGCATCCAGTCGGAAAAATTCTGAGCCAGAGAGTGAATTTGATCTAGATCGATAGCTAGTGTCGAAAATTCGCAGAGGATATTGTCGTAGAGCCATATGAAAATGTAGTTGAAAATTCTTTAGCGAAATGCGTTGTACAGGGGTCGCATTATTGGGCACAGAGAGGTTCGATGCCCATTACTTCTAATTGCCAAATTTCTCATGTCTGTACAAAAGTTTCCGTGGCATGCAGTTGACAACAGTGTATTCTAGATGACACATACAAACGACACGGATGATGTGTAAGACCTCTTTGAACTACAAGGAGAGGGAACCGACGAATTGTCCTTCACCGAGAACCCTTTGATGAAATTCAGTGAACTGTTTTATCCCCTCTGCAGAAACTCTACAGCAGTCTTCTCTAGAGGAAAAATTGGAGACTAGAAGGAAACTCTGTAATTGACTTTTTCAGAGACACTCTTGTATTACATTACTTCATCTTACTGTATGATACGCTATTCAAATTCGTTAATCAAGCTATAATCTTATGAGTCATAAGAATGAGTAGATTTCATTTGATGTAATTGGCTTTTAATAAGGGCATATACTAATGGAGCTTACTATGGCTAAAAGAGTGGTCTGGTTCTTGATAATTATGTTCTATTATTTGTACTTCATTGTCGTCTTGTTTTAGAAACTTGATCAATGTAAGCGACATAAAGCTGTTATTGTACTGAGGCACACACGAATCAGGCTGCAGGGTAATATTTTGTGAGTATGGATTCTCTTTCACCACGGACTGAAAGAGAAGCTAAATTATTGTTCTTCTGACTGGGTATAACCTCGTACCATACCATACAATATCCATGCTTCTTACTAATATCAAACTCCGTTAAATTGTAAGATGATAATTTTTTATTCCAAACCTGAAAGGCGGAACGAAACATTTATTCCTTCCAAATCTGAGAGACCTAAATCACTCATGGTATTGTTCAATTCGCTTAATCCACTCAGTTTAACGTCATTGTACATAATGAAGTTCTAAAGTAGTCTTCTGCTGTGACATGCCTCTCATTGCGCGGCACCAGCTTACTCACACCAAATGTAATTGGCTAATCATTGGTAGAAGGATTAACAACAATTGGGAATGAAACACAAGTTCTAAAATGGAATAAGAACAAAATGTAACAATAATTTTGAACACTTAATGATAGTAAAGCATTAATTTTAAATATGAAACTGAAAGATGAAAGGTGTTGGAACAATAATGAACATGAAAGCCAGATTTTATAAATCAAATTAAATTAGAACAGTCTGTTTGTAGGCTAAGCAATTTCCAGAAAATACTACTAGCTAAACGACTAAAGAAAAGTCTAGCTCGCTCTCTATTAAAATATTCTACCTATTATAATAAAAAATTGAAACTGTAAAACAACCTTGAGTTACACGCACTTTCGTAACTGGATTTTCAAAGCTGAATGATTTGTCACAGAAAAAATTGTCTAAATTCATTATTTTTATTTCAAACATATCTGACACATAAAATCAAAGTCAACTACACTGTGAATTAAAGTGACCAGACGTCCCGCTTTCGGCGGGACAGTTCCGCTTTGACGTAAATTGTCCCGACGTCCCTTTTAATTTTTGTTGGGACGCTTTTAGAAACTGAACGCGTAGCCTGTTTGTGACCAATTGCGTAGATCATATGTTGCGGCTGTAATTAGCATTTGATATAGTATTTTAGTCGTCCATGTAATTGCACCATGTTTCCTAAATGTTGCGGCTGTAAACACCCGTTTGGAAAGCGCGACGACCAGGCAGCGCACTGCGGCGGGCGAGGCAACAAGGAGAGGCAGCGAACCGTGGAAAACGCCTGAAAACGGGCCGCGAGCGACCACTCAGCGAGTCTGCGGCGCCGAGGGCATTATAAGCCGGCGCCGCCACCGCCGAGGCAGTGGAGTTATTATTGAAGTGCCCTATTGAGAGTTGTGACTAAGTGATTGAGTGTACGACCCGGTTTAGATTTGTTATTCTGTCTCTTGGTATATTGGTTGACTGCGCAAGTTTTTGGTACATCTCACGGAATAAACGGTAACTTGGCTTGATTAATGGTACATTCTTTTGGGTTACCGGAACGATACATTTTTGTATAAAAGCTGTGTGTGTGTAAAATAAAAATCTGGTTCACGAAGTCTGCATGTTTTTCCTGAACATAACACTAAAAATTACCTATAAACACTGTTAACAATATATTGTGTTATTGTATAACACAATGTATACAAAGTTTCTTAGGCTCCTGTCGTTTTAGTTAAAGGTATTCAAGGGATTGAGTTCTCTTGTAGCGCCCCTGTACCACATACGTATGTATTACTTGTTCATTTCAAACCTCCAGACGTTGATAGGATCTTTGCATAGGTTTACCAGATGATACTGGATGTAAAGAAGGACAAATGAATGTAAAATTCAGGACAAAAGCAGGACGTATTAAAACATCGCCTAGTAAAAGATACTTCTGAATTTGCAAACTAAGCACACTGCTCCCTCAGCAGTGTGTTCTTTTTAGAAGTTTTTGTATTTCACCTCCGACTCAGCAGTAAACGTAGTACACCTTTTATTCTTCATTATACCATGTAGGGAACGCCAAACACTGTTTTGTTAATGGATAAACTATGGCGAAATTGACACACTTGTTCAACCCATGCGTGGAAGTGATGATTCGTTTCTTCCTGTTCATTTCTACCAGTCTGTGGAATGTGAAATTCTCGTAGAAAGGCACATTCACGACTTACTAGATAAAGAGTATGATACGACAAATAGAAACTATCGATTTTTAACATGCTAAGGAACCACGATGCAACGTTGGCACATGGTACTCTAACTTAATGTTAAAAAGATTGCAGTAAAGAAAGTAAGCAAATGTAATTTCAGAACTAGTGGTGCCACAAAATGGCTCAGTCTTCCCCGTATTTCTTTGGGTCATCACTAGCTATTTGGAATTGCCACATACTCTTTCTTGCCAGCTGCCATCTATCACCGCCAAAGTACATTTTTTGTCATTTTCTTATTTTTTTCGAATTCCTATTGGTAGAACGAAAATATTAATTTTAGAATATTAAAGAACACAAAAACCTAGACCTAAATGGCAATTTTCTTTTAAAAATTATGTGTTGTTTTAAAGAAAATTACGTTTTAGCGCTACTAAAAATGCGAAATTTGAAGCTCTTTTTCACAGAAAAGTTTTGGGTTTTCAAAATACTTTATTTAAAGTTATTTGAAGCACTTACATTCACAAATATAATAATATTTACAAATTGCAGGTAATGTGCATATTAAATATATGAGAGATCTTTCAAAAAAATACATGTATATAATTTTTGAAAAAGCAAAAAAATAACTCAAAATAAACTTTACGTCATATTAAAGAGTGTAATTAGCACTATCCGTTACAAAAGTTTCAAGAAAAGATTTGCAGCCATATATGAGAAAATGGCGTTTGAGCGTTTCTGAAAATGCAGTATTTTGAGCTAGTTTTCACAGAAAATGGTTGTGTTTTCGAGAAAGCTTACTTGACATTATTTAAAGCTTATGTACACCTTAATATAATAATGTCAACAAATCAAGGCTAATGTGAATATTAACGACGTGAGAGACAAGTCAAAAAATTACATTTTTGCAATTTTTCAAAAAACAATAGAATAGAGCGATATGGAGTTTATGTCATCTCATAGGGTACATTTAGCACTATCCCTACCAAAAGTTTAAAGAAAAAATTTAGAGCCGTTCTTGAGAAAATCTTGTTTTTGTAATTATTTAAAATTGCATATATTGTACGCAATATTGCACGAAAAGTACTGAACTTTTCAAAACAATGTATAAGACCTTGATGAAAGAACTCATTTGGACAACAAATTTTATTTCAAAGAAAAATCTCTATCTTCAATTTTGTAGTTCCAGAAAGGCGCCGAAAAATTTTTAAACTTTTGCAATTTTCGAAAATTCAGTTATCCGTGAAAATCAGACCTATGCCACCTTCATAAGTGTATTTTACTCTATTCAAACAAGAAATTTAAGTAACAAATTTGGAGCCATTTTTGAGAAAAGGATTGTAGATCCAAAACACGAAAAAACACGTTTTTGACAATTTCTTGGAATCTAATGGCCGGATCGAAAAGAAAATTATCAGTTCCCCAACAGAGGACCGAGTCGCGTTCAATGACACCTCGTATGTCTCAATTGGTGCACGGGAAGTGGTCTAGCCGTGAGGCACGGAAATCTCCACAGACGCACGTTATAGAAGTTTACTCAAATACAATACAGGAATTGTTGTAATGATAAAAGTTTATGCCGTCTTTATTATTTAAAGCCGTCTTCTCACTCAGTTTTGTGGAGAGAGGTACTTGTGTTGGGGGCAATGCGTGAAATCTCACAGTGTTTAGCTTCTTCTAGACCACACACCTGTGCTTACTCCTCATATTGTAAAGACACTAAATCGTAACAAAGTGAGAAGGAGCTTCAAATAAATGAACTCCCCGCCTGCCTATGCCCTAACCCTGTTCTAGTGTTAAATAATTAAACCTGTAAAATCAATGGATTGAACAGACAGAAAATAAAGCTGTTAAAAAAAAGATTGTAAAGAATGTTGTGAGGGACTATGGCTTTAAGGGTTTGATCATTCACACTATCGTCCGGATTCGGCACCCCGTGAGACATGTATCACTTATTAAAACTGAATCGTTGATTTCATCAAGGGCATGGGTCACATTTTTTCACAAATTGAGTTTTGAACATCATCTATTTGTTGGAAGGTCGATACATCACATGGTGTACAACTGACATGAGTACCATTAACCCAGTCTCAGTTACAGACATGTCAAATTGTCGTTGACTGTTCAAAGGGCGTGAGTAGTTGACTCATGCCCATTCTTCTCTCAACAGTTTGTAGCTCCCTGAATTGAAAACAGAACATCCTCGTATTCGCTGTACAAAATCAGCTATTGCTTCTTTTTCTGGCAGAGGCTAGGAGTACGTGTTTATTTTGCAGATTGTGTTTGTGTATAATATTGTGTTTAGTTACCTGGGTAAATAAACTTATTTTACAAGAATAACTTGTGAGTTTGCCTTCGGGGCAACACGAAGGGGAGGTATGCTGTAGAGAACATGTTTTGTTAAATAAAAACATAACTAGCAGTATTCTGTTAATTCAAGAGCTTAATAAACTTCATTGTTTCATTATCTTTGCCCGGTTCCGTTTTGTACTTATGCTTAAGAATGGGACCCAAAAACATCTACACACTTCACAGATTACATGGATTAGCTGCCTCTAACGAAAGTTTCTCGCGATTGTCTTCCCACATTGAATTCTTCTTAATTGATATGACTTGTACGTTCAGCTTATGTGTATTTTTCATTGAGTACGTCGCCGGCCAATGGTAATTATAAAAAATTGTTTTGATGAAATATTCAGAAAGAAATACTCAGAAGAAATATGTCTCAAATGGAGTTTTTATGGAAAATTGAAACTATTGTTCCCACTGAATATTTTTGACCTCTCTTTTGTCATATAGCAATATCAGACCGTTGTGATATACAAAACATGGCGGCGCAAACAATCGACGGTAAACACCCTGAAATCGCTGTACATGTTTTGCATACACGGTTGCTAGGGCGTCGTTATGGTGTCAAATCGGCTCGTAAACGATTCAAAACTGGCGCTAGATGCCGTATTTTTGAGCAAGAGAACCATAGTGCCGAAGTATAAGAGAAATAACCTTAGGGGATAAGGTATAAGAAATATCAAACCGGAAAGATAGGAATTATGGGAGTCAATAAATGGCAGATTGCTTCCATCTACGGGGCATTGGAAATGGAACTCGGCCTTCTTCTTCTACTAGGTGTGCAGGCGATCGGATCGCTCGTGATAGATGCGTAATCTAACATTGATTTTGTTGTCGAAATCAAGGCTTTGATACCAAGGTGTTGGCTCTCCATGGTAACTATTTATTCTAGCATAAAGCTTTTTCGGCCGCATTGCGGCCATCTTCAGTGCCATTAGAGGCGGCTGTGGTCCTCAGTCCAGACAAGACCTGGTAATTATCCTGACAGGTCTTGTCTGGAGTGATGACCACAGCCGCCTCTAATGGCACTGAAGATGGCCGCAATGCGGCCGAAAAAGCTTTATGCTAGAATAAATAGTTACGATGGAGAGCCAACACCTCATATTGATTTCGATTATAGAAGCATCGTAAACACCACACCATTTCCTACCATTGATTTTATTGTATTGACGCTGTGCCGCAGCGGTTATCTGTAATTTCAATCAGGCAGTTAATGTTTTGCCATTGGACTATTTAGTCGTAAATTATTTGCTTCAGCAAATTTAAACAATTGGATAAACTTTTATTGTGGAAATAATCAAGATTGGCACTATAAATATTTCCGTAGTGCCGTGGCGGTGATTAGAACATAGATAGCAATAACATTTTTCCGATACGTTTAGTTCGTGAATGGGCGTCCATACGAGACGAAGACAGGGAAAAGTAACTATAGATGACAGGATAACTGCAGATGCTAGTCAGATTTATGTACTAGGAGCATTGAAGATCAAAGCAGACGACACCAGGGCCCGGCATGGCCCGGAAGAAGTACGGAAGACGTCGCGGAAGTCCTGGGTTGGTTCTTCGGGGCGCCATCTGACGACATACAAGAGAGCTCTAGGGTATTGCTCTGACAAATGCTATCTAAAAGGTTTCAGAGGTCAAGACCACAAGATTTCGGTAAAAATGAGTTAACATTTAATTGAATACGATCGTTCATGAGAAAGCTAGACCAAAGAAAATCAAAACTTGAATAATGTTGATGTTCTTTTTTTTAATGAATAAAAAAATTATTGTGCAATCTAGTACGTTATAAGTGCAAAAGTAAAACTGAAAAAAAAAATTTCAGGTTTCGGGCTTCTCCGTATGGGGGTAGATCCGGTGACAATTGGCAATAGCAGGTAAGCGAATTGTCATTGAACCGAACCCAACGACTGAACCGGCCAGGCAGCGGGCTAATATAAGTTAAATTTAAATACTTGGAATCGTTTACTGGCGCCCAAACATAATTATAGGAAGCAATTATTAGAGAACTTTTAGTAGAGTAATGTAAGCAAAGAAAGAATAAGATTCCGCCTGTTTTAAAAACCCGTTTCACCGTCTCAATCATTCTGCGCAGTCTTTGTTGCTCTCCATATCATCTGATGGTGTAAATACCGCCCGATTTAATATTTTTATTTCACATCTTCTCTTAAAGGGAATCTTGACTCCGTGCAAGCAAATCAAACCTATGTACTGGTCTTGATGCAAAAGTGCATATTAGCTACATATACTACCATTTCAGCACACACACACATGAAATATTAACAAAACACGACAGGAGAACAAAACCTTTTATAATATGAATAACAGAAAAATCGTAAGCGAATAATTTACTATTGTAAGAGTTAGATACGCTAATAAATGTTCTTAATACTGAACTATTTTAACGATACAGAGAATCCACTCTTAATGCCCGCCATCGGTTATCGATGTTAACGTCTTTGGGCCTATAGACACCAAATAACAGACGCTGTTGAAGTTTGCATATCGAGGTGATAGCCGCAGATTAAATAAGAAGTATCTTTGCTTTTAGGAGCGTAACGCCATTTTCCATTTCAATTCTATTTGATTCTTTAGTGCATCAGACTCGACAGTCTTTCATTTCGATTCGACTGTTGCGTGTTTCTACATTCATAAATGTGTATTTCACATTTTAAGATGGTGGGTATTTCAGTCGATGTTTTAGAAGTTTCATGTGGTGACAGTTTCGACTTGTTACCCGTAAACACATGATAAGATATGAGAAAGAATAGGGCTACCAAGATTTTCGAAATGGGCGTCAATGTAAGAATATTCACAAAGCAAATGATAGAATTATGCTGGCTATGCTAAAGGAAGATCTGAGGCGTCTCTCCCACATCGTTGAAGACAAAATTCTTGATGTTTACGTCTAGTCTTGATGTTTTCTCGATAACGAAAATGTTGACACATCTATGTCACATTTCCACAATTCCACATTTTTAATTTTTATTTCTCAGTTAAGAGAATTTACTTAGTGATATCTGAACTCACTTTACACATTCGAAAAACATTGCTAGTCAAAACGGAGGCGATATACTGTCGTTGAAAGAATTGGATGTTGAGAGTCCTCGTCAGTAGCAGAAAAGTATATTGAACAATCATTAACGAAAAGAGAATTTATGAACAGTTATCCAGAGGTAAACCCCGACGAGGTTACATTAACAGCAAGAGATCAACGCAATCAAGTGCATCAACGTGAGCGCTTTCGGTGTTTTTATGAAAGACTAAGTATTAGCAATAATATAATAATAATAATAATAATAATAATAATAATAATAATAATAATAATAATAATGGTTCATTCAATATTCAGGTTAACTACAATGAGAAATAATAAGTTAAAAAAATAATACTTTAATTGAACTGTTGAACATTACTTCTATACGTGTTATGTATCTTGTTTGTGTATGTTTCTTCAGTTGTTTGACATTTGTTTCGAAGTGTAATAAATGGTTTGAAGATCATATGGTTCCTTAATGGACAGTTGTTAATTCCTTAACCACCAATGCCATTACCTTTTCATTCCTGTGTTGGATTGCGTTTACAAAACGTAATTATCGATCTTTGAAGACGCTGTGCATTAGGAACAATAAAAACAAATTAGTTTATCAAAATATGGTTTAAGAAAATAAATTTTTAATTAATTTTTTTTCTTAAAAGAAAGCAATTTTACGAAAAACAAATGAGCGACACACAACCGATATCACAAACAACAGCTACACAACTTGGTTGCTAAAAAACCTGTTACCATCTTAGTTTTAAAATATCCGCAAACGTTGTTTACTCTCGTCTAAACGACATTATTAACCTATTTCGAGGTGAGATATTTAGTATCCCTCTTGTTGACAAAAGACACTAATTAGAACAATGTGAGTTGGGTTTCTGTATGTTACATCATATTTACAAATTGCGTTTAAATATATCGCTTTAACTCAATTACTCTTTGTGCATCGCATACATTTCAAGAATAAGTATGCATATATATGCAAACAGAGCGCATTGGGAATTTTGAGCTAGGTTTATGTACAAATATTCAAATCACCTTATTACTTTCTCGTTTACGTAAGTATATACGGAGCCCATTTGGATGGCCGAGACGGCTAGAGCGTGTGCCGATTCAGCACCTCGCTTGGAAGGGTCGCGGGTTCGAGGCCCGCCGTGGACATTGTAGTTTGTCTCTTATTTTTCATGTACTTGTGTTGTCGCTGACAGCCTTGTCAGTCTACTGACCACGTATCAAGTTCCTCGCAAGTGTGTTAGTGGCTAGTGCATCGTTACAAGATGATTAAATGTGTAATCCAGTACCAACTACCAAAAATCGTAGTACTTCCACTACAATTCCTGGTACCAATTACAATTAATTCTAAAATTGTTCATGTTATAAACTTTTATGATTTTAACGTGTACAGGAAGTTCGTTAAATTTAACTCGAAATCGAGTCATTTTATATCAATAAACTGAATGGAAGCAAGGTGGAAAGAAAAACTCTTTCTACCATTAATGAACGATTAAGACGTTATATCCTTTTCTCCCTATAGCATGTGCTGAAATAATACCATCATATGTCACGCTTAATGTTTTTGCAACACTGTTTTAGTGTAATGGTTAATATGTGTTCCAATGTGAGACATGGTGGGTACCCGGCGCGGATGCTCGAAATCGACATCCACTGAAGCTGGAAAAAGCCCCCGGAAGAAAAATGTACCGATGTACGGAATAATATTCGTAGAATAGAGAAAGTTGTGCAAGGTTGCGGAAAATCTATTTCAAGATTTCTTTTTGTGGTCCCCGAATACCGAAAAAGTGTTTGTTTTTTGACATGAACGTCACTTTGCTTTATTATATTGTTTGTTGTTTTTTCAAAAATTGCAGAAACGTAATTTTTAAAAGTATCTCTCATGCCGTTTCCGCACATTTCCAGCAATTTGTATACATTATTGCATTTGTGTGAGAATTTTTTTCAAATCACTTCCAATAAAGTTTCTCGAAAATTCCAAAGTTTTGTGTGTAAAAAAGCTTAAAATTTTGCATTTATAGTAACACTGAAACGCCATTTTCTTAAATTCGGCTCCAATGTTTTCAACGAAACTTCATGTAGGAAGAGATTTTACTATCCTCCGAGTATAATACTCGTAAAGTAATATTTTGGTTCTACTATTAATAAACAAAAAAATGAGATTTTTTAAAAAAAATGTACGTTGGGCTGCGATAGATGGCAGCTGGTAAGACGGTGAGACAAAACGGAATAACTAGCCCAGACCAAAGAAATTATAAAACTAACTAGTTCGAGAAAGTCTTTGCCACTAGTTAATTTACCTATGTAGTAGTGTAGACGCGAATCTTCAATGAGATACACATCTTCACGAAAATATTATTGAAAACGATTTACCACAAATGATACACTTACCACACAAGAAAATGACGACCATCAGCAAAAAACATTAACATAATTACTTATTTATGTTGAATAGAGAAAGAAACTATGTACATCAAGTCGTGATATCTCGAAAAAGAAAATAACATAATAGATCAGGACGATATGGTTTCAGTTTACACAGACATCGTCTGTCAGATGACGAAACTGGTGTCGCAAGCTTACCCCACCCCTTCCCTTCACTCCCAGTTTCTGAAACTCTGTGTACCGTCATTTTTAGAGTAAACAATGAAATATACGCGTTGCCGTGCTTTTGTCTACTTCCAATATATGCGGTTCTTATCATTCGTCGTCCAGTAGACTACGCCTTTACGTCAGTTTTTTTGGCGCTATTTTGTCTAATATTGTGAATAGTGAATACGAATATGAACAATGAATACCTTGTCTTCTAGCATTTAAGTTTTGTTCTGAACATTTAGCAATCATAATTGGTCGTCGGCGGTCAGATGACAAGGTACTTCCGTGGACGCTTCTCAAAAGTCAAGTACCAAGCAAGTGTGTGTCCTGTGAGAGTCAAGTTATTTAGGTGTATGTACAAAAACTTTAAAAATGAATTTTGTAACTCTGTATCATACACGTCCAATCCACTCAATTTAGTGTTTCGTAGTAAAAATGAGTTTTTCTTTGTTTGCTCGAAGTAGTCTGTCAGACTACGCCATTGTAATAACGTTTGTTACAGGTCGCATTTGTAATCCCGGCTTAAAACAAAGAAAAGTTTAAAATATTTTTTTATTATTATTATTATTATTATTATCATTATTGAAACATTGAAATATTTTTGCAAATATTTGAGAGAACATAAGAAAATCAAAGTTAGCAATAATTGTGAGGAATTTTTGAAAGAATGTGGAAAAAGCAAGGAAACCATCACAGTCGAGAATTAAGTACGTAATCGCTTTTTCACAAGTACTCTGTGTAAATTTTGTAGTAACAATCTCCGCAAAACAAAAAAACTGTTAAGCGAAGTCATTTTCAATGGAATGAACAAAGAACCTGCATTGAATTTTTCCAGTAAACAAAGTTAATGATAGGATAGTTCACAAACAAATGTGCTAAATTAAAGACAATAATTGCAGATAACTTTCATAGATAATTAATTATATTTAATTATCACACGATTTGATCAAAAATCTCATTATTATTATTATTATTATTATTATTATTATTATTATTATTATTAGGATTAGTATTATCCCGAAGAAATGTTTAGGAGAGAGAAGGAAAATTTTCGTTTACTGGAATATGCATTTTACGCACAAATTCACTGCTAACAATTTCTAAAGTATTCTTCGTAATTGAGTAAATGGGTAAGTCGTATATCTCACCTTGTTTGTTGTGTTAAATTTTCCAGATGAAACGCTTCCTTCAAAGTAATGAAACTGATTTTCGTCAACTAATTTCCAAAATAGCAAATAATGTTTGTACCGTTGTACATTAAAGTATTGCGGGTTGCCGATCTGTGTTCATATTCAGTAAGATTACAGGGAGCCCTTCCACAAACCACCATTTCAAAAAGGTATATTTTCAAAAGTTATTGCTTACTTATAAAAATCTACAATCTATTTAAGAACGAAAAATGTTATAACTGTGCGTTTGAAATGCAATTCTTTCAGAAGCAAAGATTTACCAATAATTACTTTCTCACCTTTAAGATGGTATTTCTTACGAAGAGAAAGGTATCTAATGCTGCCGGAAAAAGCGGAAAAGTTTGGGTAGAAAATCTCATATTGCCGGGCCCTGGTAACGAAAAAGTGAATAAGTTCAGTTGCTTAATCTACATATATAAAACAAAGTTGTGTCAGTTACACCATTGATAACCCAAGAACGACTGAACCAATTTTAATTTTCTGTGTTATTTTGGATTCATCTGTGTCCGAAATAACAGAATAGCTAATAAAATATCGAAAAAATGGCACTAAATGACGCTGAAGATTAAAAATCTAGATTTTCATGCAAACGCAGCCCGCTACACAGTTCGAATCTATATTGTTAAATAACTCCTAAACAAAGTATTCAAGGGCCAACTACAATTTTGAGGACTAAGGACTCAAAGAAACGTTTCCCACGCCGTATTCTACAGGATGAGATCTTTTTGAGCATTCAATTACATTTTTGCTGCTCCGGCGCTTCTCAATAATACCCCACCTACTCAAAGACATGCAGAATGCAAGTAAATAAAACAAAGTCGGGTTAATTAAACCATTTATAACTCAAGAATGACTGGACCAATTTTAATTATCTCCAGTTTGTTAGATTCATCTCCGCCCCGAATAGCAGAATAACTATTAACATACCGGAAAATTTCACGAAAAATAATTAAACAGAAAATTAATCTAATATACAGGGTGAGTCACGTAACTTTAGCACCTCCTGTAACTTTTGAACGGTTGAAGATATTGCAATGCAGTTTTCACGGAAGTGAATGAGGGAATGGGGCTAATTGATATGTGTATTGATTTCTCTTTTATCACTTGTATTTTACGAGATATTTGAGGTAACTTTGTTTTTTTCAAATGGAACTATACATATTTTTTCAGTCTATCATGACAAGCGTAAAAAGACGAATCCAAAGATATAAATATTGTCATATGTTAGATAAGCATTTTTTTGAGTAATTGTGATTTTTTTGCGACGAGTGTTTAACGGATATTTTATTGTAACTGTCAGCCCCACAAGGTCACGCAGCGCTCGCCCAGCAAACGCGGGGTCGGGAAAGGGAAGGGATTTTAGTACTTGAGGATACGAAAAATATTCACAAAACTGTTGCATTTTTTCCTGAACTCTCCTTTCCATCCTGATCCATTTTCAGATATTTTGTGTTTCTTAGGGATTGAAAATACGGATTTGTCTTAAGTAGTATTTATTGAAATAAGATTATTTCTATCCCTAAGTTATTATTTTATTCTTATTAATATTGAAATTGTTTGCTCAAAATACGCAATATTTTTTGTACAGTTTTAATTATTTATTCTTATTGTGCTTGGTTTCAAGATCCCATTAATACGTATCTTATGAAACCCCATTAAATGAAGTAGACGTTATAAACAATTTTAATACGATACAAACTAATGACAAATTCTTATTTTCCATCCTTTAATTCCTTCAATTAAAGAAAGTCGAAAATCTGAAAATGCGGAAGGATGGAAACCACAGTTCTGGAAAAAACTGCAATGGTTTTGTGAATATTTGGAACATGTTTCGTTTCTTCAAATCTCCCTTCCCTTGCTCGGGCGCGCGTTGCTGGTGGAGCGCTGCGTGACCTTGTGTGGTAGACTATTCAAAATGTCCGTTAAACCCCAGTCGCAAAAATCAAAATTAATCAAAAAAATGCTTATCTAAGAAATGACAAAATGTACATCATTGGATTCGTCTTTTTACGCTCGTCATGGTGGACTGAAAAAATATGTATAGTTCCATTTGAAAAAACAAAGTTACCTAAAAAATCTCGTAAAATACAAGTGATAAAATAGAAATTAATGCTCGTGTCTATTAGCCCCTTCCCCTCATGCACTTATCGTGAAAACTGCATTGCAATAACTTTAACCGTTCAAAAGTTACAGGAGGTGCTAAAGTTACGTGACTCACCCTGTATAACTAGTGGTGCTACAGAATGGCACAGACTTTTCCGTATTAGTTTTCTACTTCCTTGGGTCTGGGCTAGATATTCGGAATTGCCACATACTCGTGCAGCTGCCATCTATATCCGTCCAAAGTATATTCTTTTGACATTTTCTTGACTTTTCAGTTTCCTAATGGTAGAACGGAAATATTAATTTTTAGAATATTAAGGAACACTAAACTTCTTCCTAAATGGCAATTTTATTGGAAAAATTTAGCCGTTTTGATGAAAATTGCGTTTGAGCGCTACTAAAAATGTGAAACTTGAAGCTCTTTTTCACAGAACATGTTTGAGTTTTTGAAACACTTCATTTGAAGAACATTACAAATACAATAGTGTTTACAATTTGCTGGAATTGTGCATATTAAGGATGTGAGACATCTTTAAAAAAATTATATTTATGTAATTTTTGCAAAAACAAAATAATACCCCAAATTTAATTTTACGTCATATTAAACAGTGCAATGAGCACTATCCGTTCGAAAGGTTTGAAGAAAAATTTGGAACAATTTTTGAGAAAATTGTGTTTGAGTGTTTCTAAAAATGCGAAATTTTGAGCTAGTTTTTACAGAAAACGGTTGAGTTCTCGAGAAAATTTACTAGACATTATTTGAAGAATATGTACTCGAAAATATATAATGTGAACAAATCGCCACTAATGTAAATATGACCACAAATGAACATTACGTCAAATACTTTGAAACAGGGAAAGCAATACCATGACTAAACAAAATATTTTAATTAAAAACGATTAAAAAATTATTAATGGAAATTATAGTTTTATCATTCATTGTCAAATTTTACGTAAAATTGCTAAATACGAAATTTGTAGTGATTTTACTTTCGGCACAAACAGCAAGCGAAGGATTTTAATAATAAAATTATTCGAAAAATACACATGAAATAAACTCACAACATAAGTAATACACTACGATGACCCTAAATCCACAACATTAATATGAATTATTGACTGATACACACACATTTACTTAGTATTCATTCTAAATTTCAGTGATAAATCTTCTATCGTGTTCATTTTCTGAATCGAGAAGTAAACACATATTTTTTAATAACAACTTTCTTGTCATGGTAACCAATTCAATTTCAAAATCACTGTCCCTTTTTGATCGAATACAACAGGTGAAAAAAACACATTTGCGGGAATCTTTAAAATAATTCGAGAAAATGTTATAACACAAAATTTTTAGAAAAACCTTTCAATTGACGAGATGGTTTACTTTTCGTTTCAGTGCAATGCATACTTTTCATTTTGTGTGTGATTAACAACACATACATTTATCAGCATTATTTTGATTTTTGGGCCCCAAATACCGTGGCCGAAATCAAGGTTCTAGAATATGGAAAGAATTAAACTCTTTGTCATTGCTGAGAATTTCAGCGAAAAACTTTCAATAGTGTTTGAGAAAATTTCGTTCGAACATTTCAGAACATTTGCCAATTTTGTTCCTTTATTATGGACCACTTATGGACATTTTAAAAACCATTATCGGAGATAGTTTGAAGCTTATGTGTAAAGAAATGCACTAAACAATTAAACATATTTGTAATGTAAATTTTGACGACGTAAGAGACAAATCAAATAAATTACATTTTTGTAATTTTTGAAAAAACAACGTGTAGACCAGTATGAGTTTATGTTATCTGATAGAGAATATTTTGCATTATCTTCGCCAAAATTTTAAAGAAAAAATTTTGAGCCGTTTTTGAGAAAATCTTGTTTTTGTAATAATTTAAAATTGCACATATTGTACGCAATATTGCGCGAAAACTACTAAAAGAGACACAGAGGGGAAGAATCACAGAGAGGAAGAAGAGAGAGAGAGGGAGAAAAGAGACGAAGTGGGAGAAAATAGTCACAGAGGCCGAAAAGAGACACAGATGGAAAAAGAGAGAGAGAGTGGGGAAAATGAGAGAGGAGGAAAAGACAGAGGAGGTGGGAGAAAGGAGAAAATAGAGATATGGGAAAAGAGAAGGGGGGAGGAATATTTCCTCAACTATTTCTTCTGCGGCAGCAATACGGACGGGTACAAGCTAGTTTAGAAAAAAATACTCCTGTCAGTCCGTCCGTCTGTAATCAACGCCAGTGGGTAAATTTTCTCTCATAAAAATATGATTAAAATGTACGAAAGGAAAATTGAAAATATTGAGTATTGAAATTTTTTTTAAAGTTTCATTTTATGTCCGATAATTTGAGATTCACTTTTTACTTCCCTTATACGTACGTATATACGAAGTATAGGGAAAGTTATGTAATGCTTATGTAATGTATTCCCTATACGTATTGTAGGGAAAGTTATGTAATGGTGCGGAAAATCTATTTCGAGATTTCAACGGAAATACACGTTTTGGGGTCCCCTGATGCCGAAAAAGTGGTTATTTTCAAAACGTCCGTCCGTCTGTTTGCCCGTCCGTCCGTCTGTTCGTCCGTCCGCCCGTCCGCCCGTCTGTCCGTCCGTCCGTCTGTCAATCTGTGAATAACCGTAGCGCCGAAACCATAAATACAATTTCTTCCAAAATGAATATTCCCCAGTCGATTTTTTTCTTTAAATTTCTTTAAATTTTTCTTTAAATTTCTTATACAAATAAAGTAAAATACACCTATTAAGGTGGCATATGTCCGATTTTCACTGTCAATTCTGAATTTTTGAAAATTTCAAAAGTTTAAATTTTTTTCGTCTTCCTTCAAACTACAAAATTGAAGATAGAGATTTTTCCTCCTAATAAAATTTGTTATTCATAGTGAGTTCTTTCTTTAAGTACACGTACATTTTTTTGAAAATTTTAGTAGTTTTCTGGCAATATTGGGCGGAATATTTGAAATTTTTCAAAAACAAGATTTTCACTAAACGGCTCCCAATTTTTTCTTTAAACGTTTGGTATGGGTAGTGCTAAATGTGCTCTATGAGATGACATAAACGCTATATTGCTCGATTCTTTGTTTTTTCAAAATTTACAAAACTGTATTTTTTTACTTGTCTCTCACGTCGGTAATATCTACATTAGTAAGGATTTGTTCACATTATTATATTTATGAGTTTATTTTCTTTAAATAATGTCAAGTAAAGTTTTTGGAGAACTCAACCGTGTTCTGTGAAAACTAGTTCAAAAATCCGACTTTTCAGAAACGCTCAAAAGCCATTTTCTCAAAAATGACTCCAAATTTTTTCTTCAAACTTTTCGAATGAATAGGACTAATTTCACTCTTTAATATGACGTAATATTCATTTTGGGGTATTTTGTAATTTTTTTCAAAAATCACACAAAATGTATTTTTTTTAAAGATCTCTCACTCCGTTAATATGCACATTACCAGCAATGTGTAAACAATATTTTTTTCGGTTCGAGTGCTTTAAATAACTTCAAATGAAGTTTTTCGAAAACTCAAAAATTTTCTGTGAAAAAGAGCTTCAAATTTCGCAATTTTTAGTAGCTCTTATACGCCATTTTTTTAAAACGGCTTTAAATTGTTCAAAGAAAATTGCTATTTAGGACGAGGTTTTAGTGTCCTTTAATATCCTAAAATTAATATTTTCGTTCTACCACTAGGAAATCTAAAAATTAAGAAAATGCCAAAAAATATACTTTTGGCTGCGATAGATGGCAGCTGGCAATAATATGTAGCAATTCCTAATAACTAACCCCGGTCCAAGGAAATAGAAAACTAATACGGAAAAGTCTTTGTCATTCTGTAGCACCATTAACTAGTTATCTGGCAGTATTAGTTATCATGTTGCAATTTTACGATAGGAACATCGCAATGCAGTGTGAAGTTCGCAGAAACACTCTAATTGTCGGACATGTTTCTACAGTGCAAATTTTACAACTTTGCCTCTCAAGGACCTTTGGCCACGATGGAATATCACACGACATTTCGCGTCTGTCTCGGTCTTGCCGCGGGTCTTGCAAGCACTGGTTGATACGGTGGCGATCATGCTATATCTACCGGCATGACTGAGAAAGACGTTAAATACCGTGACATATCCCATCGTGAAAACGGGCCTTAAGAGGCAAAGTTATAAAAATCGCACTGTATATGAGTGTTGCTTTGGAAAGAAGATGCTTTCGACAATGAAGATGTAAATAGTGGATTTAAATTTTGTATTTTGTTGTTAATATATTTTTGTTTAGTTTTACAGTCTTCTTTATAGTAATTATTACCCAGCGAAACTTCATACAAATACATATTTTTACTGATTGCGCCTTACTTAAAGTCATTATATACAAACTTTATCTATCACCAGAAAAAAGTAGCCCGTTTTTATTTTGCATAATTGAATATTGCTGAAATTTTTCTTTAATTGCATATTTTTATTTATGCAGTATATTTAAGTGCAAGTATTCTAGTTTTTTGTGCAGAAGTGACTTGAAGTCAGGTATTTTCACGTATTTCTCTTTCAAAAGAAAAGAGAATTAAGCAATGCCAATACTACAGTACCAATCGTCTTCAAATATAAATTTATTGACGATTGATTCCAATTTCTGCTAGTCTTCTGATTATATTGTTTTCGCTTAAATCGATTTACTTCCTTTAACTTTTTTCGTGCACGTGAACTTATCAAACGGAGTTAAAGTTACGGATCTTGTAACAATGCTATGGGTTTTCTCGCTTAATATTTTTTGTTTATTATAATGTTGAAATAGTGTATTAAGCAATTAGTTTATAATGTTGTCCTTTTTTGCACGAATAAGAAGATATTACCGAACGAACGACGTTAGGAGTGAGTTCGGTAATATCTTCTTATGAGTGCACAAAAGTAACATTATAAAGGAGTTGCATCCTCCACGACGTTTAAGTGCAATGGTAACACCACCATTATCTGCGAGAAACGTCGCGGATGTTCTCCTAAACAAGTGATCAGAGTACTTTTCTGCATATTTGGTAATTTTAAAAAAATTGCAATACTTTTTGTTATTTTCGCAAATGTATTGATACCAATTGCATTGCAGCTGCATTTGCCATGATTGTAAAACAATAAAGTTTATTGTGTTTAACATGTGAGTGTCTTAAGGAAATGTATTTTTTACAGACTTAAACATAATTAAATTCTTCATTGGATACGATAGTAAATATTCTGGGCTTGCTCATTTTTTGTCGCTTTAATGTTCACTAATCAGAACAGAACCTTCCTCTTTCACATCGTTGATGCACAAATTGTACAATTCGGACACGTCTACAAGCACCAAATATGCCAAAAATAGAAACAACCTGATAATCATACCAGTTATTAATACAATACACCAGTTAATAAATACAACTTAACTATTATTGCCATTGCCATTATTATACCTTCATTAAAAGAAAATTTCATCATCATCATTATCAGAAAATTTCATCATTTTGTAAGAAATGTGTTTACATCTTGTTTGAAAAATACCATTGCCTTTATAGGTTGATATCCCACATTTGCCTGTTTCATAAGTAAACTTACTTTATGAAAAGTTCCAATATCAATGTTGTCTCTGATCTTTAGCATTGCCTTTAATTTAGAATAAGAACACCATAGTGTCGACGCTTTACACGCTGTGGACTTAATGTTTAAAGAAGCATGCATGAAATTAACAAACGTCTTTATTCTAGCACGTGCATTATAATAACTTTACCAACCGACAGATACGAAAGAACAACAGCTTCGCATAATAAATTTTCATGTTTTTCATCCAACCATTTTCTAAACTTTAAGCACTCTTTCTCATAAAGTTTGCAAGACCTTTTCGGTATCAAATCATGTTCTGCTTTTGCAGTTTCTTTCACAATTTCTCTGGGCAAATCCATTATGTTTGAATCGTAACTTTCAAACTAATTGCCACTTGTAAACAAATTAGTGGCTTCGGTAGCATTCATGACATCATAACATGAATTCGAGAACTACTACTACTACGAATTACAACTTAACATCCAAATTAATTTCGCTTCCTTGAATCCTTATAATACTGTTATACACAAAAAAATATTGTATGCAACTTGTTTATAATGTTACGTTTTTGCACTCATAAGAAGATATTACCGAACTCATTCCTAACGTCGTTCGTTCGGTAATATCTTCTTATTCGTGCAAAAAAGGACAACATTATAAACTAATTGCATAATATTACTATTATTATACGCTTTTCGTACTACGGTGTAAAATGAAGATTGTGTAAATAAATGTTGTCTGTTTCTACCTCTATTTTTGTTTAACGCATATTCTTAGTTTTAAGCACGTATATTGGCTATTTTAAACTTAAAGTGCGTGATTGCTTGGACATTTTTAATTTTTTAGTGCATGAAGTTCTAGGGTTAAGGTATATTTAGTCGTCGTTTACTAATTAAAGTAGATTAAATTTTGACAATAATAAGTTACTTCTTTAATTAACAATTATCAATGAGTTGCAATTAAATTGATGCTATAACTACGCCGCTGTGGACGCGACGTAGACAGCAGCGATTGCCACTGCCAGATAGCGTTAGTAGGTTCCCATATTTTAACGGTAAAGTCGAATATGTAGTTTTAAAATAATTAGTTTTCGTATCTTTTGTTATACGATTTGTAATTAGTTTTACATGTGATGACTGAGATGTGTTAATATGGGCAGCAAATGCGGCATCTTAATGTGCTAGAAAGTAGGTGCTATTTTAGCTCTACTGCTTGCTTTCTCGCTACCCCTTCCGCGGTGGAGAATACGTTATGTATTGCTGCGCGAAAAAACGGCGAATTTTCAACAAAAAAACGACTCCATCACTTTTGATGAAATTTTGTTTCTGGATAATCTGAAGGACATTTAAGAAAATGGTGCAATTCTTGTGATGGTTGAAAACCCTAATTTTTTGGAAATTGAAAAAAAAATCAAAATTTTTTAGGTGTCTTCCTACAACTACAATCATGAACATAAACATTTTTCTTAATGAAATGTGTTCATAAAAATATCAAAAAATAAAGCAATGTTCAATTTTGTGTTAGGCAATTTTTATGTTCTCTAAACCATTTTTTCTTAAAAACTGCACGAAATTTTTTTATTAAATTTGGACCTTAGCGTAAAGGACGCTTAAGAGAATAGTGCAGGTCACATGCTTGATTTTGCTAAAATATTTAAAAAAATTAAATTCTTGCGTCTTTCTACAACTACAATTGTTAGGATACATTTTTTCTTAATTAAATGTGTTCAGTCAAAAGCAGACCTTGAAATAAGGTCATGTTGATTTTTTCAAATATGAGTACTTTTTGAGTAATGTGGCTTCAAACTCAGTCGCCCGCTCGGAAAATCCTGCGCTTCGTGAACGTGAAATGAATTGTGATTCCAAGCAGTTGGATGCTATGGAAGTTAGAATTTGTATATTATTTTATATTTCTTTGTTCATTATTTACAATGGAGCTGGTATTATACGTTTACAAATTAATCTTTAAGAAATTTTAAAAATTCCTTGTCTTTAGGGAATACGAGTATCAGATTGGAATGCAACAATTGCATTCCGCGTCGCAAATTTCAGGGAATAACGTCTCATTGTTGTGACATGATTTAACTGTTTTAAAATCAGTTATAACTGTCAAATTTGTGGTGACATTTGCTTGAAAATATTTAGTTTTTGCACCAAATGTTCTACCGTTTGTAATGAGTTTTACGAAAAATTATGACTGAGGTGTGTTAATTTAGAGAGAAATTGTGGTGTAAATAGTATTGTAAAATCATTACTACTGGCGAGAAAGTTTTTGCTGTTTTAGCACAGTTAGTTTTCATTATGATTTCCTGAAATATGATTTCCTGAAATATTTTCTGAAATACTTTAAAATCATTTTAGTTACTAATTAAAAATAAATTGTAAATATTTGAGTTTCTTATGTTACTGGAGTGTAGAGTCGAAGAGTCCGGGCGGAGATATGAGCTGGCGTCCATCACTTCCCTTTCAGGCATCACGAAGACCAGGTTACCCCCACCCATTTCCTCCATTGTCCTCCGACAAAGTTAATACTTGAATCACATTTTACACGGTCATTTTTTATTATTTTTCATCAGTTCAGAAAAGTGACGGACAAGATTGGATGTAATTTGTACATAAACTGACGCATGCTTCATTTTTCGGTACAGATTTCATCCAGTTCGACTACCGCGCTCCTGGCGTCACTTTTTGGAACTTTCTCTAGTTTGCAAAGCGTGTGGGGCGATTTGTGCATTTGTACAGTCTCGAGAAAGTTCTAATGTGTTGAACTGTAATGCGAAGTGATTATGTGGTGATAAATAAAACATGTGCGAGTACTGTGTTCTAATGTCTCGTTCCAGATCAGTCCTTATGTAACCTAACTTAATGTATTGCCATAAATCCTCTGTTCTACTGCTTGATTTCCGGGGGTTTTGCGGCATCCACAGAAAATATTTTCATCAAGATTGCGTGCAGAAAATGAAACGACATGTTCTCGTTGTCGTTCATAAAGTTTCGATATCGAAACAGTAGCGTTCCTTTGAAAAGAACGTCCCTTTTCCATCCATTTCTATGCAGGAAAATGACCGTGTAAAATAAGCTTTAAGCCAAAAAGCTCAAAGAATCCCACGATCAGAATGTGAAGGCTTCGAGCAACTATTGAATGATCTATCACGAATAAATACATTAATAAATCATTACAAAAGAAAAATGTTCAATTATACTATAAGAACTGTGAAAATTCTGATTCTTTTGAGAATCGAAATTGTGTCATAGGATTTACGGAAAACTTCAATTGACATGAAAATACGGATTTGGAAAACACGAAGTTGAAGGTGTTATATTTTTGCGAAACAAAAAAATATAAACTTCCGACAACTGTAATCATTGCAATGTAGTAGGCATTGGGCACCAAGCGTTTCATAATTCCTCGATTTAAGAGGAGCATTCAATTGCCTGTTTCCGTTCATTAAAAATACATCTAATGCAAAATTAAAACCCAAAACTTTGTGTAACTCTTTACATAAAAAAATCAGAAGATGTATCATGAAAGCATTTGCTGTGACCGCCGTGCGCACGCTAGAATAACTGGTGCACATGAATTGATTGATTAATTGAGGGGCTCAGTGCCAGAAGAAGCTAACCCACATGAGATGCAATCTAAGAAAAACGAGGTTTTACTAGAACTTGACTTTCTCAAAAAATGTATTACTGCCTGTAGATGGCAGGTGGGATAACCCACGTACCCCAGATCTTAGAACTCTTTAATAGATGGCATGAGATATTCAAATATGTCAAAAAGTGTTGTTTTCTTTTCATTTTTGTGGGTTAGCCCCTTCTGGCACTGAGCCCCTCAGTTAGTGATTCCCGTTACGTCAACTGCTAAGGTCATTAGTTCAGTTATTGTAATGTATTTTCCCCGGGAGGTGGCGGTCTTTTTCCCTCGCCAGATGTTGATCTCCGGCGCCGACCTACCTGCTGGCTGGCGGGGTTCTCCTCAACCATTACTCTCCCACCAGCGGGACACCGCTACAGCCGGAACAAGCTCTAAGCTCCCGAGCGGTTTCCGTCATTTGTGGTTGTGTAGTGAATGTAAGTGTGTCTGTGTGTGAGAGAGTAAGGGGTGAGAATACAACAATGAAGAGGAAGGAAAGATCACGCGCTGTCCGTAGCCCGTTTGTTAGGGAACTGCTCCGGCATTCACTGGAGAAACCACGGAATGCTACCGATCAGAGTAGCCGGCCGTGGCCGGCCGCCGCCCGAATTCTCCTCCAGCCAGCGACTGAATTCGACGCAGTTGCCTAGCTAGAGTCGAAAATCCTGCCACTGTACGAACCCTAGGACCTCCCAGTCTGAGGCAGTGCAGTGGCATCAGTTGATGCCCTGAGCTACCTCTCTTGGTGTGCAAATGGAGTCCTGAGGGGTTGAGACTCGGTTTGGACCATGATCTTGGAGCGCAGAGACGCGGGGAACGTTTTACCGTATGGTCAGCCAACGATTATACAGGACGGAAAATCGATTGATTGATTCAATTCTTTGATTTTTGGCCACGTCAAATGCTTTACGATCATTCCATGAATGTAGTGCATGTGTTCCTTGTTCACTCTCCTAGAATGTGATTCCCGGCGTCGATCAACACGTCGAATTTATCCTTCCCTACATCGCCCTCTTTGAAAATTACGGAAATGGACCATTCAAAGCTGTCGGCAAATAAAATCTTCCTCTAACTAGTGGTTGAATTTGATCCAGCCATGTTAATAGCGACTTTCATCAGCAGTATCAATTTTCATTGAATGGTTGAATATGGCAGCTAGGTTCTGCGAGCCTAGGCTATGAGTTCAATGAGAATTTTAAGAGCCGAGGCTATGAACATGACTTGATGACATGTCGTTTGTCAGTGGGTTAATGTTTTAAGCTTTTATTCATATGTCGTGCAGATGCTGCCGTGTGCGTGAATGAGTGTAGCAAGACCGCATGGAACTGACGTAGTATACACCCTCACTTCTGTAGAGAACTTTAGATTTTTGATCGACAGATATGGCACAGGACCACTGCGTACGTTGCAACTGCAGCGCTATTTACCGGGAGGTTCTGGGATTTTCAATCTAGGTAGGTCCAACTCATAGTTTAATTGGTAGGTACTGGAAAAGGGCGTTACCTGGATAAAGGTCATAAAAACTTTTTCTGTGTATATGTTGTATGTACCCAGACACTACTTAAAACCCCAAGTTTTCGACCAATGGAAACTCCGGGAGACCTACAAAACCGGTATTTTTATGATTTTTTCCGGTTCTTTTCTATAACTCTTAAGTCCTGGAAAAATTATTCAAGTCAATTTTAAAGAGAATAAAATTTCTTAAAAATTTCCTATGAAACATTTTTTTTCGAAATCAATTATCAAGCGAGCTACAGCTTTTTAAAATAATGCTAACAGCTGCTTTGTGGAGGAAAATTATAGCGCTCGGCAGCTCTAAACGATAGTTTTTTCTCCGATCATTACTAGGGGAATGTAGGAGGAGTACCCTAACAAACGGATATGTCCTTTCCTCATCCCTTCCTCTTCAATCCTCTTACTTTCGCTCACACGTACTACACTTAAATGCACTACATTACCACAAATCTCGGAAGCTGAGAGCTTCAGCAAGCTGGAACGGTGACTCGCTGGGGGAGATACCTGGAGAGGGAACCTCCCGCAAGCGGGCGGGTAGATCAGTTTCGGATCTCACGTCACAAAGAGGGAGTGTCACATACACTACACTTACAGGAGTAATGACCATAGCAGTTGGAGGCATAAACGAATCAATCACTGAGTACTGGGATTGGGGGAATGTCAAAGTTAATTGAGTATTGTCAAACGGGGAATGTCACATACACTACACTTACAGGAATAATGACCATAGCAGTTGATGCGCTCGGAGGCATAAACGGATCAATCACTGAGTATTGGGATTGGGGAAATGTCAAAGTCAATTGAGTATTGTCAATCGGGGAATGTCGCATACACTACACTTACAGGAGTAATGACCCTAGCAGTTGACGCGCTTGGAGGCATAAACGAATCAATCACTGCGATTTTGGCCCCTTTTCGCCTGGCAACGGAGGGCCGTGCAACTGCGCGCGCGCGCGCGCGCGTGCGGGCGGGCGGCGCACGCGGCGGCGATGGGGTCTCCGCGCGCGCGCAATTGCCGGGGCCGCGTGCGGCGCGTGCGCCCAGTTTACGACGCGCGCTTATCTGCTGCGGGGCGTTCTGAAAACACTTGGGCTTTATTTCGTATTACCCGGCGCGCGTGCGTTCTCCGCGGCCTGATGGCCTCGCGCACCAGCGACGGTACGGCGTCTTCGCCTGCGACGCCGCTCTTCGCTTGCAGACGCCCCGCCTCAACGCAGATACAGGACAACGGGAGATGGGACTTTTCAATCACTTCCGAACGCGGGAAGTTTGCTTCAAATGGATTTTAAAAGCATTTGTTTTGAAAACAAAAGATAGAACTAAATATTCTATTAACTTAATTTCCTAAAATGTCTCAATAAATCATAATTGAGATAAAGATTTCAAAGGATATAGTATAAGTTACATAAAAACTAAATCACATTAGGGATGTGTTACGCGAAGTCTATGGTTTTGGACGAAAGAGAGTTGCTCGCTTTTAACTAATACTGTATCAAAATAATAACTTTTGGGACTTACAATTAAATAAGTTATTAAAATTGAACTTTTTATATTCGTATATTTTCAAGTAAGTAATTCACCTTCTAAATTAATAAGATGGCACAGATTTGCTCACTGCGTTGTAATTTTGTGCGGCATATGATGCAGCTTTCTTCTCGAAATGCTTGAAAATTAGGGGGAGCGTGATTTATAGAAAATAGTTTTTATAAATCCAGGATTACACAAAACTTATTTAGAATATGGCATTATGAGGAATATTAAGATAAATTAGTTATGAAAATAGCAACATTGCCCATCACACATGTGTCCAGATATAATGTTCGTTGCATTACTAAATAAATATTTTTGTAATATTGGTTAGTAAGTTGTAATAACGGTGAAATTAAAATTATATTGTAGCTTCTCTCATATTCCTAGTGTCATGGTAGTAGTAATCGCATTTCGTCTTTTCTTAATGGTGTTTAAATGTCATCAAAACTGATAATCACATTATATTTACCGCATGGCAATTACTTATGAATATTATAATTGCCATGACAGAATTTTTCATGGGGTTATTTTAATGGGATATTTGAGCAACTAATCAAAACGCATATAGTCCACTGATGGAAAAAATTGAGTTTGATATGAAGTGGCGTACTTTTTAATACGTTCAATGATCGCTAATGACCTAGTAGTAGACGCGACCTTACATAACACACACACACACACACACACACAATCTACATGCTACTGCTTTGAGATTTTTTCAAAATTTGAAACATTTTTGAAAACCTTTAAGCATTTTGCGATTTGCAAATCTTGAAGCATTTTAACACATTAAATTAAATGCACTTTAAAGAAATCCGAAAGCAGAAACTACACGCTTACTAGCTTCTACGCTATTTCATGCCAAAAACATTTTTTCCACCAATGGACAAGTATGCATTCTGATTAGTTGCTCCTCATTCTTTACAATATAATAGAACATTGGTTTTAAAGTATTACTAAACCGCAATATTAATAACCCGCAATATTACATTTTAAACAACATAAATCAATATATTATCTTTATGAAATCTCATATTATAGTCCAGTTTAGTTATATGAAATTTAAATTTTTAAAAAGTCTTCTTGTGCAAGTTAACTCGCACATATTAATATTAGCATAAGGATTCATACGCTTTCATGTTTGGCAATATATTGCGAACACATTTATTTGATAACTGCAATTGCAATAAAAACATTTTTTAAATATTGGAAGTTAATTGTTTTAGTATTTTATGGGTATATTTATTGATACACAGTATTATATTATTTTTTTGGTTATCAACCGTACATATTCTTACATTGCTTCAAATTATTTAGTAAAAGAATATTTTTATCGTTCCATAAATATAAAATATTGTTATTTCCGAAACTTACGATATTTACTCTTTATGGAGTCTGCAGATTAATAAAATATTCATCATAATGGGATTTACATGGGCTATGAAAGTCTAACTTTTTAATTTGAAACATTTACCTAACACTGCAAAGAACATAGAAATGTGTATTTCTCCAAAATTTTAATCATGGACTGAAGTTTCAGAATGAGCAAACTTCTGCGTGTCTTTCTTTTCTTCAAAATAAGTTATTTTAATACACGAGGCTTTTACTAGTAGAATATATCTAGTATACTTTCTACTAGATATATTCGCAAATATTCTAGTAGAATATTTAATATTTATTCAGCATATTCCTTTTTGAAACAGCCAAGATCCGTGACACCTTACCCCTAACAAAATCCAGACTTGTTCTACTGAAAATAGCAGGCAGAAATTTTCTTTCTAGTTTACAGGCAAAACAGTCGTACACGTAGACGTTCCGACGCGCAAAGTGTCCTTGATCCAGCGAGGAGAGGATACCCTGCTTATCAAGACGATCACAGACGTTCTGTTTATTTAAGTTGTAGTTAATTATTTAACTTTGAAGTCCTCAGCGACCACCATTGATTTAACATTAGGGGTATCCGTGTACTGAATGAGGTGATAGGGTGACGATGAGAGGAGAAAGGACGAACACAAGTACAACCATGCCCCCGATCCTTCGGCCAGAGATCGTCACAGAACCACTGCCTTGACGAAATCGGCCACCCGGATTGGCCACAAACGTTTTGTCACCGCGAAATCGCCATTACGCTTAACGATAGACGGAGATTCGTCGCGAGCACGTCCCGGCGCTCCGCTGGAGAACGCCGGAGACCACGGCCGGGGGCAGCACGCCGCCCCGGAAGGCGCGGCGCGGCGCGACGTCAAAGGGAGGGGGCAGGAGCACTTACTTGGGGTCCCGCAGCCAGCAGCGCGAGCAGCGGCGCCCACCAGGGTGTCGGCGGCGGGCGCTGGGCGGCGTGGGCGGCGGCGCGCGGCGCTGCGCCGGGCGCTGCGGGGGTGGCCGGTGCTGGCGCTCGGCGTCGCATGGCTGTTGAAGGCGCGAGCGGCGGCGGCACTCTGCGGCGGCGGCGGCGGCGGCGGAGGGGCCCCGCGCACGCGCCACCGCCGGCGCCCGCGCACGAACGACCCCGCGGCCAATGGCGGCCCCCGCCCCCCCAGAGCCTCCGCCCACGTCATCCTATTCTTCTCCGACCGCTCCTCCACACCGCGGATCACAGATGCCACCCCAATCGATCGGTATTTAGTATTTCCGGGATTGTCAGCTACCACCGTCATGAGTGCAGTAGGTGTAGTGCATGCTATAGCTCGAGATGTGACCATGTTACTCCCTACTGGCTCTTGAGATCCGGCGCTGGCTTACACGTCAACTTGTATTTCCGATATTAACGCTTCTCCCTGAAAGGAACTTTATGCCAGCCGGGGCAAAATCTAAGCTCCCTGTCACGTGTGATAGTGTAGTGCATGTACGTTTGTATATATGTGTGTGTGTGCGTATGTATGTCTGTGTGTGTGTGTGTGTGTGTGTGTGTGTGAGAGAGAGTGTGTGTAAGGTACGAAGGAAAAAATATAGCGCACGGGGAAACCGCGGACAACCACCAATGAGAGCAGCTCTCCTCCAGGTTGTTGATTTCCATCTAACCTACTTACTCGTAGCTACAGTCAAAACTCCACAACCGGCAGGACTCAAATACTTGGACCCCCTTGGTCAGCGACACTACAGAGAAAATTGCAATACTGCCACTCAGCCATTTTAGCTACTCATATTTTATCAAACGATTTGGTTTAAAGAATTTCCGACGATCAACCGAATATCTTCTGAAATACATGACTACCGGAAGACCCATTACGACCAAGCATATCAACTCCTATACTCATATATTAATAATCAATTCATCCTTTTCAGTGTTCAAACATTGTGTGTAAATTGGTTGATAATATCGGAAAAAGGTATGTCTCCTATGCTAGTATTGGGTGACGGGCACGTCCAAGGTGGACGTAGGAGCGGAGCACGATTTGCTAAGAGATAGTAAGCATCTCATTAGTCATGAGACCGTACGGTCTCATTATAGCGTTAACAGTTGCAAAAGTAACCCTTATGGACTCGTCCCTTTTTATAAATAGATTTAATTCTGTATAATGTGAGATAATTATTAATGCAAATTTCAATCCTCTAGCATGTATAGAAGTGCGTCAACTACCATTGGTGCTGACACGTCGTACGCGTAAAACCACTGTATAATAGCGAGAATGCGCTTGGCAGTGAACGTTTTAAATCAATGTCCTGAGTTATTCTTACAAAAGGAAAATTCAATCCACATATGAATGCTAGTCCGACCCAGAGAATCCCCACCCTTAAATAATCTTTGAGTCTGCCACTGTGCGAGATTCATTCAAATCTCTTTAACCGGACAAGGACAATCAGTTGCAAGGTGAATATTATACATTGTACTAGGCCGCTCAACTTCGATCAGTCTGCCGGGCGCCCTACCCATTTTACGGACTGATCTTCACAGTATTTAATGCTTAAATGCGTTCATCAGAGAAGATGGAAGAAATAAAATAACACTCAATGATTGATTGTTAGTGATTCCGGACGCGTCAACTACTGAGGTCATTAGTTCCGTCAGTGCACGCTATTTCATCTGGAGTTGGTGGTAATCTTACCCCACAGGATAAAGAGATCTGGCGTCGACCTACCATCGACTAGCGGGATTTTCCCGAACCAGGTATCTCCCACCAGCGGGGCACCGACCTACCCGGGACAAGTTCTAAGCTCCCGACCGGTCTCCCGACATGTGCGGTAGTGTAGTGCCTGTTTGTTTGTGTGTGTGTGAGTGTGTGTGTATGTGTGTGTAAGAGGAGAGGATAGGACAAGAAAGAGGAAGGAAAGATCGCGCGCGGTCCGTGGTCCGTTTGTTAGGGCACTGCTCCGGCATTTGCCTGGTATTGATCTGACAAACCACGAAAAACTACCGATCAGATGGCCGCTATAATTCTCCTCCAGACAGCGACTGAATTCGACCTAGCTGACAAGCTAGTGTCGAAAATTCTGCCGCTGTTAGGACTCGAAGCTAAGACCTCCCGGTCAGAGGCACAACAGAAGTATTAGTTGATGCACTGAGCCACCTCTCCTGGTAAAATAACAGTGAACATAATTGATATTTCTGGAAAGAAAAAATCAGCAACCTAGATCAGTTTAATGATTAGATGGTGCCACCTACCAAAACTCAGACAAAACACACCAAGACGCAGACGCAAAATTAGAATATTTAAAAAAATGTTAAGGTGGATCAAAACCTATGACCGTGACAGTCGCACTATTATCCGTAGTGAGTGTACAAAGTACGCAATGTATGAAACGGAAAACAATGCAATTTGAAGCAATTTAATAATGATTACTTGGGCAATTGATAGGAAGTAAAGGAGGAAAAATTATACAATTTTCTTCATTACTTGTAATTGACATTGTATTGAAAGGAAGAAAATAAATATTATGGTTTAATTTTTTATTTTTGTAACGAAGTTTAACATCAATCATTACGGTATACCTACATTTCATTAATTACATTTATAAGAACAAAATCATATAACTGTGCTACCTCTGATTAGGGAATCTCTATCTTGTCTTGCATCGAACACATATAAGGCCAAAAAATAATATTTCATGGCTTATGATTTAGAGGAAAATAACCGCTCTTGCAATCTATTGTTTACGCTGCAATGCACGTTACTATAGTGCATAACTCAATCTATTGTTCTAATCTCATAAAAACAGGGTTTCGTTTTCCCGAAATATCCTTTTGGACGTTCTATTTTATATTTGAAGTATACACCCACTTCCTAGCACGGATTAACTAAAACATTTATTTATTTTCAACACGAAGCTATTTACTTTCTCGTATACGTACGTATATATGAAGTATTGTACTGTGACCGCCCAGCCTGGGTAGGCTGGAACGATCCACACCAAGGAGATTTGGAAGTAATTTGAACGCACACTTCTGTAAGCAAAAGCGGCCACAGAACTTGCAAGGTTCAACGCTCGAAGGGGAGTCGCGGTGGCCTTGACGCGAGCAGGGTGGCGGAGGCGAAATTGGAGTTTGGAGGGGCGGCAGAGGCAAGCTTAGCGCGCTCATCCGGTCTCACTTGCGTCTCGTCAGCTGCATGATACACATTCCTGAATTAGTACGAGGAATGGTAATACGTTACGGAAACGTTAGATTTGGAAGGAACTCCAGTACGCAGAGGCACAGAGAGGCTCTATGAAGAGGTAAACGATTTTAGATTTACTATAAAATGACTGTGTAAAACAAGCTGATGCAATTTAAGAGAATAAAACGTTTGTGATTGTAATTAGATGACCGTACTAAGAGGGGGCTAATTATTTTCAGCTTTATTTCTTTCTTGGTTTGAATTTTCGAATTTAGTCAACGGTATTCTGGATTCCAATTTCTGGTATTTTGTACGCTAAATTCGACAGTCGGAAGGCACCGGATTACTTTGCACACGGTGGGTAATTACGTCTACTAGACCCTGAAGCGTTGTACTTCGCAGTAGGATTCCCGTTGCTGAGTAACCTCCGAGAGGCGATTCGAAAATTGAATGTAACCTGTCTAACCTAATAAGGTTAACAATTTTGTATGAATTTTGAGAAATGAGATCATTACACACTGTTTAGATTGCGCTTTTTTATGAGATGAACAAATTGTAGAGAATTTTTCTTGAGTAAACTGAAGTTTGAACAAACAATAAATTTGAAGTAAGTTGTTTATGCCACACGCTATCCGTTACCTTTCATACCTAAATTATTACAAGTTTAGTAAAAAAGTAAATTGTGTTTAAAACCAAAGCTTGTTTAATAAAAATGGGTTTGTGTGTGAACGAAAACAATTATGAAGGAAGTTCTAATTGACGAGAGAGGTTCAGATTAAACAACTTGCTCCCTGAAAAAAGGAAAAGGTAATTCAATAATTAAATTCTTTGATTTTAACTGAAAGTTGTCTAATGATTTTATTACAGCATGTAGACTGTGTTTATTTTTGTTACAAAAATTGTATTTGTTTCATGAACTGTTCAGGTAAATTTGTGTGATTTGCTTTCTTTCTTTCTTTGAGTGTGTTTCATTTTATGTGCTTGTATTGAATTACTGAATACAAGAATTTGTTCAGGAATTTCTTGTGTTCAATTTCAAAGAGCAAAGTTCTCACCAACTCTGAGTTCCAAAACAAAAGGAATCCTATAAGTTCCTTTCCGCACATAAGAGTGAAACTGTTTGCAAGGGTCCATTTGCTTAATTAAGCCACAAAAAATATGAGTATATTTTTGTCGCGGAAAACCAAGGGACGTTCGTAGCTGGTATCTGAAAAGGAGCGCGTTAAAAAACGATGGGTATTGATGTTGAATATAATTTTAAACACAATTCACACAAACAAGCCCAAAACGTAAATTATTGAAGCTTTGAATGATTAATGCGAGTATTACATGCCAACGACAAAGAACCTTACGCAGATGCTGACGGACAACCTTGTAGACTGCGACACATTCTAATAGGCATGTCACTCGCAGAAATTCATCTAATTATTATTTGGACACGTTTATAGTGTATCTGATCGTTAGTTTAACTTTGTATTGTAGTTTTAATTACTAATAGTAAAAGCCATTGGCCGCACGAGCAACATGACAGCAATAACTGTCAATTTTGTTCATGAGTGCATATCAAATGGAATCAAACTGCTCGACTTTCGTAGCTCATTCTGTGAGGTCACCACGAGATCTCTAGCTCTCTTATTAATCGTAATGTCGCATTCAGTGTCGGCAATTTCATCTTCACTAGAATCTTTAATACTCATAGTAGCATTCAAGTGGTCGATATGAAACGCTTAAATATGTACTTGAACAGTCCTTACCTTTACTAAACTTGTGTAAGATCTAATGCTACATGCAGTATAGTCTCCCGCCAATGCTTTATGTTACAGTTTTAAATGATATTCAGTTTAATTTAAATCAATCAAAACACTAAAATGTGTGTATAAAAGTTGAGATGTCGTTAACAAATGTGCACAAAACGCGATTTACTTGTGTTCTTCCTTAAAGTGTGACATTTGAAGTGCTTTAAAGAATACTTAAACGTTGAAATCGGAAAGAAAAACCCATGCCTTAGAATATTTATATCATAAGAGCTAAAATGGAATGAATATGTGAGAGATTAATGCTTTGTAGTGATTGTCATAATTTTTTCATAAGCAAATATTGGCATTTTACCTCCGATTATAGAGCGGACAGCCCTTTTAACACATAAGAATATTTGTCTGTAAAAGAATATTTGTCATTCATTCGACAAAAGTCTTATCTTATATTATTGGATGTCTCAATTTTTTGATTTGAAGTTATAATGAATATCATTAGAAAGCAAATTGAACATTGTTTTTTTTTATTTTCTGTAAAAGAACTACTTAGTATATAGAAAGTCATGTGAAGTTGTAGGAAAATGTGATCATTATTCAACAGACAAACAACATTTTGGTGGGTCCCTGATATCGGTAAAACTGATTTTTTTCCTCCTGTACGCAACATATTATTCTCTTGAATATAATATATTTTACATTAATACAGTTAAAACCACCTTTTGTGGTACTTTATACCAAAAATAAGATTTTCAGCTGCAGGTCCAATTCGCTCGTCCGTTTGCAAATGCTCCTGGCTGTCCGGGTGCCTCCACGACGAAGACTGAAATGCCGACGTTTAGATTATCTTGTCGTCTGGCTCAGGTCTGGCCTGCGGCAGAGTCTCGGCTCCCACCCTCATATAAGCCTGAGCGCTGACTACTTTAGTATAAAACTGAATTTGATATTAGCCGTTGCACAGAGTCAAGGATGATTTTTTAAGTCCGGAGCTACGGCGGTGCCCCAACTCGATAATACGCAGCGGTGTCAACCGAGGTATGAAGAGAGGTTAGGTTAGGTGGCACGTGTACATCAGGCCCGTGAAACCGCGTCCGCACGAGCTACTTGCCCGCCTGGGGAGATCGGAGCTCCTGCTGGCTCAGGCAACTTCCCCTGACTCCCAATTCATTTCCCCTTAAAATCCAGAAAGGGGTGTACATGCACAAAATAAACCAGCGTGAGGGGGTGAATACTGGCTTCACTTGTATGTTTGCCAGATTTTTTCTATCAAATAACAGAGAATTGTATTATGTTTACAGTCTTCATACTTATTACTATTTGATGTTTATTATTTTACTAAATTCTCCCTTGTATAAATGTATTTGCTAAATGACAGAAATATGTTCGAATGGCGAATTCTTTCGTTATTCTCGTTTTGTGTTGTGTTATTAAATAACTCAGTTATTTATTGCATTTAGCAATAATGTGAAAAAAATAATAAATCTCTATACGTTAAAAATTTTCGCTTACGCGTGGACAGCCCTTTTAACACATAAGAATATTTGTCTGTAAAATCTTCTAACCTTAACGTAGAAAGTTCATGCTTTTATATCACTCTTAAGTAAACAGGATTACAAAATCAAAATTATTTTGATTTTACTCTCAATTGAGATTTTGAAATCGGAATGAAGTATTGTTTAATTTTAATGGATAATTTATTTGCCTTAAAGAGAAAATTGTAAATAATTTAGCTAAATTTGTGACAATAACTGTCAAGTAACATCTCCCTAAGACTGTCATGGTTCAGGTATCCAATGACGTACCGCCACTTCGGAGGTTTGTACAACCATTTCTTTTAAATCACGCGCCAATTTCTCTGGACGCAGTGCCCGCGAGCTCTAAGGTCCGATTAAATTAAGAAGGTGATTGACAGTTCTGTGTGACGTCAGGATGCCTCTCCCGTTTCCATGGCAGCTGCCAACCACAGAGACAAAACGTGACGCGTCAGGTCGCTCAGTTGCCACTGCCGAACAAGGGGAACGTTTGAGCATCGCACAGAGACTTCCCTGCCGCCGCGCCGCCCGCGTTTCTGCCTGTGCTGCGCGCGCCATGTGTACTGTGTTGTGATGAGTTGCGTTGAGGTTAGGCTTTTTTACACTTTTACACCTATTTTTTGAAGTGTTTGTTTTCGTGTCCCGGTAACACGTGCTCAGTGGTTTGCGACCTGGCAACGTCACTCCCCTCCACTCACAAATGTCAATCACCTTCTTAATTTAATCGGACCTTAGTAAGCTTGCTACCTTGCTCGCGACCTTGACATGCCTGGTGTACATAGAAATTTACGACTGACAGAATGGAATTCTGAACTATAAATCTTGTCTCTCACCAGCCTTAGAAACATTCGACCATCAATATTTGATTCCTATAATCACATAAAATCTACTCTACTTTGTCACCAGACATCCTTCACTCGATGTATCTTGAGATTGGCTAATATATATTTCATTCGACAAAAGTCTGATGTATTCTTGAGAGTTGTGCCTTCTCCTGACTTAATGTATCCATTTTGATAATGTGAATATTAACCGGTCAGTTCGGGAATTAGCCAGATTTGGATATAGCTGAAATATATATACATATAGAATACTCTGTAGACAATTTGAATAACCTTATTGCAAACTTCTGTAATTGAAGAGTTTCTTTTCTTTCCTAGAACGACAGGCACGGAATGGGCTCGTTTTGGGACACCGTATATTTCGTTTTTAGTACAAAAATATTTCTGAAGCAACCACAAATCATCGAGACCGGTGCCGCACCTTGGATTATATTTGGAAGCGTTTTACTGGACCCCTACACCTTTATAATTACTTGTCGAATATCGCCTGACATCTACATTATTATACCTGCTTTTGAACACCTGTACACACACCTTTTGAAGGCTTTTTTGACAATTACGTTTTAGCTGATTTTTGAAATTTTTTTATTCTGGATACCTACATTATTATACTTGCTTTTGAACACACCTCCTTTGGAAAAATATTATTGGATAGCAACGTTTTAACTGCTTTTTGAAGTTTTTTTTATGATAGACCCCTACATTTTATTCTATTTGAACTCCGTCTATTCCCTTTTTTTGTAAGTTTTTATATAATTACTTGCATATTTACACCACTATTAACTCTCCTGATGGCCTTCGTAGTGTTAGTAGTATTGATGTGAGTACTTAAGATTGTGCGTATCTTATATCTGAAATGTATCTTTGCCAATTTGTAATTTTATCAAATAAAAATACAATGTCAGTGTAATATGTCAGTGTAATGTCAGTGTAATATTACAATAGCCTTTTTCATTAAATACACATTACAATTCCTTTAGCTGAATTTACTAATTATTGTTTAAATACTTTCAAATATTTTTGGTTCTTGTTATAATAAAATACAAAAAGGATTGAATGTATTTGAAATAAAATAACGTTTTCATGCTACATTGGCAACGAAATTGTAACTAGAGATTTGTAACAAATATATTAAAATCATCTAATGAATATTTGTCCGAAAATGAATATTTAAAGCTACTTTGATTAATCTTCTACCCAATATGTCTTTTTATTCAAACATGGTTAATAACTTGAAATGACGTACAAGATTTGTTTGAGCGTTATGCCACACGTAACTTGATTCAGTCACAGCGACGTCGAATTTTGGAGAGTCAAGTTTTGGAACCACCTTAAGGACCAATGCGAATCACATCATTCAGTTCATGGTAAGGTAAAAATGTCCTTCACACTACCCATCAACAAAATTTAGTCAAACATTTTTTGTTATTTTTTGACAATGTCCCAGAGGCTTTATGTAAAGTACTCCCCAAAAATTAAAATATAATTGAAAATCAAGGGACCGCGACTTCAGCCAGGTCTATTGGGGAATATAAATTTTGGATAAAACCGGCTGAATGGTTTAGCCGCTGGAGTTGTTCAGAGACGGACAAACATTTTGCTGTCAATCAATTTTTCGGCATGAAGATCGCACAGTCGTTGATTCTGACTATACCACGGGTAAGAGGATTTTTTCTAAATTGAACTGTATTTATCCACTTTTTTGTTACAGGGCCCGGCAATAAGAGTGTTTAGGCCGAAAATTTGCCATTTTCCCCCACGATATTTCTTCCCACTGCGTAAGCGGTAGCGATAAAATACAAATGCAACGTATATAGCAACGTAAAATACAAATGCAACGTAAAATAGTGCTTCGCAACGTTGCCAACAGGGCACAGCACTGTCCAGACAAAGCGATAGAATGATTCTAAGGAGAATACTAAACAGTGGAAGAATACAAGTACATATTAAGACTCGTACGCTGCTATTGCATGATTAACAGTACCTCACTGATCGGCGATCGCCTCACATAAGGAGCAGAAAGCAAGTGCGCACAGTCCGACACTAGTTTATTATTTGACTCTCACTGAATTATCGAAAATCCTTGGCGGCGTCGTGAATATTCTACTCCGTGAACATGCACCCTTCGCGGGAAGAGATAGCTGATGTTGCCAAGCCATGAAGATTTCATAAAAAAAAACGCGGAAATAGCGTCAAGACAGGTGATACCTATCTTTCTTTAAATATTAGTGTTGAACAAATTCTAACGTAGGCATGTGTTGACAGCCTAATTGTTCTATTATCAGGGGTCAGAATCAGTGAATGCTGTTTACAATACCCCGGTGACATCACAAGTTGCCTGCGAATTGATCTCCCGGGAAATTCTAAATTCGATGCCTTAACAAGAGTTAATCTGATATTTCGTAACAATAGACAATAAGTGCATTCAAGTGTTTCAATTACCTAATACGTAACTAGTGGTGGTACAGAATGGCACGGGCTTTCCCGTATATAGTTCTCTATTTTCTTTGGTCTCGACTAGCTATTCGTACTTGCCACATACTCTTGCCAGCTGCCAACTATCGCCTCCCAAAATACATTTTTTTGACATTTTCTCAATTTTTAGGTTTCCCAAGGAGAGAACGGCAATATTAATTTTAGAATATTAAAGAAATGTCAAACCCCATCATAAATATCATTTTTCTTTGAAAAATTTGAAGCCGTTTTTAAGAAAATGGCGTTTAAGCGCCACTAAAAATGCGAATTTGAAGCTCTTTTTCACAGAAAATTTTGAGTTTTCGAAAAATATTTGAAGTCGTTGGAATCATTAGACGCACTTTAACTCACAAATACAATAGTGTTTACAAATTGCTAGAAACGGGCAAATTTACATATTGCTAGAAATGCGCAAATTTACATATTGCTAGAAATGAACATATTTACAAATTGCTAGAAATGCGCATATTTACAGAGTGAGGATTCTGAAAAAATATTACATTTGTGTAATTCTTTAAATAATAAGAGAATACAGCAAAATTAATTCTAATGTTAAAAGAGTGTAATAAGAACTACCCGTACACTATCCGTAGTTTGAAGCAAAAATTGGAAGTCATTTATGAGAAAATGGCGTTTATGTTTCTGACTGGGGATTTTTGAGCTAGTTTTCACAGAAAACGGTTGAGTTTTCGAGCACCGTTATCTGACATTATATAAAGCAAATGTACTCATAAATATAATAAAGTGAACAAATCGCCGCTAATGTAAATAGTAACGACGTGAGAGACGTCAAAAAATTACGTTTTTGTAATTTTTCAAAAAAACAACAACAACAACAACAAAAGAATAGAGCAGTATAGCGTTTATGTCATCTCATAGAGTACATTAGGCACTATCTTTACCAAAAGTTTAAAGAAAAAATCTGGAGCCGTTTTTGAGAAAATCTTGTTTATGCTATTTTTTTAAAAAATTGCACATATTGCATGCAATATTGCGTGAAAACTAAAATTTTCAAAAAATGTACAGGACCTTAATGAAAGAACTCATGTTGGAAAACAAAGTTTATTTGGAGGAAAATCTCTGTCTTCAATTTTCTATTTGTAGGACGACGCCGACAAAAAATCAAACTTTCGCAATTTTCAAAATTGAGAAATAACCGTGAAAATTGGACCTATGCCACCTTAATAAGTTTATATTACTCTATTCTTCCAAGAAATGTAAAGAAAAAAAATTGGATCTGTTGTTGAGAAAATTTTGAAAATGTCCTGGGGTTTCATGTAAAGTACCCCCAAATTTTGAAGAAAGTTTCTCAAAATCGCGGTGCCACGAGTGGAACCAGATCGACCGGCGAATGTCCATTGCAAGGAATCGTACTTATAAGTTTTGACTTTAGTGTTGACGGACGGAGAAAACTACACTTTCTCGGTATCAGGGGACCCGAAAACGTATATTTCCGTTAAAATCTCGAAATCGATTTTCCGCAGCATTACATACTATGTATATTACTCCGTACATAGTATACGGAAAAGTAAAAAATTATTCGTCTTAATGGTTCTTTGACTCACGCCATACCAAAGGAACTTCAATATTCAATGAATTCCTCTTTCTCTTTTACCAGTTCCGTATCCCTTGTTTCAAATATTACGCACTTTATGACGGTCCCAAGGTTTAATCCTGATTCCCCTACTTCATTACAAAACAAACGTAAATACTTTTAACAGATTATATTCTGGCTCTTTAGCTGTTTTGCAATCGTAAGCCGTCCAGAAATATGGCAAAATATATTTACTGGAAATACAGTTACTGAATGTATTAAAAATTGGTATGTTATAATAAAAGTATGGGCACATAAAAGCATATTTAGACCAACTTACATATAAAAGGAGAGTCAAAATCAAAAGAGGGAAATTTTAGTTGGCCCTTGTAATTGAGGGCCCTTGTAAATATAAGATTGTGTCACGTTCTTATTGTATTGGTGTATACTACCGTATTATTTTTCTGAAATTCTAAAGTCTCTATTTAAACCATTATTTGAAACCATTTTATTTACCGTTTCAACTTCAAAATGAAAAGAAACCCAAGTAATCAATTATTTCACAAGTACCATATTCTATTATTACAACAAAATTTTGAATTCATATTTTAACTTCAAGATTGTCACTTTTGGAAGTATCAAAGAACTAGCTTCGTCAACTGCGCTTTTCGTAGCCACGTCTCAACGTATTTTCTGATATTTTACATTAGGTCGATCTTTCAATTTCATTTGAAGAAAAAAGTAGAAGTTAAATGCAAAGTGTCAAATTACGTTTAAAGAGGGCATGAGTTAATGCAATTATTTGGTAGGATTAAGAATGGTGACAATGCACAACTTTTATAAAATAAAGAAAGGAAATGTAAGACATGTTATACGAGTATATCACTCAGATGCGCTTCTCACCCACCATCTTTCTTCTCTTCTCTTTCATCCGTATCAGAGATGAATAATTTCCTGTATGCTGTTTCGTTCGGTATCACAGCAGCAGAAACAAGACAGCGCTTAATCAGCTCATGAAGATTATTTATTAGGATGTACAACTCTGATAGCCCCTTCAACCTTCGTGGCCTTCAAGCACGCCTCATAACCTACGCCTCATAACATAACATAAGCAGATAGATTATGCTACTTAATGAAAAAATAATTATAATTTTTTAGGGACTTAAATTTTCAGCCGTAGTACTAAATCATGAAATGTACATGTTTGAAAGAGTCACTCACTGAATTCTTTTAGAAAAGAAGTACTGAAACCTGTGGCACACAATTTTGTTTTTTCTGGTTTCTCCAATTTGAAAATGTATTAGAGGATGAAACTAAATAGAAATCAAGAAACTGTTTCTACATATGACCATGAATTGCGAAAGTTATAGAGTGGATTTTTATCGCTAATTTGTGATATCTAGAACATTTAATTCAGTGCACAAACTGTTCCGCTTTTATCATTCAAATCGCTCATGTTGTATTTTTGCTTTTTAGTATCCATTTCATTCTCGTAAATTTCAATAATTATCTTTGTGTAATCGTCGTTGAGACTAAAGGCAAATAACTAATGAAATATAGGAGAAATAATTTCTTTCGTTTGAAGTTAATTTTGTCACTAAGTGCCTCGTAAATCATTATTAAATCTTTGACATAAGTATCATAAACATTGTTCTAAAGATATTAGACACATTCTCATTATAATACAAGTGAAATTCCTCATTATTTAGAATCATTCCTCCTTTTCCAGGTGACCCCGTGAACTTGTTAAATGTCCTATTAAGCTTATCAAAGGCACATAAACTTCTACAATAATTTATTCCTATTGTGAAATTTACCGGACAATCATATATTTTTGCATTTGTTTTCGTTAAGCACTCATATTTTTAAGGTAGTTTAATTTCATGAATTTAACACCTGAGGATTTGCTTCTTACATATTCTTTTAGTACTCAAAACCTTAAGAATGTTTAATAAATTACAACTCTTTCCTACAAGAAACTAGTCTTCAGCCATTTTCGTAATTATCAATTACATTTCACTGAAAGTGATTACATAATTATAGAAAAATTAATTATTCTACATTTCAAAATGTGTGTATTCATTAGTTAATCATTTATTACGTTATTCACTCTTATTGATTTCTACATATATTTCCATATCTGTGAAATAACTTAGCATTCTTACAGAAGTCACGTGATGCAGCTATTACATGTTCTTTCCTTATTAAAAAGAAGTTTTTTTTTTATTTATTTACATTTGAAGTCGGAATTTACCTTTTCTGTATGAGAGACTTTCATTCTTGTACTCGCAGCTCTTCCACACCCTGTGTATCGTCTCCTGTATTATTTCAGTGGTATACCTTTCCTTTGCGGCTCTCACTCGCAACCAATCTTTATAAATGAGGGCTCTAAATAAGGAAAATTTTACGGAGAAGTGACAAATTGCATTTTGACTACAAAAATGTAAAGGATATGTTGGAAAAGAAGCATCTAAATATTCATTTTTAAATGGAACCCGCATCACACGTCGGCATGTTAAGATACATATACGTAGTAAAATAATTTCTAAACAAAGCGTATTAGGACCTTAAAAATTAAAATTTTAAGACATCAAGGAAACATTTCTAACACAGTAATCTATAGGATGAGATACGTTTGGACATTATATTACATTTTTGCTGGTCCTGCGCTTATCGATATTATCCAATACCAACTAATACTTATATTAGTGTATATACACTCATCGTCTTAAAAAAAGGTGCACCCGAAGGACCCTACTGATCCGCTGCAAACTCGATGGGTATTTTTCACAAAATTCGCTAAGACGAAGATTTCGTTTTCACGGTGGGTCGCTCATTGGGGGGCCGGGGATTGGGGCGTGACGTTGCGCCCACCGGCCGAGAAAAGAGGGTCTCAAACGGCCGCGCCGGCCACTGCGACATTGGGTGACGTCGCCAGAGCGTCACCTGCACGTACACTACGCCTAGGCGACGCGTTCGACAGCCGGTTGTCCAGATAGAAGCTTTCGAGAGGGGCCGCATCGTGGTTCTGCGGTAGGTTGGTTTTTCCTGTCGCCGTATCCGTTTGTCCGTCGCCACATCGGTCGTACGGACACCACCATCACCCGCTGTTGGCGGCAGTGGATTGAGGAGGCACGCACACACGACATGCAGGATCTGGACATCCGCCACGCACCACGAAGAGGGAGGACCGACAAATGGTCCACCACGGGCGACCAGATCCAGGGGAAACGATAGGTGCGTATCGGTCAAGGAGAAACTAGTATTTGAATTCCGAAAGTGGCGGATTTACAGCTATGTTAGCTGGGTCGAATTTAACCACTATCTGTGGGAAAATTCCAGCGGCCAACTGCTCTAAACTTTCTCTGGTTTCCCTGCTGAATCCCAGGCGAATGCTGGAGCAGTATTTAACAAACCAGCCTCGGACCGCGCTTGTCCTTTGCTTCCTTTCTTGTCCCCTCTTCTCCTCTTACACACTTTTATGCTCAGCACTCAGGGGCGTAGTGTCCATGGATGTGGATGATGTGTTACATACCCTAACAATATCAGCTATTTTTATTTTAAAATGATTGTAAATTGTCAATTTGTTATTTTCTTTTTCTACTACAAAATATTTCATTATATTTGAAACATTGCGCCGTTGAGCATTCAATTCTTGACATAGATGAACGAATCAGTCAGAAATACCGCCTAGCCTGCGCTGTAAATCAGATGCACTCAATTACATCCAGAGTGCATACGAAAAAGCTGTCGTTTTACGAAACTTAATTAACGATTACGAAACTTAATTACGATTAATTAATGAACATTTTCGTTTTATTTTAGTTTTATTACCTTATTTTAATGCATTAAGCAACTATATATTTGTAGTCAATTTAGGTTAGGGATTGTGCTGGTTGAATGGACAAGGAAATGTGACTGTACAATCCACATCTGTGCTCTGGAATGGCGAACAGAACTCGATCCGAAGTACGTACATAATTATAGAATCGTATTCTTGTAGACCAGCCGGGTTTTTACATTGAGTTTTACGAGTAATAAGAAAAGAATTTAATTACAGGACATGTATAACGTTTGTTTTTGTCTACGAGAAAGCATTTGACAGAATAAACAGGAACCAACTATGGACAATATTAGAAAATGAAGGATACCCCAACCATTTAATAGAAATACTTAAAAGTCTGTATAGGAACACAACAATTACCACAGACCTAGGATACAAGCTCTCCAAAGAGATTATAGTGAACCAAGGAGTACGCCAAGGTTGCAGCTTATCGCCAACACTGTTTAATATATACGTAGATAACATGATTAAAAACTGGAAAACAAAAATACCTGGAATAAGATTTGGCCATGATCAATAAATTAATACTCTGCTGTTTGCTGACGACCAAATAATCTTACAAGAAAACGAAGATGACCTTCAGAAATCATTGCACCTCTTAAATGAAATAAATAAAGAATATAATTTTAAAATATCGTCAAAGAAAACTAAAGTTATGGCCTGACATGGGAAATATCATCTCAGAATTAAAATAGCTCTTGAAGAAAACCCTGTGGAACAAGTTTCAAACTGTTTATACCTTGGTTGTGAAATATGTTTTAGCGATGACGACGATGTGAAACGAAAGCTTCATAGATTTCAATTTATGTACGGAACAATAAGACGAACACTAAGGAACAGGGTAAAAGAAGAAACTATAATGAAATTTTACAAAACAATGGCTGTACCAGTAATCGTGTAAGGGAGTGAGACATGGGTAACAAAGAATAGCTATGTAAACGCAATACAATGTTCCGAAATGAGGTTCTTAAGAGCTGTTAATCAAACCACTTTACTAGATAAAATCAGGAACCAAGACATCAGAAATCAACTTAGGATATTTTCACTTAATGAAAAAATAATAGAATGTAAAATAAAGTGGAAAGAGCATGTGCTGAGGATGGAAGACAACCGCCATCCAAAGCAGGCTTTGCTCTATGCAGTGAGGGGAAGAAGAGATCCAGGAAGGCCAAGAAAGCGTTGGTGTGAACATTGAGGTCGGAACAGGCAATTTGCCTAATCCATGAAGAGGAAGTAAGTAAGTAAGTATTCTTGTCACGTGGACTAATTATAGCACGTGAGAAACAGTTTAAAATATTTGAAAAAAATATGAGAGGATAGAATTTTATTTAAATAGCCAACATACGCTAGGCAATACAACAGTGATATAAGGGAAACTAGGGAATTCTGTCACACTTCATTCAAGTTGTATGCATTTTTGAGAGACAAGGGCTTGTATTTTCTATCCATAATGAAAATTGGAGATCATCAAATAGAGGAAATTTCATGGAATATGTAAGTGAAATAATGAAATATGATAAAACTGACAAGGATGATATGGAAAATTCCAGTGGTTTCGTGCAATCTCGCCAAAAATTCAGATTGATTTCAAGTGTGAGCATGGTAATGTCCCATGAATTTAAAAATGAAATTGAAGGGCTTAGTGCATGAAGGTGTTAGCTCAGAAAATGCCCAAAAGAGATATTTGAATTTAAGTAAACTTGCCTGGAACTTTTTTAATATTATTGAAAATGATTTCTTTTTATATTTTTCTCTCTCCTTGGTCTAAACTATTTGGTGTACCATCTGTGCTCTTACCTCTAATATAACTACAAAATATTAACATATTTTTTGGAAGAAGGTGTCATCCTTACAGAGCTGACACCTATTGCCAGTAATGAGACACAAAGAAACACACTGCAGGAAGGTGTTAACTCTACTCTGGGAATATTTTCTGATGGAAAGTAACCAGAAAACGGTGCTTATTTTAAAAATGAAGAGCTTACTGCATGAAGATGTTAACTCAATTGTTAGTTTTGCTACCAAACTACTTTTCTAAGAGTTTCCTGTTAGTTGCTTTTCTACTTTGATGAACATCACAATATGTCCAAAAAAAAGAAATAATTTCTAGTAATATAAAAAATGTTCCATCCAGTTTTACCAATTCAAATACCCCCTTTGGCCATTTTTTGAGTTTACACCGTCTTGCACTAAGCCCTTCAAATATTACAATATGTATTACTCATTTGAATGAACAAGAAAATTTATTTTCTGATGAAATTAGCACTCTGTTAAATATCATAAACAATATTATACTTATTTTTCTCACGATTATTACAACTCCTCTCGCTTGAATTATTCGGTAGAAATAAAAGAACACGTTCTATTCAAAACTTTATTCAAACTCCTAATTAATATAAAAATTAATCTCCCCTCTCTAGGGACTGCCCGGAAAACTGGAGGGAAAAACTGGAGGGACGAATTTAATTTGTTTGAAGATATCATTTTTTTGTTTTTGCAATCGCGTGCAAAAAGGTGCCAACTGTTGAGTTAACACTGTCTTGCTTGTAAACTCTGAGATAACACCTTCTTGCATACACCGTTTCCTATCTGCGATGAGTTGACACCTTCTTCACATCAAATATTTCGAAACATATGGTGATTTTATAAAAACTAGTAAATCAACTAATAGGAAACTCCCAGAAATGTTGTTTTGACGATAAAAGTAAAAATCACAAAATTTTGAGTTAACACCTTGATGCACTAAGCTCTTCAATGTCTAAAGCCTCTGTCTCCTCCATACTGGATGAAACTCTTGATGTAAGAGGCAAAGTACTACTGTCAACTGTTTTTGTTACGTGTCTGTTAATTGATTGATTTTCTCTTTCCCATTATATTTTTATTATAGATCATTGCTTTCCATTTTATAAATTAAGCAAATTCTAACGGGTTCGAAATTATATTAATTGGACTATTTTGTAAATCGTTGGGTTTGATAGTGCTCTAATTAATAAAGTATGAAATCACACATTTATATTTTGCTAGGTCGTGAACTTCAGTCAACTTTTTCTAACTTTGAACTAGTAAACTATATGAAGTACGTGAGCCATTATTACCTTTAAATTATTTTCTCATTTCTCGAGTTACGTACCCTAAGCCAAAACTCAGGCTTCGCCACTGCCAACACTAACGTAATTGTTGCGAGACGGGAGCTTAGATCTTGTTTCAGTGCGGATAGTGCTCCTTTGGGGGACAACTCAGGGGGAGGAAATGTATTGGTCGCCGCCTGATCTCACGTTCCAGCGGTGAGAAACACCACCTCTTGGGATATAACATGCTATACTCTTAAGGGGGCTAATGTCTATAGAAGTTGACGCAATCGGAAAATTCTGAATAATCAATCAACCGGCTACGTGGGAAAACCCATCGATTCATCTCGATCAGTCTTTAATTTTCACATTCTCGCCCTTTGTAAGAAGTGAAATATTGTAATCGTGTGGCAGAAACGGCGATTTTTCAACAGTAAAACTCTTATTGCTGGGCACTGGTAACTACAAAGCGAATAAATCTTGTTCCCATGTATAGCAAATTACTTTCTTTAACTTCCCTTAACGTCCTCTTACTGAAGACTGAAATAATTATCTAAAAGAATGATTAGTTTTTGTGTAATTTTGCTCAAAATAAAGGCAATATTTAATTTTTTAAAACTTTTTTCAAAAACCCCTCCAGCTTTTTTGTTTGAAGTTTCGCCTTTCATGTAAAAATACGGTGCTCGTCCCATTCTCTGTATTTTAGAAAATTGCAAAAATTTAACATTTCAAAACTACAAAATTGAAGATATAAATTGTTATCTTACACAAGTCTGGTGTAAAAAATCAGCTCTTTAAAAAGGTAATGTACAATTTTTTCAAGAAACGTGTAGTTTTGCGTAATTTATGCTTGAAATCATTGCAATTTATAAAAAACATTTTCTCAAAAATTAATGATTTTCCACGGATAGAAGAAAGGACGTTTAAAAGAACAGCTCGGGTCTAATTTTCATTGAACTTTTCGAAATTGCAGATTTAGAAATTATGCAAAAACGTATGTGCTATTTTAGGGCCACTAGTTTGAGTTGTGCCGCTATTACAGCCCACGAACAATATGTTTATCTCAGGTCGCATCAACTACTTGAGGTTTTAGCGAACTCATTTTCAATTCATTTACAAACACCGTACGTATACATTATTCTTACAATGCATTATTAATTTAATTAGTGCGTTACAATCATCTTAAGTTGAGCTCAATTCTTGGTTCAGTTTAGGTATTATGATCACGAATTCGTTTCACGTGCATTCTAACTAAAAGATGAGCTAGGGCAAACATATCTGTACTCTATGTAAAATAATAATCACCAACACTGAGCCCAGTCGTTCGTATAACATATACAGAGAGAATTTTATCTTCAAATGAGGCCAGAGGCTTACTGAAGCGTGGGATGGGTCTCCTCGTAACCAAAGAAAGTCTGTTGGCATTAATGAATGAAATCCGAGAATTCAGACTGGTATCGACATACTGTCTTTCATCAGTTTTTTAATATTTTCTGACCAAGCTCCATATCAACACGTTCTGCTGTATTGCGTCTCCGCTTGGTACACAAAACGCGACATTGAATGTCCACATGCGCTCCAGGCTCGCAGACGTGATTTCATCTTTGTCGAAAGTAGTTCTAGAAGGAAAAGAAAAATAATGACGAAAAAGGAAGACCAGAGCAAAATTCTTAAAATAAGCAACGAGGGAACGATAAGCAACGGGAGCTAGAATAATAAAAAAAGACAAACATTGAAATATCCTAAAACAATTCAAAATATTCCTAATGTAAAAGCTTTAAAAATCATAAAAATATCAGAAATACTAATAATACTACTGATCATTAATAATTATTATTGATATATTTACTGATAACTATTAAAGTTCTTGAATGCAAAAGCAGTTGGTATGCCACTCTTGAACGTCTGCGATAGTGTGACTTCTAAACCATAGTCAGATTTCGTGACTTTTGCTATCCAGGTTTTCTCAGGTTCATGTTGAAATTTGATTACACGCACTAAATATTCCTAAATTGCATTAAATGCGTCGTTGTAAGTAAGCAGGTCCTCGTCCCTTTCTTATGACGTTCAGTGCTGCCGTTTTAAATGCAAGGTTACGCAACAACCTATTTTAGAAATTGTCCTTACTGATGAATAATTAAAGTTGCTTGATGTTTGTTGGTTCAGGCATATTTCCAATAGCTTTCATACAATCTCTGATACGATGAATGCCTTAAGAAGCATTGATAGAACGTACCAAATATTTTATTTCGTTCTGTTTCTGTGATTTCATTTGTGAGTGAAAATTACTTTCGTGACCACTATAATGTTGAATTGAAAACCCAAATACTTGAAGTACATCCGGCCTTAGTATGTTGTGATTGCCGTGCCTTTGCACTGCACGCCATTTTTCAATTCAATTTGTCTTAACTGCATATATGAGCCATTCCACGTCAAATCGCACAAGAGTTGACACGACATTTTTTAAAATGTACGATATTTTTTTTCTTAAATCTGGACATCAAAAAAAGAGACACGTATTTTTTATTTGCCTGAAAATTGATTATTTGTGTAGTTATGGCTATATTAAATTTTGGAATTTACAGGTACTTCACAAAATAAAATCAATTATTTCTCCGAATGTAGTAAATATACAAATTTCCGGTTTGTGTCATTTAATACTTTCAAATGTGTATTTTATTTTTCTGTAAAAAACATTTTCAAAAAAAAATTTTTTCATTTTAGAAATTGTATTTTTTTCAAAAAAAGTAAAATTTCTATATAAACTCGATGAGATTAAAATTTTGAAAAAAATATAGGCGTGTTCCTTGTTTAATTTTGTATAAAATACAACAAGAAAAAAAGTGGGCACTCCACACATACAGTTCTAAGAAAATCAATTGTAAGTATGAGGGCGCGTTCTGCCTACCCATGCACAAACGAATTGGGTTCGGCCAGTCTTTGATGCAAGTGCTGAAGAACTAAAAAAAGAATGACCGTCTGCCTGATAAGGGTTTCAAGAGTTATTAGTATTCAGATGTTCACTCTGCCCCCAGAATGTATGACATTGTGTCCATACATATTTTTGTGGGTAACATCGTGGGTGACTTGTGGTCATCTATGTACTTATGGTGAGAGCGAAACGAATTGAAATACGACCTATTCCACGTCAAATCGCACTCGAATTGACACGATTATTTAAAAAAAATGACTCGAATATATGGATTCATTCTGGACATCAAAAAAAGAGGCACGTGTTTTTTATTTACCTGAAAATTGTTTATTTGTGTAGTTTCGCCTATATTACATTTGAAATTTACGCGTACTTTGCAAAATATGATTAATTGACGGTCTGAATGTACTTATTATAAAAATTACTGGTTTGTTTCGTTTAAATTTTGATATATGTATTTTATTCATTTGTAAATTACTTTCTCAAAAAATAAATATTTCATTAAAAAATTGTAATTATTTCTAAAAAACGAAAATTTCTTTATGAACTCTCTCAGATTAAATTTTGAAAAAATAGGCATATTTCTTGTTCAATTTTCTACAAAACATAACAAGAAAAAAGTGGGCACTCAACACGTTCAGGTAAAAAAATCTATTGTAAGTATGTATTCGGGCGGCCGTGGTTTCTGCCCCTGCACTAACGAATTGTGTTCGATCAGTCTTGGATACTAATGCCGACGGAAAATAAAACAAATGATCCTCTGCCTGATGTGGGTTTCAAGAAACATTAGTAAATCATATGTTCACACTTTCCCCAGACGGGATGGTGACAGCAAAACGAATGCTTTTCCTCGTGTCAGCAAAACGAATTTTATTGCAGAGTCCCTTTGCGTTCTAGGGACGGGGTGCCCTCCTGACCTTGCTCGTGAAATACAATCGACCACTTGTCAAGGGACATGGTAAAATTTTCTCAACATTAGTCGCAATACGCAATACTTAAGAAGACAAGAGTGCTAGTATTTGTTCTGTGAATCGTGTGTACACTGAGCAACATGAGTGGCGATCAGCGTATGAGATAGATGTTTCAATCCGTTTAAACTTTCTGATCACTATTTTTTAAAAGAAAATCTCCAAGACTCGTAAACCACGATTTGCTGGTGAATTGACAGGAGTCATTAGATTGGCGAATTTGTGATTCATTTCAGAAGAAGGGAATCGGTTTCCAAAACGGCCCTTTCTTAATGAAGATGGCGTCGAGATCAGTGGCTCCCGTGCATTAACGAAAGTAGCGGAACGTCCAGTGAAAAAAATGGAAATTAAGGAAGTGAGAATTTAAGCTCTTCAGATAGTTCAAGTCCCTCCGAAATTAATAAAGAGAAGATAAACATGAGTTTAATTGCAATAGGAGAAACCCCCGCCAAGAAAAGAAAATTGGAACAAAATGGCATCCCCATGAGAAATTTTAGAAAGTACAAGGTGCCAACAGAGATACATTTGTTTACATTGAAGATCCTTCGACGTCCATCGAAAAATCAGACAAAGATACTATTTAGTGACTTATCTATTACTTTCACTCAACAGGTGACATGAAGTTGAAAATTTAATTTTGACAATTTTTGAAAGTTGGACATACAATATACTTAACGACTTTTTGCAGCAACCGAACGCATTATAAAGTGTCTAAAACGTTGGCTGAAGAAAACGGAATTTTGTCCAGAACTGAAGTAAATTCGGTAAGGCATTAAAACTGTACATTGTGACTAAAGTTCAGAAATTCTATGGTACGCGATACTTGTATTTAAAGCGAGTTGTGAGGGACCAGAAAATCCGTCTTTTAATTATTTATAAATTATTTATAAATATATTATATATATATTAATACACATAAATATTATTATTATTTATAAATTCAATCATGAAGTTTCACCACCTCAAGAAGTACTTAAATTACTGCTTCATCCAAAGAAACCGACGACCAGTAACGCAAAAAACATGTCTATTGCAGCAATCTATTACACACTGGTTCGTAAAATATTAATATCTTTTAAAGTTACTGAGATCCCACTTTGACTTTTTCTGGACTTATTATCAATACTCTAGTGGGTTTATAAATATTTTTTTAAAATTTTTAGCTCATCGAGTTTACAAAAATATTTAATTTTCAAAATTTCAGTTTTTGAAAAAAAATTGAAATTCAAAAAATTAAATATTTTTGCAAAATCTTAAAAATTAAACATGTCTTTAAGTTTCGAATGGAATTTGAACGGAATTTATATAATTGGTGTATTAAAATATATGATATTTTTAAGTTAGTGATGCGCGTCATTTTTAGCAAATTTCATTATACAATATTTCCGAAAATAATGAAGTTAGAAAAAAATAAAAATACACGTGTTCACTTATTTGATCCATATAATAAATAGAAAAATTAGAAAATAATTAAATATGTGAAGGTCAAATTTCGGTTCTTTTTGTGCGATTTGACGTGGAATGGCTCATATTGCTTACGGAACGTTCGAAAATTTATTTTATCTGGCTGCAGTTCCGGCGCTTCCATTACGGAATTGGTGCCCAACTTAATCAATAAAACTACTATAAAAGAACACTTTCAGATGGAATTGCAGAGATATCATGATTTTCTGAATTACAGGTCGTAGCACGGTATTGATTAGTGAAATTTCCATTAACATTTCTTGACCTAAGTTTGACAATGTTCTAACTAACAAAATCGGCAAAATTGCTCAGCTTCCAAAATAAATTTGAGTGCAAATATGTTTGAAAAAAGAAGGAACTCGCAGGGTGACATAGTTATATCTAGTGACAACTTTTGAAAAGTAATTATTTTCACAAGATTCTATTTTGCAAATTGCTACATGATCTCAAGTTATTTTATTGCGACGTATGCATGAATTATGTAATTTATAATTAATTAATTAATAACGTTCTTCTGTGGGAATAACGTATTTATCCTCTATTGCTCTTTGATCTTGAAAACTTAATTATATGCCCAAACATCAATTTTTAGTTTTGTTCCATTCAGAAAATTGAATGTATACAATCGAACACCATATTAAACTGTTACTAACACTAAGATAGTGTATGGTCCCATTTAGGTGACTATTTTGGTGATCAGCCGATTTTCTCCAAAATTCATATTTCTCAAACTGAGTGATGTAGCTTCCCCTTGAATTTGAAACAGATATTTAATTTTGGGGTACTTTACATGAAGCCCTTTGAATATTTTCAAAATTAAAAAAAAAGGTTCCAAAATGTATTATTGAACTTTGGTTATTGGATAGTCTGAAGGACGTTCAAGAGAATGGTGCTTGTCTCATGTTCGTTGAAAACCCCTGAATTTTCGAAAATTGAAAAAAATCAACATTTTCTGTGTTTCCTACAATTACATTTATGAAAAGAAACATCTTTACTTTCCCGTATACCTACGTAAAAACGGAGTAATATGCTACGTAGTATAAGGAAAGTTATGTAATGCTGCGGAAAATCGATTTCCAGATTTCAAAGGAAATACACGTTTTGAGGTCCCCTGATACCGAAAAAGTGGGGTCTTTTAAAAAAAGTCCGTCTGTCTGTCTGGCCGTCTGTGAACTACTAGCGCGTAAACCATACGTGCGATTGCTTCCAAAATGCGATATTCCCCGATCGATCTGCGTCCACTCGTGGCGCCTCGATTGTTGAGAAACTTTCTTCAAAATTTGTACTTTACATGAAGACCCCCGGACATTCTCAAAACTTTCTCAAAAACTGCTCCAATTTTTTTCTTTAAATTTCTTCCAAGAATAGAGTAAAATACACTTAAGGTGGCGTAGGTCCCATTTTCACGGTTAACTCTAAATTTTCTAAATTGCAAAAGTTTGAAATTTTATCCACGTCTTCCTAGAACTACAAAATTGAAGATAGAGATTTTTCCTTCAAATAAAATTTGTGGTCCAAAGTGAGTTCTTTCATTAAAATCCTGTACATTTTTTGAAAATTTTACTAGTTTTTGCGCTATATCGCACGCTATATTTGAAATTTAAAAAATTACAAAAAGCAGATTTTCTCAGAAACGGCTCCAATTTTTTTAAAACTTTTGGTATAAATAGTGCTAAATGTGCTCTATGAGATGACATTAACGCCTTATTCCTCTATCTTTTGTTTTTTCGAAAATTGCAAAAATGTAGTTTGTCTCTCACGTTGTTAATACATACATTAGCGGCAATTTGTGTACATTATTATATTAGTTCTCTCATACGGTTAAAATGCGTATTTTCAGCATTTTGTAAACACTATTGAATTTGTGAGTGCAAGTGCTTCAAATGACTTCAAATGAAACTTTTCTGTAAAAATAGCTTCAAATGTCGCATTTACAGAGACGCTTAAACACCATTTTCTTGAAACGACTCCAAATTTTTCAACGAAAATTGCCATTTAGGTCAAGGTTTAATTGTTTTTTTATATTCTAAAAATAATATTTTGTTCTATTATGGGAAACCTTAAACTTAAGAAAATATCGAAAAAATATAGGCGATAGATGTAGTCGAAAAAATGTTGAACGGCAAGAGGTGGCAGTTGTCAAGTGTATTGCAAGTCCGAAAAGCTAGCCGAGACCAAACGAAACAGAAAACAATGGCGGAAAAGTCTGTGCCATTCTGTAGCACCACTAGTTTCTTAAAGAACTCAGGCCGTTATTATTTTCTTTAAACCAATTGTTTCTTAAAAACCGTACAATTTTTTTATTAAATCTAGACATTGGATAACGTAAAGGAAGCTTAAGAGAATGGTGCAGATCTCTTGTTTCTTGGAATGCCTAATTTTTCGAAAAAAAAAAAAAAAACGTTTTTCCGGCGTTTTCCTAGAACTACAATTGTGGAAAAAATTTTTTCGTAGTGAAATGTGTTCATCAAAAACAGATATATTTAATTAAGGCCATGTTGAATTTTTTTGAAATTTGAGAATTTTTTTGTATAATTTGGCGACATAGTTTTTTCACAATTACTGCGCTTCTTGAACGTAATTCTAGGCAGTTGGATGCTTTTGATATGTATTTTACTAATTAATCTTCTCAAAATTATTTAAAACTTATTTGAAATATATGAAATAACTAGTTGTTTCAAAATAGTACATACTATTTCGCCCGTATTTTAATGCAAAATTACGCGAAAAGTACTCAAATTTTCGAAAAATTGCGTATGATCGTATTTCAAAATCTATCTTTAGAAACAGATTTCATTGAGGGAAAAATCTCTTTAATACTTCAGTTTGTAGGAAGACTCCTAAAACATTTTGAACTTTTGTGAAATTCTTTTTCTAAAAATTAGTTTTCAACGAACATAAGACCTAGGCCATTCTCTTAAACTTCCTTCAGACTATCCAATAACAAAATTTAATACAAAACTATGAAGCCATTGTTTTGGAAATTTTGATAATGTCCCAGGGGTTTTATGTAAAGTATCACCCAAATTGAAATATCGGTTTCAAATTCAAGGGTACCACATCATCCACATCGATTGAGAAATATCAATTGTGGAGAAAAACGGCTGAGCGGTTTAGCCGCTAGCGTTATTTACAGACGGACGAACAGACTGACGTTTTGTCGTTGATCGATTTGTCGTTATCAAGTATTCAGAATCCCTGTTTTGTGGGTCCTTGATATTGAACTAGTGGTGCTACAGAATGGCACAGACTTTCCCGTATTAGTTTTCTATTTCCTTGGGTCATCGCTAGCTATTTGGAATTGCCACATACTCTTTCTTGCCAGCTACCATCTATCACCGCCAAAAGTACATATTTTTGTCATTTTCTTAATTTTTCTGTTTCCTATTGGTAAAACGAAAATATTAATTTTAGAATATTAAGAAACACAAAAACCTAGTCCTAAATGGCAATTTTCTTTTAAAAATTATTTGCCGTTTTGAAGAAAATTGCGTTTTTAGCGCTACTAAAAATGCGAAATTTGAAGCTCATTTTCACAGAAACTTTTTGAGTTTTCAAAATACTTTATTTGAAGTTATTTGAAGCATGTACAGTCACAAATTTAATAATCTTTAGAAATTGTTGGTAATGTGCGTATTAAAAATGTAAAAGATCTTTCAAAAAATCACATTGGTGTAATTTTTGAATAAACAAAAGAAACTCAATTAAACTTTACGTCATATTAAAGAGTGTAATTAGCACTATCCGTTACAAAAGTTTGAAGAAAAAATTTGCAACCATATATGAGAAAATGGCATTTGAGCGTTTCTGAAAATGCGGAATTTTGAGCTAGTTTTCACAGAAAATGGTTGTGTTTTCGAGAAAACCTTACTTGACATTATTTAAAGCTCTTGTACTCCTATATAATAATGTCAACAAATCAAGGCTAATGTAACTATTAACGACGTGAGAGACAAGTCAAAAAATTACATTTATGCAATTTTTGAAAAAACAAAAGAATAGAGCAATATGGCGTTTTCGTCCATCATTCATAAAATATATTAGGCACTATGCCTACCAAAAGTTTAAAGAAAAAATTTGGAGCCGTTTTTGAGAAAATCTTGTTTTTGTAATTATTTAAAATTGCACATATTGTACGTAATATTGCGTGAAAACTACTAAACTTTTCAAAAAAATGTATATGACCTTAATGAAAGAAATCACTTTCGACAACATATTTTATTAAAAGAAAAATCTTTATCTTTAATTTTGTAGTTCCAGAAAGACCCCGAAAAAAATGTTAACTTTTGCAATTTTCGAAAATTCAGGGTTATCTGTGAAAATTCGACCTATGCCACCTTAATAAGTGTATTTTACTATATTCTCACAAGAAATTAAAGAAAAAATTGGGGCCGTTTTTGAGAAAATTTTAAAAATATCCGGGGCTTCATGTAAAGTACTACCAAAGTTTACAGAATCTTTTCAAAATCTCAAAGCTTTCACTAGAACCAGATCGACCGGGTTATATCCATTTTGGAAGAAATCGTACGTATGGTTTAGGCGCTAGCAGTGTTCACAGACGGACAGACAGACAGACGGACGTTTTCCTATCAATTGGTTTTTCGGTATCAAGGACCCACAAAACCGAGTTTCTGGCTACATCACGTGTTAGGGGATTTTTTCCCTTAATTTAGCAACTGGTTTTATCCACTTTTTCGTAATCACGGCACGGCAATGCATTTTTTTCCGCCGAAAATCGGCCATTTTTTCGCGCATCATTATATAACTTTCCTATACTACATATATCAGTCAGTGTATACCTACGTATACGGGAAAGTAAAAATCAATTGAAAACAAAACGTCTGTCTGTCTGTGAACAACGCTAGCGACAAAACCGTTCAGCTGATTTTCTCCAAAATTGCTATTCGCCATCGACCTGACTGATCGCGTGGCCCCTTGAATTTGCAACAGATACTTCATTTTTGGGAGGTTCTTTACATTAAGTCCCTGGGACATTGCCAAAATTTAAAAAAAATTGCGCCAACCATTTTTGGCTAAATTTTGTTTTGGATAGTCTAATAGTCGTTTAAGAGAGTGGCACAGATTTCATAATGGTTGAAAACTCCAATTTTTCGAAAATTGAAAAAATTCAAATTTATTTTGGCGTGTCTTTCTACAACTACAAAACTGAAGATAGAAATTTTTCCTTCAACTGAAGTTTGTTCTCTAGGTCATGTAGATTTTTTGGTAATATTAGTAGAGTTCGCGCAATATTGCATGTAATATGTGCAATTTTAAAATACTACAAAAACAAGATTTTCTCAAAACGGCTCAAACTTTTTCTTATATGCACAAAATATGGCGAGAGATCGAGATACCGCATTCAAGTCGGGGGGGGGGGCTCTGTCGCATCGCATCCTACTTCAGCCAATTCATGAGCTTCATGCAAGCCCCAGTTTGCATCAACAATCATCTTAGCGGGAATTTTAAAAGCCGCCAGAAACCAAAATTATTATCTTGTAACAAGAACATTGAACAGAATATATGAAGCATTTATGTTAAATATTGATCTTTACACATTCGTGTTCCTTTTTGTTGTTTACCGTTGTAAATTGTCACTTTATGCTACTTTCAAAATGTTTCTCGGC
>JAHLJT010009419.1:87533154-87626711 GCA_031308135.1 Acheta domesticus | reverse complement strand
TGCCTAGATGCTAGCGCGCCACATACAAAGTTATGTGCAGCGCGACATAACACTCTTTTTTTCAAAAATTACAAAAATGTAAATTTTTTTACATGTTTCTCACGTTTTCATTTGTTCACATTATTAAATTTATGAGTACATGTGCTTTAAATAATGTCAAGTAAAGTTTCTCGAAAACAACCGTTTTCTTCGAAAAGTAGCTCAAAATTTTGCATTTTCAGAAACGCTCAAACGCCATTTTCTCATATATGGCTGCAAATAATGTTTTCAAACTTTTGTAACGGATAGTGCTAATTACACTCTTTAGTAGAGCAAAAAGTTTATTTTGAGTATTTTTTCTATTTTTTCAAAAATTACGTAATTTTTTTGAAAGATCTCTCACATCTTTAATATGCACATTACCAGCAATTTGTGAAGATTATTATATTTGTGAGTGTAAGTGCTTCAAATAACTTCAAATAAAGTATTTTGAAAACTCAAACATTTTCTGTGAAAATGAGCTTCAAATTTCGCATTTTTAGTAGCGCTAAAACGCCATTTTCTCTTGAACGGCACATAATTTTTAAAAGAAAATTGCCAATTAATGACTAGGTTTCTGTGTTCTTTAATATTCTAAAATTAATATTTTCGTTCTACCAATAGAAAACCGAAAAATTAAGAAAATGACAAAAAAAATGTAATTTTTTCGGTGATAGATGGTAGCTGGCAAGAAAGAGTTTGTGGCAATTCCGAATAGCTAGCCTGAAGGAAATAGCAAGACCCAAGGTAATAGAAAACTAATACGGGAAAGTATATACCATTCTGTAGCACCACTAGTTTCGCGAAGCATTACATAACTTTCCCTATACTACGTATATTACTCCGTATATATGTACGTGTACGGGAAAGTAAAAATATGGGATGCTAAAAAATCGGGAAAAATCTGTATTCCTAATTTCCAATGCGCAACCGGCAGAGATGACTCAGGGCATCAACCGATGTACCTCTGACCGGAAGTCACGACGATGGTAAGGCTTTTGACACTGGCCAGACGGCTAGGTCGGATTTTTGTCGCAGTCTGGAGAAGAATTCTAGTGCTCTGATCGGATTTTTTCCGTAGTGTCTCCGATCATCACCAGGCGAATGCCGAAGCAGTATTCTATCAAACAGACGAAGGTCCCCACGCTATCTTCCCACCCTTTTCCTTGTCTTTCCTCGCCATTGTTTTACACAAACATGTCGGGAGACCAGTCGGGAGGTTAGAGCTTGTCCCGGTTGGGGCGGTGACACGCTGGTGGGAGAAACCTGGTTGGGGAAAACCCGGCTAGCCGACGGTAGGTCGACGCCGGATCTCGCAATCCAAGCGATGGGGCAAGATCAGCGCCGCCTCACAAGCAAAAACATGCACTGCACATACGGGACTAATGACCTTGACAACTGACGTCCCGGAATTACAAGTAATCAATGCGCACAAAAATAAAAATAAATCTATTCGCCGTGGACATGCGACTTCGGCCATGTGAGAGTATGTAATGGCTTCATTAGATAACCACGAACTCAGGAAGAAATACAATAAAACAATAAATCAGTTGCGATTTGGACTGAAAATGCAAACATTTGATGATTATTCCGTTTATTCCCATAGTGCGCGCAATGATCGAATCCTCTTACTCAGTGCGTCACTTCTTTCGGCGATGCGACAAGTAACAGTTGATATCATGCGACAGCAAGTTGCCATGGAAACCGCCTACCTATTAAAAATTTATTCTTCAGGTTTTGCGTTGCAAATCAGTACCTTTAATTTAAATTATTGTTGTGTAAAGAAATGTTTTACAGTAAATAAGACTACTATACTGTGTTATTGCAGTGTTGTATTAAATTATTCAATTTACTGCAGTGTTACGCGAGAGTAATTTTATAGTATTATTCAGCAGAGCGCCTGCTATGTGGGAAAAAAGCATTTAGTGTGGTTTTCTTCAGTATTATTGATTGTTTAGATCACCATTTAGTTTCTAAAACCGGTTTAGTCGTACATAATCTTCTACGTCAACCCCAGTAATGACAAAATGAAATGGTACTTTCGGGTCGTTATATTTCTGTTTGTATATCCTAGGGTGTTCCTGCATCATAATAGTATATAGAATTTGAGCGTTTTACAAAGAGTGTAGGTTCTATTTGAAATGTGTAAGTTAAATTCAGTTCCATGAATTATCGTCTGGAAGAAAAGTGGAATACTTTACTTACTTCATTACTCATACATTTACATAAGGCATGTGTGCGTCCCGACAAACAAGTCATTTGAAACATCTGAGATTTATGAATAGTTATAAAAATAGTTATAGAAGTTATAAAAATTGAAGAGTATAAACATAGAAGAGTTATAAAAATAGTTTAGTTATAAAGAAGTTAAAATAGCTATAACTAGTGGTGCTACATAATGGCACAGACTTTCTCTGTAATTGTTTTCTAATTTGTTTGGTCTCGGTTAGTTATTGGGACTTGCCACATGCCGTCCATCGCCGCCCCAAGCACATTTCTTTGACATTTCATAATTTTTCGGTTTCCTTAGTTAAGTTAGTTAGTTAATGCCTTATTTTACGTGGCGAGAAGCCCGCTTTTCCATCTGACCACGCAAATTTCTCTACGCTTCTTTCACCTAGCGGAGAAAGAAGGTATAATCTCGGGCGACAAAACTACTAACATGGGGCAACCGGCTTTACTTCCCTTCCGAAGGAAGGCGTACGAAGGATTTTTTCGCCCTTAAAAATCCACGGCTTCGACCGGGTTTGAAACCGCGAAATTGGGTATGACAGTCCGGTACGCTAACTGTTACACCATAGAATCCGCATTTCTGTTCGTAATAGAGGAACAGAAAAATTATTTAAGAATATTAAATAACTGTCAAATCTCGACCTAAATGGCAATTTTCTTTTAAAAATTTGTAGCCGTTTTTAAAAAATGGCGTTTAAGCGCTACTAAAAGTGCGAAATTTGAAGCTCTTTCTCACAGACAATTTTTGAGTTTACGAAAACCATCGTTAGAACTCTTTTGAAGAACATTAACTCACAAAGTTTACAAATTGCTGGAAATGTGTATGTTAACGGAGTGAGAGATCTTTCAAAAAAATTGCATTTGTGTAATTTATGAAAAAACAAAATATATCCCCAAAATGAACTTTACGTCATATTAAAGAATGCAATTAGCACTATCTGTTCGAAAGGTTTGAAGAAAAAATTTGGATTCATTTATGAGAAAATAGCGTTTGAACGTTTTTGAAAATCCGAAAATTTGAGCTAGTCTTCACAGAAAACGTTGAGTTTTCGAGAATCTTTATGTGACATTATTTAAAGCACGTGTACTCATAAATACAATAATGTGAACACATTGCCGCTAATGTAAATATTAACGACGTGAGATACAAGTCAAAAATATTCATTTTTGTAATGTTTGAAAAAAGAAAAGAACAGAGCAATATGACGTTTATGTCATCTTGTAGAGTACATTAGGCACTATCCCTACTAACAGTTTAAAGGAAAAAATTGGGGCGGTTTTTGAGAAAATCTTCTTTTTTAAATTTTTTTAATTGCACATATTCCATGTAGTATTGCTGGAAAACTACTACAATTTTCAAACAAATATGCATATGACTTTAATGAAAGGCCTCACTATGGACAATAAATTATATTTGAAGGAAAAATCTCTATCTTCAATTTTGTAGTTGCAGGAAGATGCCGAAAAAAATTGCAACTTTTGCAATTATCAAAAATTCGGAGTTAACCGTGAAATTCAGACCTAAGCCAACTTAATAAGTGTATTTTACTGTATTTTTACTTCACTTGCAATGCATTGCACTTACACAATGATCAGAGTCAGCGTTTGCCACCTGATGGAGAAATGACGTCAGGGCACAGTTCCCCTCCGCGAGAAGGCACTTGGAGAACCAGGGTGCCATTGCCTGTGTTTCAGGCAAGATGAGAGCCTCCTCGAGAGAAAGAGAATTACCTCCGTTAATTTTATTTGGATTTGGAAAGAAATGTTTCCTTTTGCAGATACCGTAACAATGGCGAAGTGTTTAGTGTGTACGAAGGAACTGCAGTATGTTACAAAGTTTGACGTACAGACACATTGCGCAACTTTGCAATCATAGAAATCCGTGAGATGAAAATAATTTCTGGGAATTGACAGAGAGCCTGCAATCTTGGGATGAGTATAGGATTTTACATTTAAATGATAATTACCATTTAAAAACGTAATTATCGAGCTAACCTTTTAACCCCACTTCTGTGCCGTCATTGAAACACTGTATGCCCGTCGCCGCGTCGGGCACTTAGTTTGCTCTGCGCCTCGGATCCGAGCATGAGGGCAGAATCGACAAGCTCTGATCTAAGTAAGAGCGTAGGCTTCCGCGGCCGGAGTCAATATTAAGTTGGCTGTCCGGGTGACGCCGCGTCCATGGCAAAGGTGCCGACGTTCTATGCATTACGCCCTGAGGAAGGTCGCAGAATGGCGACCGAAACGTCGGCACCTTTGCCATGGACGCGGTGTCACCCGGACAGCCAACTTAATATTCTGATCTAAGTAATTAACCTGCCCGGAAGCTAAAGTTGTCGAACATTGTAACTGAACTCGATTTGTTGGATACCACAGATTGATAGCATCACATTACAAAGGAGTACTCCTATATAAAACCAAGAAGATAGAATTTTAAAATTAGGGTCCGAAATTTGCATCTCTGACAGAGAGTTATATGTTTTTCGGCATGCACAAGGCCGAAAAGACAATGGGAGGTATGAAATACACATTTTTAGAGATTTCGAACGAGGTCCGCATAGGTTCTATGGAACATGACCGAACATGTTGCGATTACTTCTATTTGGAAATATTTGTTCCTGCTCAATGCTGAGTACGCAACGTCCGAGAAGCAGGGTGTAAGTTTGACCATTCACGGCAAGAATCCGAATATCATAGTATGACCTTCCTCCATTGGGTTAAATAGCTCATTCGGTTCACTTATTCATACACACAAACTTGTAGGTTCAGCGGCGTGGGTTTTTTGCACTCTCTTACTAACAAATCACTCAAATTAAATTTCAAAAATATACTATAATCTCGAACTCCTATAGATAAGCACTGTACAATAATAAATACATAATAAACTCTTCTTGTAAAACACTTAAACGACTACACACACGTCAAAAATTACACTTGGTATTCAATTTGAAAAAAGAGAAAGAACTCTTTGTAACCTTTGATTACAATATTTAATTCAAAAACAAGCAGTGTTCTATGTCCTTCTCTAACCTTACAATTTTCAAATCGAATCTGCTCCATTTGCACTCTTGGTAACAGCCCAAGGAAAAATTATAATTATCTGAATTACAGAATCAGATCATCCATGACCCCATATTCAATTCCGATACAATTCATAATTACAATTCCTACAGTTCAGTACAAATTGTAACACTTCTTTTCCTGAAATGCACAATCCTAAGTTGGAGTAACACCTTTGGTGTCAATTACTTAGGCCAACAAAAAAGGGGGTTTCAAAAAACTTTTTAAATCTTCATAGCGGACTTGAAAGTTTTTTGGGTGCTGAATTCGCATCTGAACTCTATTTCTTTCCATCGTCTACAGTTTAGTCAGAATTTGATATATTTAGATATGGGAAAATATGCTTTACATGCAAATAAAGTGAAAAATAAATGTCCTTTAAAATATCAACAGAACTTTATTTAAACACAGAAGATGGCTTTGTATTCTTAACATTACATTCTACAAAGTCTTTACGTGTCCATTGACACATATTTTCTTTCTCTGTATTCTTTAAAGCCCCTGATATAGCTTGTTTTCCTCTATGCCGTTTGCTGACTCTCTCAGGGAAGTGACCAACAGTAATCTTCCATCCTATTGGTGTTCCAGCATCCTTGATAACGTTTTTTCACCACTTTCAGATCTTAATGAAAACGCTCACTTTGTTCTTCACTTACGTCACCTAAATCATGCGGAAAGAATTGTAGACTGTTTAAGAAGTAAACCTTGAGGCTCATTAAACATCCAATTTCTTCAAAGCATTCAGTATATTTGCAACAATTGCTTGATAATCTGGGTCTTTTTGTTGGCTAGGAACTTATTAATAACGTGATTAAAAGCACTCTAAGCTTCATTTTCATTTTGTCATATGTAGTTCAAATTGGGGATCAAACATCACTTTTCTAATATCAGTCTCAATGAAGATACCCTATTTTAATAATTTTGCCGCACATAATCGCGTAATTTTTTCAAAATGGTACTTGGAACAATGCTCATCTTTAGGTAAGGCAATTATTTCATCAGACCTAATTTTATGTGCAATGGAGGCAGGAGAATCTTGTGTTGATCCACCAGATGTTCTCATAGAATGTTCTTTTTCCCCCGGGTTTAAAGATTTTTTTACAGGCCAATTCTTTCTAGACTAATGCTAACCTCGTGCCCTACTATCCCATTCACATAGTAAATATGGGAATTTATAACTTCCTGCATCTCATACATTTCTAGGTACTCAGAGCACATTTGCCTAGCTCTACAGATAAAATGTTAAAATGTGAACAAATGGTAGGGGATACGGCATTTTTAATATTATTTTTGGAATCAGCACACTTAAAATGATAAGAATTAGGTGAACATACACAAAAAGATTTTTGGTCGTTGCCCTGTGTTATTTAATCTTTCTCAATTCACACTTTAATTACAAAAATGTGGCTTATACTGAAATTTTTCTAACTTTGCCCTCAAGGCCCGTCTTCACGATGGAACACGTCACGGTATTTCGCAACGTTTTCAATCGTGCCGCCAGATGCCGTATGATCGCGACCGTATGAAGCAGTGCTTGCGATCATGCGACTTCTAGCGGCACGAGAGAGAAAGACGCGAAATGACGAGTGATATTCCTTCGTGACCGTAGGGGCTTGAGGGGCAGAGTTAGAAAAATCGCACTAAAAACGATTTACTCTGTTACAGCAGTGATATTTTACTACTCCTTGGTTTAAAGAGAGATTGATTCTCTGCCTTCTTTTAATTTTAATCTTTAAATAATGTTAATAATAATTTACTGGCGATAGTAGTAATAACAGAAATTTCAAATGGTAACGGTCTTATTTGCAAACCAACCGCGGGAGGAGAAGTCTGACATATTATGTTCACTGCAGACCCCATAGCCTTCCTCACGTCTGCCCACGAAATTCCAAGTCGTACTTATCCTAACCACACCAGCTCTTGTATGATGATATCGAGATCCAGCTTAGGTACTCGTATGCTACATAAGTACACTACAAAATAAAACTACAAGAATTAGAGAACAAACATGTATAAGACTCTTTTAACGATGCCTGAACGCTTCCACCAATTCCCCTCGTAACGTGTCCCAAACGTTACTCTGCTCTTCTCGCAGTAATTTTTTCACAATTAATTTATGGATATAAATCAGAAATCTAATTACCTCCTCTTATCTTAGCTCTGTCTGATTATGTACCCTAGAATTACGTAACATTTTGTTGTTCGACATCTATTGAAGTCGCCTCTCTCCACCGAAAACATCATTTCCGTATTACGGGGATCGCGTCACGCCTCCATCCGACAGCAGCGAACTCTACCTGCCAATTTCTTTACCGCCGATGTCCGCGTGGAGCGCGCATTTTAAACTACGTTGACGCACTCGTCGCAGTTCAGTGACTCGTTTTTCATGTAAAACGGGTGATCACAAAAGAATTACCGTATTACTTTGTTTCATTGAAAGAGGATTCAAGGAACATTTAGTTGCAAACTAATATTTGAGATTTTCCGTCTAGACATGTAAATATATAACAATATGAGGAAATACGTAAGAAGTATGTAGTAATATGGAAAATATTTTAAAATATGAAATTATACCAAAATATGTCAAATAAAAACGGTTTTAATTCATTCAGAATAGTAATGCAATTTTAAAAAAAAGTTAAATGAAGGTATTTTATACTAGTAAAAATTTGTATTTTATCAACATACTACATAGGTGAGATAGGATGAAACCAACAAACAAAAAACACAAGGGTATTAACTTTATTTCACAATAAGCTAGTATAATCATTTTAAAACTGATTCACGTATTATAAGTTATTGAAAACAATTGCTTAGTTCTTAATATGCTTATTGTTAAAATAAATAATTTTATTACTAATTTTTTCTTAATTTTTAGTAAATTTACCTATTTTTAAATATTTCAAATTAAAAGTTGTTTCTCAAATGAATGAGAAAGTTGTATAATGGAAGATGCTTCAGATCTGTGTGCAGGCATTGCCTCTGGCAGTATTTTCTATATTTTATACTGAAAATTGTATTTATTACAATCTGAAAAAAGTGAGTGAAATTTAATTTCAAATAATAGGATATATTAAATAATTGCAGTTAATACATGAAGTTAACAACAATTAATATAATTTTAATGCAATTACCCACATTTTTCCCATCATCTAATAATATAATAATCTTTCGTATAACGGTTGACGAGGCCAACCCAATATACCTAAAAAGGAATTTTACTACTTACAAATACGAAAAAAATGTTATTTTGAATACATCTGCCTGCAGAGGAAAACTTTTATCAAATTAATTTAATGTCTCATCAAGGATTCGGGCAAAATAATTTTTGACTTATGTAAAAACGTTCCTTCACTTTTAAGAATAGAGATTTATTCAGTAGCTAAAAGGCTATTTCCTCCTGGATAAGCTGGTCATACGATCATGTATTCTGATTATGTGCAGAACAGCATGTACACATGGGTGCGAGACCATCGGCAGCATCATCGCCACAGCGACACCGACGCAGACCCTCACAACTCCAACAGAGGTCTGTTCTTCTCGCACATAGGTTGGCTGATGATGAGCAAACTGCCCGAGGTTAAGACTGCCGCCCGCAACATTCAGATGCGGGATTTAGAGCGAGATCCAATTGTCATGTTCCAAAAACGGTAAGCGATTCCCAACATCCTTGTTGTTCGACATTATTCCCTCTCACGATTTTGTGGGTAGAAGAAGTTGATATTGCTGATGACGCTACGAGACGTCAGGCACTAATTAATCTAGCAAAGTATTCCTAGGACCTTTCTGGAATATTAAACAAGATAATAAGATAGATAATATGTTTATTTTAGGTCGCGATAATAAGAGTTTTCAGTTCTAACTTATTTGTCAGAGATATTGCAATGCTGATAAATTAAATCAGCCAATCATCTTAAGTCTGAGGTGTATTGTGAATCTCACGTCAATAATATTGACTTATTTCTTGACACATACAAGATGCAAATGCATTGGTATCATACCGTATAGAAAGGAGTAAACTTTTTGAATGCCATACCAAATTTTCCCTTGTTATCTAAGAATTAAGTTATGATAGGTAGATCGATATTACAAGCTAAGATCCCTAAACGGAAACAGCATTTTTTCAAGTCATTTTTTAAATCGTTTAATCCCATTTCGCCCTTTTCTCGACGCGCTCAACAAGTTTGAATTATTCACCGAACGTCTGTAAATTGACATGAATCTTAAATTCCTGTTAACTGAAAGTTAAACTATTACAAACTGATCAGAAATACGCGAAAACTGAAGTGAGTAGGATTTCGGTACACAGCAGTAAATTAATGGCCTTCAAATTGTATCAAATGTTTTAAGTCTCATTCTATGTATTGTAAATGAAAATAGTCATAAATTAAAGAACCAAAATAATTAGTACAATGGCATTACTGCAGTAATTTGGCAATAGACAATTTCACTCAAAATTAATAATAATCTATTGATTTAACGTGTTCGGGCCCTACAGCAAAGCAGAAATAAATACGTTCACAAGCAAGGCAGAACAGTTGAATTGCGTAATCGGCAGAGCGCGGCCGTTGACCGCTGAGATCACGTATCACCTTCACATCCGCTGTTCGGCGTATTCTTCAACGGAGCACGAGGCAACGGACGGGCGTGGCCGCTCGTACGTGTCCGCCTGCCCATCTCGCCCCCACAGCGCGGTCCGTTGGAGGAGCAACGGACAAAAACTGCCAGATCATTGCAAATCCAGATCAAATGGCAAATGGTAATTGGCCATCGCCATCCCCACCTCTGCCGCGCGTGAGAGCCTTTCCCTAACGTCTCTGCCCCAACCGAATTCGGCTTAACCGAATTCGGTAGTCCGCAGAAAGACACCGTGCAAGATAGACGCGTGTGTTCAGGGCTCCGCGCAGTAGCGTGTAAAGAACGTATAATCGTGCAAATGAGCTGCATACGGCTCGCACATCAATTGTTTAATCGTGGCAGTGCACGCTTTAATTGTGTCTGTCGCTCTTGCGTGGGTTTGCGCCCGCAATTTTGGTTGAACTACGTAATTCGCGGCTGCTTCTGGTCAGCGCAAGGTAGCCACGGCGGTCCAAGGTGTCACTACAATAACTACGCTTGGACAGGTGTATTAATGCACCAAGATAAATTTTCATCTTAATTCTGTGCTTCTTGTGCATTTACTGTGTAAATACTGTGCATTTAGTTATTAAATATTGTTTGTGCTGGAAACTTGCTCGTATATGCATCCTGCACTCCTGCGCCAATCCCAAGAGCTATCAAAGGGTTTCGGGACTACTGTACTTCATCAATACAGTCCATTCATACAGTCCACTCATGAACATTAAGTGTATAGTAGCCCCGAACATAACGAAACCCTTTTTTGAATCCAGAAGTTACAGAATTTTTTTTGTAGTCAACAATTTATTTATAATATCTATTTTTGAAAGTGAAAGATTTAAGTGTGCTAAAACTTTATATTCGCTTTCGAAATTGAATGACGACATAGTACAATATCTCTAGTCTTTTTACTTTCCCGTATACGTACGTATACACGGAGTGATATACGTAGTATAGGGAAAGTTATGTAATGCTGCGCGAAAAATGGCCAATTTTCGGCGGAAAAAAATTAATTGCCGAGCCGTGAAAACGAATAAGTGGATAAAACCAGTTCTGAGGTGTTGCTACCACAGCAGTGGACTGTAGTAAGGATCGTGAGGTGAGGTAGCTAACTTCACATCCTCGGTGGCTCAGAGTGGTGACAAATAATCCACATTTTATGATCTAATTTTAATTATACAAGAAATAATGAAGTTACAGATACAATATGATGTATAAATGGCATTCAAACCATATGCAATCTGAATAGAGTGATCAGTACAATATCTTAAACTGAAAATGAGAACAGGGAAGTCACTATAACAAATGTATGCATAATGCATGACAAACACCTGGAGATACAAATAGAATATGTGAATGTACTGACCAATGAGTAATTAATATACAAACCAATGAGTAATTAATACATAATGCATGACCAACACCTGAAGATACAAATAGAATGCACATGCAATTAAACAATTGAAAACGTTACAGTTTCCTTCAAGATAGCACAGTTCCTGGAGTTTGCCAGTACGGGTCGTTCGCAAACACTCAATTTAGCGGACAGTAATCCATCCGTGGCTGATCCAGGACGCGGAAATGCCACACAGAGCGGTGGTATATGAATGTAGTTCTGCTCACGTGTAAGCCTTGACAATGGCTTAAATAGCAAGTAGCAAAGGGGAAGCATGCCTGCTGACCATGCGATTTACACGTGCCAAACCTTTTCACTTGGTATTCAAATAAAAGGAGAAAAACGAACAGTCGTGTCCGTTGTCAAAGTTTGCGAGACTAACAAACATGTAAATAACGTCGCACTCAGTAAAATAAACTAGATGCTTGAGGATAAGGGGCGGTGTGTAGTTCCACCCGAAACCTCGCCATTTTTGCCTCGCACAACATACGTCCGCACGTCACGACCGCCAGTGTCGAAGTGCAGAACTTCCGGCCTGGCGATTGTTGGGCCTCTAAGCCCGTCCGGTGAGAGATGTGTCACTCGGCGCAGGTCAAAGAAGTTAAGGAGGCAGAGGGGCATCTTCGCTATATCCAACACCAGTTGCTAAATTAAGAAAAAAAATCCCCTAACACGTGATGTACCCAGAAACCCTGTTCTCTAGGACCTTGATACCGAAAACCCAATTGAAAGGAAAACGTCCGTCTGTCCGTCTGTCTGTCCGTCCGTCTATGAACACTGCTAGCTCCTAAACCATACGTACGATTTCTTCCAAAATGGATATTCCCCGGTCGATCTGATTCTAGTCAAAGCTTTGAGATTTTGAAAAAGATTCTTCAAAATTTGGGGGTACTTTATATGAAGCCCCCCGGGGATTTTCGAAATTTTCTCAAGAACGGCTCCAAATTTTTTCTTTAAATTTCTTGTATGAATATAGTAAAATACACTTATTAACATGGCATAGGTCCGATTTTCACGTACAGCTCTGAATTTTCGAAAATTGTGAAAGTTTGACTTTTTTTCGGCGTCTTTGTCCAACTACAAAATTGAAGATAGAGATTTTTTCTTCAAATAAAATTTGTTCTGCATATTGAGTTCATTAATAAAGGTCATGTAAATGTTTTTCAAAATTTTAGTAGGTTTCGAGCAATATTGCGTGCTATATGTGCAATTTTAAAAAATTACAAAAACAAGATTTTCTCAAAAACGGCTCCAAATGTTTTTCTTAAACTTTTGGTAGGGATAGTGGTAAATGTACTCTATCAATGACATAAAAGACATATTGGTCTATCAGTTGGTTTTTTCAAAAATTACAAAAATGTATTTTTTTTACTTGTCTCTCACGTCGTTGATATTTACATTATCCGCAATTTTTTCACATTATTATATTTATGAGTACATGTGCTTTAAATAATGTCAAGTAAAGTTTCTCGAAAACAACCGTTTTCTGTGAAAAGTAGCTCAAAATTTTGCATTTTCAGAAACCTCAAACGCAAGTTTATCATATAGGGCTGCAAATTTTTTCTTCAAACTTTTGTAACAGATAATGTTAATTACACTCTTTAATATGACGTAAAATTTATTTTGAGTTATTTCTTTTGTTTTTTCAAAAATTATATAAATGTAAATTTTTTGAAAGATCTCCCACACCTTTAATATGCACATTATCGGCAGTTGATAAAGATTATTATATTTGTGAGTGTAAGTGCTTCAAATAACTTCAAATAAAGTATTTTGAAAACTCAAAAATTTTCTGTGAAAATGAGCTTCAAATTTCGCATTTTTAGTAGTGCTAAAACGCCATTTTCTCTTAAACGGCACATAATTTTTAAAAGAAAATTGCCATTTGCGGCTAGGTTTTTGTGTTCTTTAATATTTTAAAATTAATATTTTGGTTCTACCAATAGGAAACCGAAAAATTAAGAAAATGACAAAAAAATGTATTTTGGCGGTGATAGATTGTAGCTGGCAAGAAAGAGTATGTGGCAAAGTAAAATTGAGGTAAAAGAATAATGGGATAAGGGTAGTCGGAGGAATCGAATGTGTGTCAACGCTCGACGTTGCTTTAAAGATCTATTTCAAACCTTTCATTAGAAATACACGAGAAGAAAAATATGAAAAAGAGTAAGTTTAACAATGTGGCAATTGATGAAAGTATTGGTTTAATATATGGAGTTTTTTAATAGTGCTACAACTCCATTTTTTTGAGAAATTGAGCAAACTCTATTTTCAGGTCCACGCAACTTAAGACATAACGCAGCACAATCAAAATGAATCACGGAAGATTGCAATCTAAATATTTTGATAGTGGAACAACTCCAGTGGTACGGTTACGTGGTTTTCTACAAGTCTCATGAGTGATTTTTGAGATGCTTAAAGCGTCTGCAGTGATATGATGATAAGGAGCTTGATCCTCATTTGGTATTAGAAACAATAAAAATAATATAATTATATCGCACATTTTTTATTTACAGAAATTAAACTTAATGATATATGTGTTAAAAGACCTTCAAAAGTCTATAACAAGAAGGAAGAAAAATGAACAAAATGGTGTTTGTAGCTGGCTAAAAATGAGATGGATTAGATTTGTCAAACAGAAGAACTTTTTAATTATGTACAACTAAACCTTCAATGAAGACAGTGGTTTCTACCCGTAAACTTCATTACAAACAAACCACCAGTGGATGAGGAAGAACTAAGGAATATATATATATATATATATATATATATATATACATACACACACATATATATATATATATACAGGGTGTCCAGAAGCTCCCGTTACAAAAAATACCACAAATTCTGTCATGCCAGACATGAAGAATGGCAGGTCCAGTTTTTCCGAAAAAAATTTTGTCTTTGAGAAAATTGAGTTTAAAAATCACTTCCGGGGCGCGAAATTCAAACCAGCCGCAACGACACTGCAGACAGCGGCGTCACCTTCTGCGCGGAGTATTTCCTCGTTTCTCCACGTAAACGGTGAAACAGTCGAGTAATATTCTGGAAAGCATCACGTTTCTTACACTAGAATACTTAATAGTATCAAGTATTTGCAGGTTCTATTCAATAAATATTTTAAATGTACGTACAGAATATCGAGTTTTGTTCAAAATGATAGCCACGGTACATGGCGACCTAAACATAAATTATGAACACGATCCAACATTTATGAAAAACATTGAATCTCCTGGAATGCTCGAACTGTTATTTTTAGCAATTTTCCTTTTTATTATACCAATAGTTGTTTTACAATTAGGTGGCTTTTAATGCTCACGTGAATATTTATTCTATTCCTTATCCTATGCTTAGCTTCATTAGAAAACAATAAAAGAAACCTAGATATAAAATTAACATTATTCAAGGGCAAACTGCCTTTCCCTCGCTACCCTTCCCACCCTTCTACCCGCGCCGCTCCAACCTGAGAATCGTATCCCTCCGCTTACTCCTCCGCTGGCAAGCCGGCACCGGGCGCCGCGCTGATGCGTTCGGGCCTCTTCGTATCGCCGGGAGGGCCGACGAAGAGGAAGGAAGTCCAGCCACGCCGCCCTGGTCGCTCGCCTCGTCCGCCAGCTGTCCACGCGCCGTTCGCCGCCAGGCCCTTCGGCAAGACTCGTTAGCTTCGGCCGCGTTCGGGAGACCGGAACCCCTCTGCCACCGCTCTCACCCCACTCTCGGTCGTTGTCGTGCTCCCAACGTTTCTGCAACGTTACCACGGTGTTCGCCCGCAAATTTCAACTCCAGCAATTATTCTAGTCTATGGCTCACCGGATTCACTATTATTCAGCTTGACTACGGATGGGTTGTTCCGTTTCCTCTCCCACTTCCATTACTTTATCACGATCTCCTGGCCGCCGTGACTTGTTTCACTTCTCGAGCCACAATTCCGCATCCGTTACTCACTTTATGTAGTCAAAACTTTCCTAATTCTGCGGCACCACGCCTGCGTGCATTACTCTCACCATCGACAGTCTGAGTCACTCCATCCATCTTCATCCGAGGAACTTGTCGTCACTCTCCGCGCGTTTGTATTCCAGAAACTTTTCTCCACTACCGTGCACATCCGCACCCTAGGACGTTCTCTCTCTTACTGCTCGTGCCTTGCGGCCCTCGGCCCCTCGCGCCGAACCGACTCCGACTCCGGTTCTCTCCCTTACACGACTCCGAGGCACGCCGGCCGCTGCCGCGTAGTTTGAATTCATAGTCTATCGGAACGCATTGTTATCACGGAGGTGATAACAATTCGTTTCAATATATATATATATAAATATATATATATATATATATATATATATATTTTTTTTTTTCTGCTAGTCACAGCAAAGGAATGATAATGAGAAGAAACAGAACATTACTGATTTGTTTCCATTCGTTTCAAGCGTTACACGCTTGTTTTACTGATCTGCTGGTAGGAATCGGACGATTTTTGAAGATGAAGAAAACTGAATGTACCTCAAAAGTAACATTAAATTAATATTTAATCTATTTATTAATATTTAATAAATGGATATTGCGTTCATTTCCAACTTTTCTTAGATCGACATCTACCGATTTTGCCCACCAACCTAATTTTTTTTGATGGTATAACTCCTTTACACCCCTAATTTTCTGTGACGCATACAGTAAGCTTATTCATGTAATCTTAGAAGAAACGTAATAGACGAACAACTAAATATCTTATAACAGAAAAACACAATTTTTTGCCTAACTACATCCCTGATTTTTTATAATCATTTAACTTTAAAGCTCAATATCACGAAATGAGTGCCAATGGAAATTGTTCCACTATTAAAATTACTCCTCCATATCTAACATTGTGCATTGTGGAACATCGTATCTGTAATACAATACACCTGAATAAAATTATTATTAAAAATATAGCGCAGGCCAAACAGCACTAAGGAAATAACTCAGTCCAACGCTTGTAAAGCTGGAAGATATTTTCTGTTTTGGATTGCGTTAACAACAAAATGAATTACAATACATTGCTCTTTTGTCAATAATGAATTACGTGCTTTATCTCTTCTCTGCGCAGTTGGTTCATCCCTTTGTATTTTCTACTGGGAATGGTACTTCCAGTGAGCATCCCGGTCTTCTTGTGGTCAGAAGATCCGGTAAATTCCTTCTTGGTCTGCTATGCTTTACGGACCGTGATCGTTTGGAACTTCACTTGGTTTGTCAACAGCCTCGCCCATTGGGAAGGACCGCGGCCATTTGACAAGTGAGTATCTCAAACGAGACAGATTTCAAGACCACAGCTTATCTCTTACAAAAGCATATCCGCTCCAACTCTCTCCAACTCTCCATCCGCTCCGCTCTTTTGTGCATGCGGTGTACTGCTTGTAAGAAGGGAGGCTGAGCAAGTGGACGTATTGAATTTTCCTCTCTTCTAACAAATCCTGCAATAGCTTGTGAAGGACCACTTTCCGATTTAGAATTCTCAAAGCAGGAAAGTTGCCTGGTTTTGTGAGATGTCACCAAATGCTTCAGTGAAACACAACACATATATTTAACAAAAGATATAATTAAGCTGAATAATTTACAGGCGTGCTATATGCAGGGACCGAAAAGGTATTGAATACCGGTAAACATACCGGTAAAATACCGGTATTTTTTCATACCGGTATAAAATACCTTTATTCTTTTATACCGGTAAAATACCTTCAAAGGACGTCTATACCGGTATGGACGTCCATAAAGGTTATACCGGTATTTTCGATGGAAATAGTATCGCGTTCGCTCCCCAAACGCGCGTTCGCTCCTCCAAACGCGTGTTCGCGTCCCCACACATGCGTTTGCTCCCCTAGACGCGCCTTCGCGTCCCCACACGCGCGTTCGCAGCCCCACACGCGCGCTCGCGGCCCCACACGCGCGTTCGCTCCCACAAACGCGCGTTCGCTCCCCCACACGCGCCTTCGCGTCGTCACACGCGCCTTCGCGTCCCCACACGCGCGTTCGCATCCCCACATGCGCGTTCGCTCCCCTACACGCGCCTTCGCGGCCCCACACGCGCGTTCGCTCCCCAAACGCGCGTTCGCTCCCCAATCGCGCGTTTGCTCCCCAAACGCGCGTTCGCTCCCCCAACGCGCGTTCGCTCCCCCAAACGCGCGTTCGCTCCCCCAAACGCGCCTTCGCTCCCCCAAACGCGCGTTCGCTCCCCCAAACGCGCGTTCGCTCCCCCAAACGCGCGTTCGCTTCCCCAAACGCGCGTTCGCGTCCCCACGCGCGTTCGCGTGTCCACACGCGCGTTCGCGTCCCCACACGCGCGTTCGCGTGTCCACACGCGCGTTCGCTCCCCCAAACACGCCATCGCGTCCCCAGACTATTATAATAATTCTTTCTCAACCAACAACAGAACTCGACCTAGGTAGAATGTCTGGTGACGAAAATACGCCAACGTTGAGACTCGAACCCAAGGACACCCGGTCAGAAACTCTGCGGAGTCCATGATTGTTCCTCTGAGCCATCTCAGCGTAAAAAATCAGAATGTTTCCTCTCTGAAACCTGTATGATTGTACTGAAATACTGGTATTTTTCATGAGAAAATACCGGTAAAATACCTCTATTTAGACGTCGAATAAAGGTAAAATACCTCTAAAAATACCGGTATTTGACGTCTTATACCGGTATTTTTTAAGGTATTTTGAATAAAGGTATAATAGAGGTAAAGGTATTTCTATACCGGTATAAATACCTTTACCGCTATTATTTCGGTATTCAGTCCCTGGCTATATGAAAGCACGGTGAAGTATGCGTTAATTGCAAGTACACTGAACAAATTGAATGAATGGACTGAAAGAGAAACATAGATACAAAATCATATTGTTTGTCTTGAGAGAAGGCGCTGCTGTGAGCTGGACTGCGTTGGATGACGTCACCCGCATCTGATGACGTAAGGCAGAGCGCACTGGACACTAGTGGCAAGCAGATTAACAGGAACAGTTGTTGAGCGAGACGACACTGAACGAACTCGCATGATGCATTGTCGCCAATTGAGTAGCAACCAATTGTTCGCACCGACACGCACTGTCATAGCGTTTAGGCAAACACATTATGAATATGAGCATGGCTCATAGTTTTGCAGGTTAAATGTTAAAGCAATGTTAATTGATGTTGCCAGAACATTACAGCGTTCGCACTGAAACGAGTACATTTTCTAGAATGTTGAAATGATAAACACATATTGAGACGAACCGGACAAAGTCCGGTCGTCCCATGAGGAATTCATGCTGTGACCGCACGCAATGAGGACCAACGCGATTTTGAAAACCGCGCGCCGTCAACGTCAGAGAGGGACGCAGGCGACGGTTGATTTCAAAACCCGCGACCAGAACGACGTTTGCTAATGATGTGAGAGCAGATAAGCCCCAAACTAGCCATTGGCCGGTGCAGGTCACGCCAGGGGGGGAAAGGGCATCCTGAAAATCTGCGGGGAGAAACATTCTTGTAAAAATTTTCAACGGAGCAAGACTTTCGAAAGTGCGCGGAAGTGAAGTTACGCGAGTAGAATTTCAAGAGAGTCTGAGATTCTTCAGTGAGCTACTAATCGAAGTTCGTATATGAGGAAAATTCCGGCCAGGAGCAAAATCGGACTGTGAGACTGAAGTTGTGCCCGACAGGGAATTTATATAGTCCCCGAGGCATCGAAAGCGTGGAAGCAGACGCCCCACGCCACTTCCTCTTTGTCGACCAGGCTGCCGAGAACGAGTCGCCCGCCACCGGAAAACCTCCAAAATGAATATCAGCTCCAAAGAATAACGACATCCAAATTCCTGGAATTCACAGACAATCTGCACGTGTGTGAAAAAAAAGAGACCTGATTCGCATCCGAGAAGCTGGTCCGATAAACACGGAAACCTGCGAGGAGGAGAGACGCTGCGGAGAAACTCGACGTTCGCATCGCGAGGTCGCCGCCGGCGCCGCTGCTACCCTGCGAACGCGCGGAGCCCAGCCCTTTGCTCGGCCGTGAAATCGGAGAGGTCATCAACCCCGCCCAGCCCCGACTGCTAGTCTGCGAGCCGACGCCCGCCGAAGCGCGAGAGGGAAGGTCACTAGAGGTATTACACCGCCCTGTGGAGAACGAGCGTGAGTACCCGTGAAATTCAATAAATTGATGAAAAGGTAGAACATTCTGATAAACTCAGGAGAGACTATTATGAACAATCCTAGTTTGCAGATATCTTTTGTTTCAAAGTGGTTTTTGTAAATTCAATTTAATGTGGAAGGCGCTGCTAGCCGACCACAAAGCAGAGTAACAATTAATGTTAAAGGAAACAGTGCGAAATCTAAATGTTTAAAAAGGGTAAACGTGAGGTTAGAGCGCTGAATGTTCCAATGTATTATGCAGGTAGCTCCAGCTGGAAGCAAAATTTATGTAATTAACTCGTGCATTGATAAGAGTGATAATCGCGTCAGGTATTGAACGCGAATCACTGAAGTCATTTCTAGGAAGTAGAACGGATACAAACGTGTTTCCTAGGAAGTATTTGCATGTATTGTGTAACGCCAGAACGAGGCAAAGCAGTGGTTTGCCCGCTGTAACTTGGTAAATGGTGTATGATTTATTTTGGTTAATGAATGAATTTTCAAATCACTTGTGAATCGTGTGATTCCCCCTATCACTAACCAAGTAGGATTTCCTGGAAGGAGAATACCTTAGATAATTAATAAACAACCGGCAGGGCCTGGTGACGGAGCGGCGACAGAAGCGCTGCATGGTACCGGTGACACCCACGCCAGAAAGACTTCTCGTGGGATATAAACGCCCTGACCCTACATAGGTTGATTGATGCCGGCGCGTCGCACAGAGACGACGTGTTCCGTCGCAATATGCAGCGTAGCTGCTGTGAGTACACCTTGTAATTACTTGGCACAGCAAGAACCGGTGTCATAAGCATGGCTTATAGTTCGCTAAGGCATGAATTGCCTTGCAAGAGAGAAAAACACACGTGCGTGGGCAGTGTGACTGAACATAAGAAAAACTTAGAGCACATACTGAACTAGTACGACTAGCACAAAGACATGGTTGCCTCACAAAAGAAAGAACACGCGCCTGGGCGGCGTGGAGTGTGCCGCGTGTAGCTCAGATCACAACTATGGTCCGATTAAATTAAGGTGATTGACATTTGTGAGTGGAGGGGAGCGACGTTGCCAGGTCGCAAACCACTGAGCTCGTGTTACCGGGCAACGAAAACAAACACTTCAAAAAATACGTGTAAAAGTGTAAAAAATAGGACAAAAGCCTAACCTCAACGCAACTCATCACAACACAGTACACATTGCGCGCGCAGCACAGGCAGAAACGCGGGCGGCGCGGCGGCAGGGAAGTCGCTGTGCGATGCTCAAATGTTCCCCGTGTTCGGCAGTGGCAACTGAGCGACCTGACACGTCACGTTTTGTCTCTCTGGTTGGCAGCTGCCATGGAAACGGGAGAGGCGTCCTGACGTCACACAGAACTGTCAATCACCTTCTTAATTTAATCGGACCTTACTGACCGCGCCTCGACTCCTTCGCAGAGAGAGAGCGAGCCGTGAGCAGCCTTTCGCGCGCATACTGGGTGCTGTCCAATCAGAATTAACGTAACAAAAATGATGTATTTACGATTATTCTGAAAGGGAAAAGGAATTCAAGATAAATATATATGAAACAGGCATGATTTTTAATTGTAAGAATTATGCCATCAAATGTGACTGACAGGGGAATCTTAAAATGTTTTATATATTATAAGCTGGATATAACGGCTAACACGTGCCAGTTTGACGTGCAGTTCCGAGAGAGGCGGAGGGAGGTCGGATCCCGAGAATTTAAGCGTTGCAGCTGCGTTGCGCTGAGGAAACGTGTTGTGACATATTCTTCCGTTAAACAGGAATTGCAACACAGGCATTGATTGGAAAGAGCTTGCGAGTGCGAGGTGCTTCAATACAAATGTAATAAAGAGAATAAAATAAAATATGCATATAGTAACTTGTTCGAACACTGCTCAAGCGGTGTATTTGTGGAAGAGCGGCAAACATTTAGGCTTTTTTTATACCTGCATTATTTTCTACTTTTAAACGAAAAATGTTTCCTCTATTATTCACAAATACAAACACACCTTTACTCTTTAATTACGGACCAAAACAGTAGACCAATATGAATATCCGTAGGTATATGTAATAAAAATTTAAGATATTTCATCAATTTCGGATAATATAATATCTGTTACATTTATTACTCAGGTGGAAACTATGAATTCGCCGCTCGATTTTAGTTAAAAGTCTGTATAATTGAAGTAAAATCTACGTAACAAAATTCAAAACATTAAAACACTGGAAAGGCAAACAAAAATTTGCACAAGGGTGCAAATTATCTTGTCACGGCCCTGTATAAAAGTGCTTTACCAAACTAACTCCCTTGGAAACAACCTAAAAAACTGAGACTGCAACAGGTAAATAGTGAAATTGCAGCCTATAAAAATTTAATAAAAATATCACATTACTTCTCAAGATGTTTAACTATTTTCATTTTTTAACATTTCACAATAAAATATTGACACTATTTCTAGACATATTTTAAAAATACATTTTTCATTCTACAATAGAACCATTGGAAATATTGTAACATCGTTTGTAAGCAACTTTAGAGCGTCAAACGTTAAAATAGGAATATAAAGAATAGTATTGTTTGTTTTCCAGCAATGCAGCCAATGCGTCCTCGTGGACACGACACTTTTTTCTTTCTGAGAAATATTAACAGTGATACGAGGTGTTCTCCGATTACACTCTAGTTGTAAAACCAGTGTATACAATTTAATGACACCATAGTTAACTGTATCCCATTTTAATGCAAAACATTGTTTTTGCTGGTTTAGGCAATGAGTCCTTCGTTAAACTGTGTTATTCTTTGAATAAGTTTTCACAGAGATCGTTCAGTTCAAAGTGCCATTTTAATCCTTTGACTGGCGATGAATCTGAACATGTGCACCTGTTGGGAATGACAAAAAAAATTAACACGCCAGTTAAATTTTTCAGAACTTCGGTGTACGAAAGGAGGACATCGAAGGAAGGCATTGGAAAAATGTTTTTATTAATTACGAACTGAGTCTTTAGTAGGGCAATTGACTAAGACAAGGAGGTACTGTTATTAAAGATTGTAGGGTGGTGGATTCGTAACTTTGTTGCCTTAGGTGTATAAATGTCATCTACAGATATATTTATAGCAAATACACAGTGTGTGGCAGAAGCAAGTTTGATTTTCAATTGGTGAAACTGAGATTGAGAAGTGATGGAGATTTTTAAATTAAAATTGCCATCGTTACCATCTTGCCAGTCTGTCGAACCGACAGATGATGTAATTGGGTAAAAATATGTTAGTTGATGAAATAAGGTCATTTCGTGAAAGTAACGATATCAATATGGTTTAAATGAATATCAGATAACGAATACTTACCCATAGAGCATTCCACATCAAGTAATAATGTTACTAAAAATAATTATTTGCTAACTTTTATGATGAAAAATAAAAATAAAGCTGAGATTATGCTGTGGATATTGTTGGGAATAAAAGCAAACAGGAGTTTTGGAAAGTAAAATTTCAGTTGAATAAGGCAGACAAGGGTGGAAGTAAAGCTTGTCCCTCCCCATAACCTGTAGAGCCTAGATGAATTGTGGATTACATGAAACTATAAAACCCTTCAGAGGAAGTGTTTTGAAAAACACTTTATTAATCGTTACGTATATTCTGTATTATTTATTTCACGTTTCTGGTTTGGTTTCTTTTCGCTTTGCGTTGATGTGTCAGTGTCAGTTGTTCTGTATAAACGAGGATAACGTGACTTATGATTTTGCTTTAAAGTTACTGCCCAAAGAGGCCTTGCGTTGTACTCGTTATTGGTCCGTCATATGATTGTTGAGTACACTCAGGTCATTCTTAGTAATATAGTCATGGACGTTGCTCTCACTACGCCTGTTTGCATTGCAAAGTACTGCTGATAATGTTCACTGGCTCGGGTCACTGTAACAGTGATAGGAATAATTACGGTAAGGCCGATTATTATGTAAGGCACAATCATCGATTTTTACTTTCTCGCTACCGCTAACACAATCGGGAGAAAGTCATGTAATGCTGCGGGGGAAAAAACGGTGAATTTTCGACAGATAAACTCTTATTGCCGGGCCCTGGTCACAAAAAAAGTGGAAAACACCTGTTGCTAATTTTAGAAAAATCCTCTAACATGTGATGTAGCCAGAATTCATATTTTGTGGGTATTTGTTGAATATTCTGATTTTACTTTCCCTATACGTACGTATATACGAAGAAATATACGTAGTATAGGGAACGTTACGTAATGCTGCGGAAAATCGATTTCGACACTTTACCGGAAATACAGGTTTTGGGGTTACCTGATACCGAAAAAAGTGGTTCTTTTCAAACTGTCCATCCGTCCGTCCGTCTGTCTGTGAACAACCGTAGCGCCGACACCCTAAGTATACTTTCTTCCAAAATGAATAATCCCCAGCCGATCTGGTTTCACTCGCGGAGCCGCGACTTTTGCAATTTGCAATTTTGAAAAGTTACAAAAACAAAACTTTCTCAAAAACGGCTCCAAATATTTTCTCTAAACGTTTGGTAAGGATAGTGCCCAATATATTCTATGAGATGACATAACACCCAATTGCTGTATTCTTTTGTTTTTTAAACATTTAATTTTTTGACTAGTCTCTCACGTCGTTAATAATTTGCATTAGCGGCGATTTGTTCACATTATTACATTAATGAGTACATGTGATTTAAATAATGTCATATAATGTTTCTTGAAAACTCAACCGTTTTCTATGAAACTAGCTCAAAATTCCGCATTTTCAGAAACGCTCAAAGGCCATTTTCTCAAAAATGGCTCCAACTTTTTCTCCAGACTTTTCGAAGGGATAGTGTTAATTGTACTCTTTAATATGACGTGAAGTTCAATTTGTTGTATTTTTTCGTAAATTACTTAAATGTAATATTTTTGAAAGATCTCTCACACCATTAATATGCACATTTCCAGCAATTCCTCCCCTCCCTGCACCCTTACGAATAAGCAACACCGATATTCCCTGGCTTTCTCATTCTTCGCCAGTCAAATACTTAGGTGTCTTACCAGACAAACGGTTAACATGGAAACCGCATACTATTTCAACCGCCCACAAAACACGTGCAACAATTTTTAAATTATACCCTTTTATCAACAGAAATTCCACCCTTAGCATAGAAACTCGGCTGCTCATCTACAAAACGATCTTAAGACCCACAATGACATATACTTGTCCAATATGGCGCAACATAGCACCTACCAACCTATCCATTTTAGCAGACAATCCAGAATAAATTTTTAAGATAAACCTTGAAAGCACCATGGTTCATTTCTAATTCACAAATCCATCGAGAGCTTCAAATACCTCTCCTCTCAGAATTCATCTCGCAAACCTCTCAAAAATATTATTCTCTCCTCCACGCATGTCCTAACACTCCAATATTCAAACTCGGTCAAAACGCACATTATCCTTCACGCATTAGATCCAGATTCCCCAAAGATCTCTTTCGCCCTCCCTAAGTCATAAAATCATTTGCCCCCTTTCCCATAAACACCTTCCCTCCACTTCCAGACAATAAATGCAAATCTTCCGTTAGTCAAGTATTTCAAATATGAAATTTTAAAAATAGTGAAGGGTTGCACCGAGACCCGCATTTGCCTTAGGATGGCCCCGTAACTTCATTGTATGTAACATTGTACCCGTTAAAATCCCCGAAAGACGAAAGTCGAACGGGAAGAAAATAAATGAAAAAAAAATTCCCGCAATTTGTAAGCACTATTGTATTTGTGAGTTGATGTTCTTGAAAAGAGTTCTGATGATGTTTTTCAAAACTCAAATATTGTCTGTGAAAAAACTGCTTCAAATTTCGCATTTTTTAGTAGCGCTTAAACGTCATATTCTTAAAAACGGCTCCAAATTTTTTCAAAAAAAATGCTATTTTGGTCGAAGCTTTAGTGTTCTTTAATACTCTAAAATTAATATTTTCGTTCAACCACTAGGAAATCGAAAAAGTAAGAAAATGCCAAAATATGTAGTATGGGCGGCGGCAGCTGGCAAGAGAATGTGGCAAGTATGAATAACTATCCCAGACCCAAGGAAATAGAAAACTAATACGAGAAAGTCTGTGCCATTCTGTAGCACCACTAGTTTTCTCTCTATTGAATCTGGATTTATCCACTTACCAGGTTCCGGCAATAAGATTTTTTGTGTCAAAAATTCGACGTTTTCTGGTTCTCGATTACAATACTTTTCTTCTTACGTTAGTAAGAGCAAGAAAGTAAAAATAAGAAGATTAAAAGAGAAGAAGCTTACTGACCTTCTGTAATTCGTTTTATTTCCTGAAAAGAAATTTACTGATCTCTGAACTTGGCCAAGTGCATCCCAAAACTCTTAGTACTCTTAACTAGATATAACGTTTGTTACATTTATTGTAGTTATGTTAATATACACTTTAAAAAAACATTGCAAATTGCGAGTGCAAATGCGAGTTGATCTTCTTTTCTGTTTGGTTATGCCATGTTCGCCCTGATTTCCTTAAGCGGTCGGCACTGTTTAACAGCTACCTAATCTAACTCACTTTCTTTACTCAGGAAACTGAAGCCTGTGGACTCTACGTTCGTGTCCAAGGTGACTTATGGTGAGGGATGGCACAATTTTCACCATCGTTTCCCATTCGACTACACCGCCGGCATACCGGACAGGTCCTACAACTTATCGACACACATCATCGACTGGGTGTTTCGCCATGGCTGGGCCTGGGACCTACGACGCGCCACCCCCAACGCTGTACGCCAGGCCATGCTTCTCAGCGGAGACGGGAGCGTCGTTCCTGAAGAGGTGATCGGGCAGTCAGGCTAAAGCCAACGAGGTGATGATCATCCCGGAATCACGCCACCACTACATTGGAATGGACAGAACACGAAACATTTGTACTACGCTAGGGAGATGTTGAATCGGCGGCTACAAAGGAATTCCTTCTCTCAGACTTTCACCTTCATCTTTTTTTCGTGATCTTGAAAGCACAAACAAAACAAAAAATCCTAACCGGAACCATCAGATTCTTGGCAGTGCTGGAGGCGCCGCGTACTATGCGTAGTTGCCAAGTACTAGGCACATTGACTGAATTGCCCAAGAAGTTCGCAATAGGACGGCAGAGAATTGTGCCTAGATCGGGGCGCCTTGAGGACAGTCAAGAATGTATTATTTCCCAAATTCACCCAACGATCGGCGCTTCTGGGTGACGAGACCATTTCTTATTCTGCCTTTGCACGGGAAATTCGGTGAAGAAGAGAATGAACCGAACTTTTGTTTTTAAAATGAAATAAATTATCCGCTGATTGTTCATTTAACTTCGGTATTTCTCTGTCCGTTCTGCCTCTGTAGTTTATACTACTGCTCTTTTGATCTGTAGGTAAAGTTATTTCTCTTCTTCTTTAAGCGTAGTTCTGAAATGCTCTCGTTTTATTCGTCAACCCTCCCTAGTATAGTATCTGCGTCTGAACATTCAATAAATATAAATAAAGGAATTCCAGCCTTCCAGCCCTGTAATGAACCACCAAGCGGCGAACAAGCAGATGTTATGAGAATTCCGTTATCAAACAAGATAGCAAATTTGTAAAACTCCTACAGTATTGGACAAATATAGTCCTTCGTTTCACATTACACCAGAAGAATAATCAAAAGAAACTAAGGATATCATCGGATTCTCGCAACAACTTTCGGAGAGACAAAATGCAAGACAACATCAAGAGCCTTTTTACGACAAAGAACGTGTCACGAAAATTGGATTAACAGTGTCTGCACAAACATTTATGGTTGAAACAGACTTCATCAATTCATCAGAAAATTATTTCTGACGCAAACGTTCAAATTGCAATACCAATAATACCCTGTGGCGGACTAGTAACAGACCAAATTCTGCAGTTTGGAATCATTTATCAAAATCTTTACTGACGAATCCACAACTTCGACATTTTTCTTACTATTGCTCTTCAATATTACTAGGCGACATTCCCGACGCAAAATGTTGTCGCTGTGGATGTGATCAAGAGTATTTATGAAATTCATCTATTATAAGAAAAATGTATTGTAAAGTTTTTAATATAAATGAAAAATACACAATGTAACAAAAAAGTTAATTTTGTATTTTATTTTAAATTAATTTTATGTGCAGGAAACCATATTATAGGTCAAACTCCAGATTAGAACATTTAAACCTTATTTATCATTATTTATCCTCCATCTATTTTATTTATCCTTCCTCATTTACATAATGATACAGTAAGAAAATAATTTCATTTGTTATTATTAATATTTATTTCATGTTTCTTGGCAATACAAAAAATGGTTTTTATTTTCCAGTCAAAAAATAACTTTGAGACAATAAATTTTAAACAATGCAGTGAATTCTTTTATTAAACCTTTTTCAAAATATTTAACATCCCATTAAAATTAACACTCCTGGTTTGCTATGTCATGTTGGCTAGAGAAGTGTTCCACCAACAAATCTTCTCTCTTTCGTACTATAAATTATAGTATATTGAAAATGTCTTGATTGGATGGACATGAAATGTCATTGACAATGTTCTTTTAGTAAATATCATTTCATCATAAAAATGTATTAGTTTAAAAAGTGTAAGTCACAAAATTACGATCAAAAAAATTAACTTGATAGAAACATTATTTTGGTCTAACAATTATAGGTCTGAAACCCAAAACTTCCAAAATTATTGAGAGTTGTCGTGTTATTGATAGTCTAAAAGAAACGTTTTCTTACATCAATTGGCGGACTTTCTTTTTGCTCCTTTTTTATTTACTCTTTTAAAATAAAATGTTACTAGGGTACCCGTGCGAGAACTATCGCATGCAATACCCCACCCTTTCTTATTTTTCCATTTCCATATTAAGACTAATGTGTTTCACTTCAAGACCCTTTTATCTTCCGTCACTCGTCTCGTGTCTCCTTGTAATTGATAATATAACACACAATTATCAGTACAAACTATTCTTATTTAACTTTAGTATCGAGCAAAGAGTTTGAGACCACTGGCCTCAAAATTTTAGTTTTTAAAGCTCTAGATCGCTTCATTCACGAGTCATTTGGCGATGTAGATTCAAAAATCCTGACGCGCGCTGCGGGTTGTATTTTACATGAATATTTAGATGTTTTTTAAACAAATCCTTCACATTTTTAAAGTCAAAGTGTAATTCGTCACATCTTAATGAAATTATCTCTCTTTAGATACCTCATTTATAAAGATTGATTGCGTGTGAGAGCCGCAAAGGGAAGGTTATACTACTGAAATAATGAAGGAGACGATATTAATTTTAAAAGCATTTTTTGTCTGAAAACTGAGTAATTAACTAAAATAAGCAAGAAGCCATTTCTTAATTAAAACCATTCCGTTTGTTTATGAAAAGAAGTGTCTCAATAGTAGATTATAATTGCACAAATACACAAATACTCAAATGAATTAATATTTTATTCTCTTACCATTCATTCACCATTGCAGAATATAGTACAAGACGTTCTTTTCTCACTATCTGAAGAATGATCCCAGAGGCTGTAGCACGTTCACATGACATAATGACAACTTCTTTATAAACCAAAAAGAAATGTACAATACTGTTACGTCTTGAGAAATGAAATTTTGTTATCTTACATTCATTTATTCAATCATAATACATTGTGAAAACCCAAAAAAACTTCTTACCAATCAATATTTCTTCTACTGTTATCGGCGCGACGCTACCCTCGTCACACCAAGCCGGTGTCTCCGGTTGCCAGGGAGCGGAGGTGCTCCGCTGCAGATTTCTACCGCCCTGCCGGCACTGACCACTGCCGTTGCGTAGGCCGCGTCCCTCGTCGGGCCGTCTCGCGACTCTCCAGCTCTCTCGAAATCCCGAGCTTTCCCGAGCTTTCCACGGTTTGGTTCGTGCGTGGTCGTAAACAAGATCTACCGCTCGTACCGACTCGCGTCGCCTCTCACAGGCGATTCTGCAGCCTCCTCTACGAGTCAGTCTCCTCTACGTCAGCCTCCTCTACGCGAGTCAGTCTCCTCTACGAGTCAAGTCTCCTCTACGAGTCAGTCTCCTCTACGAGTCAGCCTCCTCTATACCTACGTCTCCTCCTAAACCATACGTACGATTTCTTCCAAAATGGATATTCCCCGGTCGATCTGATTCTAGTCAAAGCTTTGAGATTTTGAAAAAGATTCTTCAAAATTTGGGGGTACTTTATATGAAGACCCCCGGGGATTTTCGCAATTTTCTCAAAAACGGCTCCAAATTTTTTCTTTAAATTTCTTGTATGAATAGAGGAAAATACACTTTTTAACATGGCATAGGTCCGATTTTCACGTACAGCTCTGAATTTTCGAAAATATTGAAAGTTTGAATTTTTTTTCGGCGTCTTTCTTTAACTACAAAATTGAAGATAGAGATTTTTTCTTCAAATAAAATTTGTTGTGCATATTGAGTTCTTTAATAAAGGTCATGTAAATGTTTCTCACAATTTTGGTAGTTTTCGTGCAATATTGCGTGCAATATGTGCAATTTTAAAAAATTACAAAAACAAGATTTTCTCAAAAACGGCTCCACATTTTTTCTTTAAACGTTTGGTAGGGATAGTGGTAAATGTACTCTATCAATGACATAAAAGGAATTTTGGTCTATCGGTTGGTTTTTTCAAAAATTACAAAAATGTAAATTTTTTTACTTGTTTCTCACGTCGTTAATCTTTACACTATCGGCGATTTTTTCACATTATTATATTTAGGAGTATATATGCTTTAAATAATGTCAAGTAAAGTTTCTCGAAAACACTACCGTTTTCTGTGAAAAGTAGCTCAAATTTCGGCATTTTCAGAAATGCTCAAACACCATTTCTCGTATATGGCTGCAATTTTTTTCTTGAAACTTTTGTAACGGATAGTACTAATTACACTCTTTAGTGTAGCGTAAAGTTTATTTCGAGTTATTTTTTTTGTTTTTTCAAAAATTACATAATTGTAATTTTTTTGAAAGAGCTCTCACTTCTTTAATATGCACATTACCAGCAATTTGTAAAGATGATTATATTTGTGAGTGTAAGTGCTTCAAATAACTTCAAATAAAGTATTTTGAAAACTCAATCATTTTCTGTGAAAATGAGCTTCAAATTTCGCATTTTTAGTAGTGCTAAAACGCCATTTCCTCTTAAACGGCACATAATTTTTAAAAGAAAATTGCCATTTACTGCTAGGTTTTTGTGTTTTTTAATATTTTAAAATTCATATTTTCGTTCTACCAATAGAAAACCGAAAAATTAAGAAAATGACAAAAAAAATGTAATTTTGGCGGTGATAGATGGTAGCTGGCAAGAAAGAGTATGTGGCAATTCCGAATAGCTAGCGAAGACCCAGGAAAATAGAAAACTAATACGGGAATGTCTGTGCCATTCTGTAACACCACTAGTCTTTATTGTCATTAGTTCAACCACGATTGCCTGGTAGTATCACAAACTGAAGTATCCTGCGATGCTGGAGTATTATTAATCATTATCACCTTGCCTCACCTGGCTCGCCCTATTCCTCTCATCCCTGCCATTGTCATCGTTGCTATCGGCAGCTTGCTTTCTTAGTATATGATCCCGGCTAAGTCCAGTAACAAGTTTCCTTTAACATCAAGTTTATTTACTCTGAATGTAATTGCGTTATATCATAATTGAGTATAACCCAAATGTATTATAGGAAATTTTATGGGCATTCGGAAACGTCTAGTTAACGTTGGTGTATTTACTCCCGTTTTCGAGCTATTCGCGAAAAACGGAAAGAGTACATGCTTAAATCTGACATGCTAGGTAGGAATGATTTTTATGAAATCTTCTACTAAGCAATATATTCTTTTTTTCGTGGCGGTCAAGTGTTCTATATTCCAATAAGATAGGAATGAAACAACATTTTTATGAAAAAGCAAACAAACTTTTATATACTAGAAAATAATAATATAAATAGTTGCCAAAGTTACGCCAGACAAACACTACGTTTCAGTGAATACGGCAACAAAATCGGTTTGCCGTTCCCTAAATTATCCCGAACAAATAGACAAGTCAAAAAATTACATTTTTTCCATTTTTGAAAAAACAAAAGAATACAGCAATAGGACGTTTATGTCATCTCATAGGGTACATTTAGCACTATCCCTACCAAGAGTTTAAAGAAACAATTTGGAGCCGTTTTTGAGAAAATCTAGTTTTTGTAATTTTTTAAAATTGCACACATTGCTCGCAATATTGCGCGAAATCTACTAAAAGTTTCGAAACAATGTACATGACCTTAAACAAAGAACTCAGTTTGGAGAACACAATTTATTTTAAGGAAAAATCTCCATCTTCAATTTTGTAGTTGGAGAAAGACACCGAGAAAAATTCAAACTTTCACAATTTTTGAAAATTCAGAGTTATTCCTGAAAATCGGACATATGTCATGTTAATTAGTATTTTACTCTATTCATACAAGCAACTTAAAGAAAAAATTTGGAGCTGTTTTTGAGAAAATTTTGAAAATGTCCGGAGGGCTTCATGTAAAGTACCCCCAAATTTTGAAGCATCTTTTTTCAAAATATCAAAGCTTTGACTCGAACCAGATCGACCGGGGAATATCCATTAGCGTTAGCAGTGTTCACAGACGGACGTTTTCCTTTCAATTGCTTTTTCGGTATTAAGGACCCACAAAAGAGGGGTTCTGGCTACACCACGTGTTAGGGGATTTTTGTCTTAATTTAGTAACTGGATTTATCCACTTTTTCGTATCACGACCCGGCGACGAATTTTTTTCTGGCAAAAATTGGCAATTTTTTCGCGCAGCATTACATAACTTTCCCTATACTGCGTATATCAGTCCGTGTACACGTACGTATACGGGAAAGTAAAAAGTGTAGAAACAATTAAATGGATTTTTATATCGTAAAAAAGTGATATATTATAAAAAGAAGTTATTTTGAAAATACACACATTCCAATTTTATTTCTTTCCCGTATACATATGTATATACGGAGAAACATACATAGCATAGGGAAAGTTAAGTAATACTGCAGAAAATCGAGTTCGAGATTTCAACGGAAATACACGTTTTGGGATCTCCTGATAGCGAAAACCGAGGTGTGATTTTCATGGTTAACTCTGAATTTTCCAAAATTCCAAAATTTTGATTTTTTTTCGGGGTATTCCTAGAATTATAAAATTGAAGATAGAGATTTTTCTTTCAAACACATTGTTCTCCATAGTGAGTTATTTCCTTAATGTCAAATACATTTCTAACATTTAATTTGTCGAGAAGAGAAAATGATTTGGGAACGAGATTTTGTGCGGGAGAGCACGCCTACGAGGCAGAAGCTCTTCGCTCAGAGCGGCAGACGATTTCAAATTACCATCGAGAGCAGACGATTTCGAATTACCATCGAGAGCGGACGATTTCGAATTACCATTGACAGCGGACGATTTCAAATTACCATCGAGAGCAGACGATTTCGAATTACCATCGAGAGCAGACGATTTCAAATTACCATCGAGAGCGGACGATTTCGAATTACCATCAAGAGCGGACGATTTCAAATTACCATCGAGAGCAGACGATTTCGAATTACCATCGAGAGCAGACGATTTCAAATTACCATCGAGAGCAGACGATTTCAAATTACCATCGAGAGCGGACGATTTCGAATTACCATCGAGAGCAGACGATTTCAAATTACAATCGAGAGCAGACGATTTCGAATTACCATCGAGAGCAGACGATTTCAAATTACAATCGAGAGCAGACAATTTCGAATTACCATCGAGAGCAGACGATTTCAAATTACCATCGAGAGCAGACGATTTCGAATTACCATCGAGAGCGGAGGATTTCCAATTACCATCGAGAGCAGACGATTTCGAATTACCATCGAGAGCAGACGATTTCAAATTACTATCGAGAGCGGACGATTTCAAATTACCATCGAGAGCGGACGATTTCAAATTACCATCGAGAGCAGACGATTTCGAATTACCATCGAGAGCAGACAATTTCGAATTACCATCGAGAGCAGACGATTTCAAATTACCATCGAGAGCAGACGATTTCAAATTACAATCGAGAGCAGACAATTTTGAATTACCATCGAGAGCATACGATTTCAAATTACCATCGAGAGCAGACGATTTCGAATTACCTACGAGTGCAGACGATCTTAAACTACCGAGGAGAACAGACAAGTTCTTACCATAAAAAAGAGACCAGACGGGGTTTTCGTCGACTTAGAAATATTCCGACGATTTTACTAACTTCGAGGAGAGCAGGCGAGATTACGTAATTGTGAGCAGACCAGACTTGGTATAAAATGGATTCATTAATTCAACTTGGCCGGTAAGCTTTAGCGCCGACTGGCACTTTCGACCTACACCAGTGTAGTCAAGGTCGATATCACGAGCGGGAGTCCGTGGCACGAGAGCCAAGACGAAATCGCCCCTCCACCCAGTTCATTACCCCGCCACCAGTTGCAACGCTATCCCAATTGTAAAACGGCGGAGTTACTATTACTCGTAATAGTTCCCTTTCCCGCCGCTAGTTGTGCAGAGAAGCTCGTGGCATGCTACGGTGCGACAACGCATGTCACTGCCACCAGTAGATGACCTTGACACCACAGACCTACACTGTTGCTAAAGGCCTGCAACGCTTAACGACGCGTACCGATACTGGCACTACTGAAGCTTGCCAACGCTTCGCACCGGAGACGTGGCCGCAGCAGTAACTTCAATTATACTGCGATTTTTGTAGGAAGAGCTCTGAAGATAACTCAAATCCCATCTTCGCGATGGAATATGTCACGGCATTTCGCGTCTTTTCTCGGTCTTGCCGGTAGAAGTCGCATGATCGCAAGCACTGCTTCATACGGTCGCGATCGTGCGAAATCTAGCGGAACGACTGTGAATGATACGAAATGCCGTGACATATTCCATCTCGAAGATGGGATTTGAGTTATCTTGAGAGCTCTTCCTACAAAAATCGCAGTATACGCGAGTTGCAACGCCGCTGCCGGGAGATCTGTGAAGGGCCCCTTCCACGGCGCGGCGCGGATATTTGACAGTGGCGTAGCGTGACCCGCGCGTTTGGGGATGCTCAACAATAACGCCAACTGAACACATTATGATGTTCAATGTTCTCTAGAATCTATGTTATCAAAACAAATGTACAATACTTCAAGCAGATTTATGTCAGGAGAGTTCTTGAAAGCAAATTATGCAATGGCTCAGTTTTAATTTTCATGAGCGATTGGCAATGAGATCACTTGTGAATTTATACAGTTCAGACCAAAATAATATTTAATATATTTTATGAAGATTTCATCTTCTTAGATATTAATTAAGATATAGTAGGCAAACACTATTTCTCCTATTAAGTGCCCATGACCAAGCAGAGAATCTCAAGTGAGGAAGAAAAATATTTCATTGGCAGCCTCAAGTGTGCTGCGCTCTCGCGCACAAACATGCAACTTGCTTATACACATCTTGCTCATACGCCTCACCCTGCTCAGTCGTACGCTAGCGTCAGAAACTCGTAAATCTTTGGGAGAGAGGTGGGGAGGGGGGAACCTCACCGTCTGCGCATGCGTCATTGCCCTTCGCAATCTCTTGGCAGATGCTAGAACCATTTTAGCATCCAAGCAATCAGAGGCCAGCTTGTACCAACGCGCCGAATTCAATCACAGGAAACCACTTTAAAATTAACACAAAATGTGTTTCGCTCAATGAACCACTTGTAAGTTTATCGATACAATATTTGATTAACACTTGACGTGGGGATGCTCAGCATCTTAGCGTCCCCTGACGCTACGCCACTGGTATTTGTCTGCCTCGAGTTCGCCAAGACTAAGCTACGCCGCCGCGAACGCCGCCGACGCAACCCCTTTTCTTTTCCGCTACGCGCCAGCGATCCGCGCGTCAATGGGCCCGAACTTCCTTGAGTGCAGACAACCGACTCAAGACCTCACCAACGCAATTACATTTTAACCCGGAGATGTGTGTAGTTATAGGTCTTGTGGAACTGCTAAAACAGAGTTATTAGAGACTTGCTGAACAGACATATAACGTCAAGAGAGAAGACCTAAGGTCCGATTAAATTAAGAAGGTGATTGACATTTGTGAGTGGAGGGGAGCGACGTGGCCAGGTCGCAAACCACTGAGCTCGTGTTACCGGTCCACGAAAACAAACACTTCAAAAAATACGTGTAACAGTGTAAAAAATAGGACAAAAGCCTAACCTCAACGCAACTCATCACAACACAGTACACATTGCGCGCGCACCACAGGCATAAACGCGGGCGGCGCGGCGGCAGGGAAGTCGCTGTGCGATGCTCAAATGTTCCCCGTGTTCGGCAGTGGCAACTGAGCGACCTGACACGTCACGTTTTGTCTCTCTGGTTGGCAGCTGCCATGGAAACGGGAGAGGCGTCCTGACGTCACACAGAACTGTCAATCACCTTCTTAATTTAATCGGACCTTACTTAATGCATGTTCATCGCAATTTGTTTTATGTAGCTTAAAATTCAAGGAAAAAATGTAAAATACTGTAGTAGAAGTAGAAAAAAAATCAGAAATAAACAAGTGGGCTCCCATCAGGACCACGTTCAAGGTGTTTATTGGAATTTCATTTAGTAGAGTATGTTGAGCACACCCACCTGATCTCAATTACATTGAGAAATCTAATCCAGAGACACCAAACCACGAAGATAGTCTCGGCTCTATCCCGGGTTGTTACGATAAAAATCTTGGGCTGCTGTCGAAGATTGCAGTGTAAAGTAAGTTCAACTTCCTGCTTGCGGAGTTCGCCTGGCGCCCAGCCCTGGCAAGCGAACGAGAGGGGGTTCGTTACATCATGAAGTTTCTCGAAAACTAAACCTTTACCTGTGAAAGTTGTTAATTTGCACATTTCCAACAATTTGTAAACACTATTGTATTGTGAGTTAAGGTGCCTCAAATTACTTCTAATGATGTTTTTTCGAAAACTGAAAAATTTTCTGTGAAAAAGAGCATCAATTTACAGTAGCGCTTAACCGCCATTTAAAAACGGCTCCAAATATTTCCAAGAAAATTGCCATTTAGGACGAAGTTTTACTGCTTTAATATTCTTAAAATAGTATTTCCGTTCTACTATAAGGAAACCGAAAAATTAAGAAAATGTCAAAAATTGTACTTTGGGCGACGATAGATGGCAGCTGGCAAGAGTATGTAGCAAGTTCGAATACGGACTCACCACACTCTTGAACTCGTAGCTAGCCGAAACCAAAAGAAATAGAAAACAATTGGTGAAAGTCTGTGCCATTCTGTAGCACCACTAGTTTATATACATATGTGAATCAAATATTATGTTCAATAGCGAAAAACGGCAAGAGTATATTCGTCAAATAATAGTATTTTATTGCATTTTGTTGTTGTTGCTATTATTATTATTATTATTATTATTATTTCAATAAACGTAAACCGCGTTCTACGAGTATAAGTAAATTAAAATGAATCTCCAAAATGTACGTACGCGCATAACTTAAGAACGCCTGCACCAAATTGGACAATTCTTTTTTTGTGTGTTTGTTATTGGCAGGACAAAGTTTGCCTAAAATAAAATTTTAAAAAATTCAAACAGAAAACTTAAAAAAATCTCATAATATGAAAAATGAGTGAGTGAACGAGACAGAAGACTGTGAGAGATTTTCAATATATTAACAAAACATTGACAGATTTACTTTCAGTTGTTTATCCAGCAGTTGTTTCAGTTGTTTATCCAACTTCAAATGTATTTAAAGTGTGGATAGATTGATATTAATTCATATACATTCACCGTTTCTTTCGCAATAGCAAAACGGTATTTTGTGTGTTTTGATGTGGGCATCGTCGTGTTATTTATATTATTATTGATATAAAAATGTCACCCGTGAGGCATCAAAATATCGGTCGGTGTACACATAACGCAAGTCGAATTCACAATCTTCGAGACAATGAGACTGATGATGAGCGTAGGTATCGTTTGGAGGGAAACAAAATGCCAATTTCTCAAACGAGATCTACCACGACTCCGGAAGAATCCATACCATCGAATTCAAGCAACAGGCAACAAAATAGTCGATAAAACGTAACAATTACCTATGACCGTTTGGCGTTTGGAGTATTATGATACAACAATCGATTACGTCGGCGATAAATCGGTCGATTGTGCAACAATGAGCATTATTTGATGCAATATTGCAATGCTTTGAGGTTTCCACTCGAACCGCCAGGATTATGTTGTGCGAATGGAAAGATCAAATTACCTCAACTGACCACGCCACATGAACCACTGAATTCATTACTTTCAGGGCAAGAACCTCCATCAAAGCATTTCTTGCAGAATATTCCAAATTACAACAGTGCGTTTCAAGCGACATAGTTTGGTGCAAACATAGTTTGAAGAACGGGGTTCCAATCCAGTTTTTAAGGTATTTATACCTGCCCGTATACGTACGTATATATGGAGAAATATACGTAGTATAGGAAAAGTTATGTAATGCTGCGCGAAAAAATATACTGCCCGTATAATTATTACAGGGCCCTGGAAATAAAAAAATTGATATATTCAGTTGGTAAATTAAGAAAAAAATCTAACACGTGGTGCAGCCAGAATCCCTGTTTTGTAGGTCTTTGATACCGAAAAAACAATTCAAAGCAAAACGTCCGTCATTCTTCCGTCCATCCTTCCGTCCGTCCGTTTCTCATTTTTTTTTACTTTATTTTACATGAAGCCCCCGGACATTTTCAAAATTCTCAAAAACGGTTCCAAATTTTTTCTTGTTTCTTGTAAGAATAGAGTAAAATACACTTATTAAGGTGGTATATGTCCGATTTTCACGGTCAACTCTAAATTTCGAACATTGCACAAGTTTGAATTTTATTCGGCGTTTTCCACCAACTACAAAATTGCAGATAGATATTTTTCCTTCAAATAAAATTTGTTCTTCATAACAAAGATATAAGAATATTCAAGAGATTGAATAATAGAAATTTCACCAATTTAGCAGCAATCATTTCAGAAAAACGAGTCATCTTTTCAGCGTACTTAACATGAGAAGAATAGGCCATTTAAATTTCCCATAACAACTTCCAAGACATTCAACTGGTTTATCATAGACAAGCCGCAATCATACAAGACTTTCAGACAATCATACATCAAGGGTAATGAGAAATCTTAATTTCTTCAATAATTCTTACAAAATATTTATTTTGAAAAGATAATGTTGGCTGTGGTGAACATAATAGGCGTGCAGCCTAAAACAAGAAAGGGGGCAATAACATTTTGGGGGCCCCTTTTTATTAAATATAACATATTTTAGTGTTAAATAAATAAAATGTGCAATAATAACTAAATTATAACTTTAATTATACAATTAATAAATGCATTTGATTTTATGTTGAACTTTTTGCGCGGTTACCAGACATTTCGGAGAGTCTCCCTATGAAGTGTCATGTAACAACTCCTCAAGTTGTCAGTTTAATAAAGGGGAAAATCAGGAATTAAACACTTGAAATAAAATGTTTTATTACGCAAGGCTACGGCATCCCTTTCAAAATTTTCAGAGGGACCACGGCCCCTCGACCCCCCCCCCAAGCGCACTCATGTGGTGAGCATAATGTTTATTCGTTTACATATTCAAATATTTGGTGAAATGAATTTGGAATTTCTAATATGATATAGCTTTTCGAACTTCAATTTTCAAAACAAGAAAAGTAGGTTCGCGAGGTATGTTACCTCTTCCACCCGTTTTGCCAATTGTTCCATGGCCACCAATTTTGCCAGGAGCTAGGCCAGCTGTTCCAATATCCATATTGCTGAGCCATTTCTGGATAGCGGGAGACATAATTATAAGGCTGATAAACATTAGCGGGCCAATACCATCCTGAAAACCCCTGTTGACCGACGCCATTGTTATTGTTGTAGGTAACCTGAGGAATAGAACTCTGTTGCGAAGGCGAATCACCAGGTCTAGAAGAACCGACTGCTCCCGAGCTCTGAGGCTGGGAAGCAGTCTGTGGTACAGAATGACTCTCGTGAGCAGAACTGCCCTTTGATCCCCCGGTGGTAATCCGGTTGCCTTGTCCCATCTGGTCTCTAATCCACGGGAGGAACGAAGCCACTCGCGTGTACAGACCTGGAGTCTCGGGCTGTCCACAGCCGTAGCCGAACGCCACTATACCTGTGCAGAAAGTACAAGAATAGAAACAAAATCGATTCGTTAATGGAATATCTTCATTAATACTAAGAAACTAAACGCCAAATTTACTGCTCCTTATAAAAGTAGTACTAATAAAAAGACAACAATCTTCTTTCCAGAAAAAAATTTAAAAAATTTACGGGTCAAGATTTGCAAAAATATTATGAATAATTGAAATACGAAAAGCAACGGAAATTAAAAACGAACCTAAAAACTGAGTAAGACTTTCTTCACAATCAATATCTACCCTAATATATAAAGTCAGAAGTCCGTTGAATTGCAGTGCGATAATCTCTGAGTCTACTGAACGAATACCGATGAAATTTTTGTGATAACTTCCTTCAACGGTCTGGAGTACTATAGGCTATGATTATAACCACAAACCTCAATATATTAACAAAATAAATACTTTTCTGGACATTTTTAGCCTAGCGTTACATTATAAATTACATATATAAAATAGCGTTAGATAATAAAATACATTACATCGAGAGTGCATCAATGTCAATAGTTTAGCTGCGCGTCACCAGAAGATTACGTCTGAGATCTACTACTGATTTCATTAATGTACAGAATTGCTTATTTAGAAGACTGTTTATTTTCACAGTCAGTAGTATAAAACGAAATATTTCTGAGTTTTTTCCGATTTATTTATAAAAGTATCTTGAATATTGATTTGAATTGCGTGTAGGCGTGGGTGCAATAAGTGTACAAGACACTAAATGTTTGGAAGAGATCATTTTCTGATGGATGTGGTTAACATTGCCGTAAAAAGTTATGAGTGGACACATGTTTAGTTGTGGTAAATTAAGCATAAGTATTATATATTTGTAGATTAAACAAGCGACAGTGCGATTTACGTGTTATTCTGAAACTGACGGGGGGATGCATGTTTTAGAGAAGTGTGGAGTGGAGAGTGGGATAGTAGAGAGTGCCTTTGGGTGTTGAAGGAATGATTAATTGATGAAAGTTAAACAATAATATAATTTTTAGTAAAAAGGCAGTATACTTGAAGTAAAACAGTATTAGTAAATGTCTATTTGGAAAAATTTAATGTGTGACAACGCTGGTTTTGAAGGTTGATATTTTAAATAGAAAAAGGGTAGTAAAGCCGGGATCCAAAATCCGAGATCTTTGATCACGGATTTTTGGAGATATTATAATCGCATAAGTGGTTAATGGCTCCTCTCGGTCAGCCACAATTTATCAAGAATCCTGAAACAGGTACTAGAATTTAATTAAAATTAATTTAATTATTTCTGAACGTCGATTGATGCGGCAATACGCGAGAAGAAAAATTGTATAAAAAAATATGAGAAAGAGTAAGTTTTATAACGTGGCAATTGATTGAAAGTATTGGTATAATATATAAAATTTCACAAACAGAATGTACATAAGTACATGCACTTTATTTTTTAGTTTAGATTTGTATTATTTTCAGTTATAAAAAGAAAGAAGTTGGGGGGGACGGGAACCCCAATACGACTACAATTTAAATATTTTTTAGTGAGAAGTGTTTAAGTGTGTACGAAGACCAGGTACGAAGACCATATTGGAGCAAGGCAGAGCGAGGGGGGATAGGGTGGAGGGAATATATAGTAGAATAGAAGTAGGCTGTGCCAAAGGGCGGAAATATATGGAATTCCTCTTTCTGTTTAATATAAAATTATGATAAATACCCCGGGAACACGGGGTACTTCAGTTAGTACAGGTATAGACTGAATAATATTGCCTGAAAATGAAGGTATATTTTTTCTTTATAACAAATTTATGAGATAACACTGCAAGTTCCATTTAATAAAACTAATTAGTAGATATGGAAATGCAGATGAAATTCAGGTTTTCTGTTCGTACAAATGCGACATGGAACGATTAATGTGTGTTGATCTAATACTGAATTCAGTTGAATCATTCGCAAGCATAAACAATCTTATCAGCAATGAACTATGCATTGAGCTTGGAGGGAAAAGCACTCCAAACCAATTACACTGCAACTGACCTACTGGACATAACATGCATTTATAACACTTGTACTGATACCAATTTCTGTCGAAACCTTGACAATAGTATTCCGTGACTGAAAACTAATTTCATGCAACATAATACTCTCATTCGAAAGGATTCTCGCTTTCGATGGATCTATTACCCTGATTGGATTTCAATAGATCCTCTTTTTTCCAATACATAAAACAGATGAGAAATAGTGAATTATGTTTCATAGTCACTGAGTAATCATGACCTAAAAAGAAATGATTGAAAATAAGCCCGTCCGTCCGTCAGGCCGTCCGTCCGTCAGTCTGTGAACTACACTAGAGCCTAAACTATGAGTACGATTTCTTCCAAAATGAATATTCCCCCGTCGATCTGACTTTACTCAAGGCGCCACGATTTTGAAAACCATTCTTCAAATTTTGAGGGTACTTTACATAAAACTTCTCAGATATTTTCAAAATTTTCTCGAAACCTACTCCGAATTTTTTCTTTTAATTTCTTGCAAGAAGAGAGTAAAATACACAATTAAAGGTGGCAAGGGCCCTAATTTCACGGTTAACTCTAAATATATGGGAAAATTGCAGACGTTTTAATTTTTTTTTAGCTTTTTCTTTCAATTACAAAAGGGACAATCCATTTTAAGTAGGCCAGAATTTAAAAAATTGGGTCGCTCAACCATCTCTAAAAAAATCATATTTAGTACATAAATTTCCTTATGTGTTGACAGTTCAAAAACATTAACTTTTTTATTGTAACTGGTTTAAAAATGGCGGCATTTTGGTTTCACGCCGTGCACCATTTATCGCGTTTGCAGACATTTACTCTTTTCTAAATTACTCCACTCTAGATTGTTCTAGCATTCTAGAAAAAAAAGTATTCGATTCAGTATACTCTGGCTTGCAAATCGAAATATTATTTACCTATCTTCTATGTTTTATCTGGGGAATATTTGCAACCAAATCAATGAAACGCGAATGAACGAAACTCGATTTTTAGAGAGTGATTTCTTATAGAAGGAATGAGAAGAAACTGCGATAGAAACAGCGAGTTGTTCACTCTTGGTTGATTTAGACGTTTTCAAATAATAGCTATGATGTTAGTAGCGCAGAAAATGCAATATTTCAACACTAACTACTTGTTTCTAATAGCGCGAGAAAGTATGTGCTCTTGTAGCACCTCCAGTTATTAAATGTTAATACGAATACTCAGAAGTGTACAAACAAGCCGAATTTTCGTCCGGCTCCTTCATTCAAGCTCATGTTGGGGAAGCTGGATACAAATGTATGTGGAGATGGTATCAAGCTCCAGCAAAGAAGATGCCTCAACCTCTATCGCCACCAGTCGTTTGGCATGTCCATAGCGTCATGAAACTTCAAATCTGACATTTTTCTTCCACCATTTTATGAGGCGTCAAAAAAGCATTCCTTCAGAACGCATCTTTAAGGCCAGATCTGGCTAGGAATCGAGCATCCCCCTTAATTGCAAGACTGGAGCTCAAGACAGCTTGATCCTGTGCAAACTAAAGACATAGGAGAAACAGATGAATTTTCGACATTATTATCTGTCATTGCACTAAAAACTGTAGCAGAGGCTACGAAAGCCTTCATGAAGTTTTTACCTCTGAGCCAAATTTCCAGATAAAATTTTTCAATGGTTCCCATGTTAGTACAACAACAACAACAACAATGACAAGCGTCGGGTAGCCGGTGCGATAGTGGCCACCGAGCGGTCCCTAAAACCCAGCATGCATAACGCGCATGCTATCACTTCCGCGAAGAAAAGTGACCTCTTCTGAAGGCGAATGAGAAATTTCTCATTAGTTGGTGTTTCCCTATCGTAAAACATCAGACATCAGATAGAAGTGAAATTTTATGATCTGTCCGATTATCATGGTTATAAAGTGGCCAGAAGAAGTAGCCGATTGTTGCAATGATCTTTACGTAATAATAATTGTAATATTGTGTCGATGTACGAGTAAAAGAAAAATTACATTGCTCCTACCCCAAGGCAGCCAAAGCAAAATTTATGTGAAAGCAACAGTTTATTGGCGTAACTAATTTTTAATCTTGATTATTTTTATTTGTATAGTATGTTTACGATCCTTCAAAATAACAATAATGCAGTAAGTTATATTTTCACTTCAACATACACTGCACTTGTCAAATATAATAATATGTTTAATAAATGTCATTTTAACAAAGGACGTTTATTAAATAATAACATATATACTAACATGTAAATCTGAGGGCTGCAACCGTAGTTCAAAACGCTTCGCTTTATTTCTCTATAGAACACTTAAAACTATTTCACCCCACTAGATCCTTTAAATATATTTAAAAATAACCAGCATATTGATGTAAAGGTAATGAATACATACTACTTAATTGAGTGTCCCATATCATAAATTAATAACAGCAATGAATGGAACTTACCAATCAAAATGTTTTTCCCGTTTTCTTTCACAATTAGAGGACCACCGCTGTCTCCCTGTACAAAGAATTGGTTAATTAATATTCACAGCTCATATCATATTAGAGCTCAATGGAACCTCCATTATCCGGGAACACAATTGGCCGTGTGTGCATGGTAGCAAAATGATTAAATGAATGACCTCAGTTGTGTCAGTGACGAGACATACAACCTAGGGATGATTCAACTAATTTGAGAAAATCTAACTAATCGAGTGATAGGAGAATGAACTTTGAACTGATCACGGGTATCAAGAGAAAAAATTAGAACGGAATTGCTGAATAAAAACAAATCAACAAATTTTTCAGAAATAACAATCAGTTATTTCTGAAAAAGTCTAGTATAAAAACATATTTTAAAACATTCTATATGTAATCCTTTATATCACAGTTCATTCAACTAAGAAACGTTATGTTGATTCTATGATATTTTTGATTTTCCGGAGATCCCATTTCCAGTCATTACTCCGGATAATGAACGTTCTAAGGTATTCTGCATTCTGTACTTAATATACACTTTCATAATTATGCTAAAAGAAAATTATATACTATATTTTAAAACAATGGAGCAGCTGTCACCGCAAGCAAATGTGTAGGTCGGAACCGGATCTCACGATCCATGCTCCAGGTGTGGATCGTGACGTGGTATGCGGCTGTGCTGCATGCTTCAGGGTCTTTTAACTCCCTTATAATGTAATGGAGTCCATCCCAGTGGCGCGCTCTCCAGCATCACCTTCTTTCAGGAACTAAAATACGAACTTCTGTCAACGATACTTGGAACGTGCGCGGCTGTTGCGTAGGTTTGCGAGACGTAAGCAGGAGCGTAATGTTACAAAAGGTAGCGTTGAAGTTCGCGCTTTCTTCACGAGTTGCATATATTATGAATAACAACACTTATACTGCGATTTTTGTAGGAAGAGCTCTCAAGATAACTCAAATCCCTTCTTCGCGATGGAATATGTCACGGCATTTCGTATCATTCACAGTGGTTCCGCTAGATTTCGCACAATCGCGACCGTATGAAGCAGTGCTTGCGATCATGCGACTTCTACCGGCAAGACCGAGAAAGACGCGAAATGCCGTGACATATTCCATCGCGAAGATGGGATTTGAGTTATCTTGAGAGCTCTTCCTAGAAAAATCGCAGTATAGAGGACACTTTCATACTTCTCACAAATTGGCCAATTTTAGGTGCGGATGTTGGCGAGCCTAACATGCAGCTGTACTCGGCGACACTAGCGCCTCCTATTGTAGTACCCTCGAGCTTTGTCTCCGGTTTTGATGGAGAGTTGCAAGGCCTTGTCGTCAGTAGTGGATCTACGGGGGAGGCATGGGGGACATGACCTCCTCCCCCCCAAGGCCTAAAGCAGTGTTGTCAAGGTCGATGCCACGAGCGGGAGTCCGTGGCACGAGTGCCACGACGAAATCGCTCCTCTACACAGTTCATTACCTCGCCATCAGAGACAACGCCATTCCTATTGTAAAAAGGCGGGTTACTAATTGTTTCCTTTCCTGACGCTAGTTACGCAGAGAAGCTCGTGGCATGCTACGGTGCCATTACCACCAGTAGAAGACCTTGACACCACTGGCCTGGAGTTTCCTTCGTTACCTTCCTTTATTTGGAAAAATTGATTTAAATATTTATTATGTTTATTATTATTATTATTAGAATTGTTTAATTATTTAGATAATTTGTAAGGCTAGAAAATTAATATACAATATATTAACAAATCTATTTATTATTAACAAAAATCTATTAAAGGGCAAGGAATGGCCCCCGCCCCTGCTTGGCGTGCTCTGACCTGGCAGGTATCGACGCCGCCGGCGCGGCGGCCGGCGCACAGCAGCGAGGGCTGGCGCGCGTAGATGGCGGGGATGGCGGATTGCAGGCAGGCGGCGCGGCTGAGCACGCGCACAGTGGCCACGTGCAGCTCGCAGGGCAGGCTGCTCACGTCGCCCTCGCGCCGCTCCCCGAAGCCCGCCACCTGCGCCTCGCGGCCCGCCGCCTCCGGCTCCCACGGCGCCGACCCCGACCCTGCGCACGCGCCAACACGCACTTGCCACTACCTCCTACCAGGTGGATGGAATAAGGGGTATGGAGATGAGAATTTATAGATTTAAGTGAATTATGTAAATATAAAACATGTTACCTTTGTGTAAATTAGTAAATGTCATAAACAATTGGAGATATAAATACAAATGTATTACTCGTTCACTTTACATTTGCAGACGGAGCGCTGCGATCTGTTTACATGAAGTCACCGCCGACTGAATGAGAAACGCACGTCCGCAGTAGATACTGACCGTTTAATATGATATAGATGACGGTGAGCAGCACACAGAACTCCGGTGGGGCAAGAACATAACCATTAAGCAGTAGATAAATGCAAAGAAGAAATAAAAATATTGTACGTGAATGTTGTGAATAGCGTGTGGTGTGATCTATTTTATTGTATATTACATTAATCATTAAAAGGCGCGACTCCAGCTCACTGTCAGAAAAGGAATAATTCGTCAGCTGTGTCCGTAGCGCTTGTGCTGCCTTCGGAGAGAGCTGATTGGTCAAATGCTGATTGACATCGGGGACATTCGTGGATTGTCGGTTGTGTGTTCGGGCCTTCACTTTCAAAACAACATTAGTTCCTAATTCTACCGTCTGCAAATGTAAAGTGAACGAGTAATAATACGATCTAGGTTTGCAGGTAGGAGCGTAGCTCATGGACTCGCACCTGCCTTGTCAAATCCACTAAGCGGTAATGTAATCCAATTGTAAAAGAGACACAAATAAAAAAACAAATACCTCCAGTCAAGCATAGAAAATTCACGCCAGTGGCGGATTCAGAGGGGAGTCATCGACGCCATGGCCTATCCCCGAAAGTCCTAGCGTTTTTCTTTGTTATTTCCTTTATTTAAAAAAAATAATTAACAGTTTATGCAATTAGTTTATAATGATAATCTTGATTGTATAAGTACATGTTTTGAAAACGAGCGACGTTACGTTGAGTTTTCATATTTGCACTAATGCAATAAGCAATATTATAAACTAGTTGCATACGGTATTTTAGGTACAACAACATTATAAATTTATAAGAGAATCAAACTTAATTTTTGGAAACAACTTTCTTGTGACGTCGCGGGTGTTTAACATCTGTTCGAGAAAACGGCGGCCAGCTGTTTCGTTCACGTTTACCTCCCAACGATTCTCGCGCTGCGATTGGCTGAATGTGTGATAACGCAATGATTCGTACCGTAAAATGCTAATACGTCATCATTTGTGCCGTAAATGCCCGACTGCGAATAATTTCTTGCAACACAAAAGGTCGTATATAATGCTGGTATACAAAAATATATGTTAGATTTATGTAATTGTTCGTACAAGCAAGCTTAATTATACAAAGTAAACAAAATGCACATTCTATATATAAGTCATTGTACATTTCATTCTGTATTTATTTTATTTTATTTTCTCATTCTGTATTTATTTTAATTAACAGCATTCATACAAATCCATGCTCTTAACGGTTCAGTTCTTGGAATTTCGACATAAGCAACGCCAGCCCGCAGTTCCCCGAACTCCGCCGCCCCCAGTGTCCGTCCGAGAATATCTGAATTCATCCGTGCAATTTCACATCCGTTACGAACCGAATCATGCAACACACATGTAAATTCTTAATATTGAATAACATGTATTTTAATATAATGAACTCAATCATTACCGCAAATCTAACATTTGCCATAATATTACGTGGCTTCTGATTGGCCATTTCTAACTTTGCGCGCGGATGCGCCGCCGCGTAGTTCGACAACGGTTGCCACAATCTCCAGTCTTGAGAAAGCCACCACGTGGCGCGGGACGCTAGGCCACTCTCGGCTCAATGCATGACGCAATATTGCAAATGCACACTTAAACATTGCTCGTACCACAACAATTGTTAAGTGCGATGCCACCACTACTTCACGTCTTTATATATGACAGTGAGTAATTCTTTCATACGACATGCAATCTCGCCACGTGTTGAACTTGTATTACTGCTTCATGACTGTATTGCTGCGGTTACTGCGAACTGTGACATGTGCCATTATCTACAAACTGTGTTAATTAGTGACCTGCTTATTTGTTCCATTGCTGGCTTATACGGAACACGTATCCTGACACATGTACAACTCTGCTATAATTTACATGCAACTGAACTCGTGTGCAATACTATACCTCAATTCAATGTGCAATCTTGGCTCTTGTTTTTTAGTGTGTGGTCAAAAAACAAGATTATCATGCCACAATCAGTGTCATTGTATTGCAGTCAAGTAATTGAATTGCAACGTATGAACTGCGCCATGTACTTGGCAACGGTACATTTGACCTTGCGTGCCCACACAGACTTCCCCCACCATGCCTGACTACGTCATACCTGCAGCTCTGACGTCATCGCAACTTCAACGTCATCGCGGAACTTCACAGCACAACATCATAAGTCACGCAGATATAGCACATGTTCCTTCATATGGTCAAACCTGATTTCTGTTTGTTTGTATTCAATGCCAAATTAGTCATTAAGCCTTGCAAGGTGCCCCTTTTTATTGTAATTTGTTAATTTTTATAATACAGATATGTGATTCCTTTTCAATAATTTCACTTGTGACAATGACAGCACCTTAACTTTCCTTACAGGACTCAAAAGACTGGTGGCTTGTCTGTAAATATTACCACCAGTGGTCCTCCGCTACCAAAGGAAATTTAAGTAAGATGCCATCAATTCCCATGCAGTCCACTGAATAGCGCATCACCTTACAGTAATTATTTAAAAATAATATTGTATTTCATATCATCAGAATGCCGTATCATAAAATACTACGAAAGTAACATACAATGTAACAAGAAAAATGCTTACTATGTAACAAAAATCTATGATGTCCACCCTCCCTCCAAATACTCGCTGAAACCGACCCTGATTCACGCAATCATAGGAAAAATTCATTCAGCACATTAAAGGGATTGGCGAAGTAACGAGATACGCCACACTAGCCTCAACATTTCTCTTATCCCATACTCCAAACACCCGAGTTGTTATACCATAGCCCGCTAGTATGCATTAAAAGCCTCGGCGCTCTGACCTCCTCCTTGTTACAGCTAAAAGTTCCGCTACTGACTGCTGGCGCGCTGCTCGCCGACCATTCCTCGATCTGCTGCTGCACGAAAATATACGGAGATCCGCATTACAAACTCAAAGCTTTTCGACTGAAGGGCTTTGAATTCAAGTATTTAGGTATCTCCATTACTTCTTTAGTAACAATGTTCTTCACGACCTCTGATAAAAAAATGTTCACAATTTATGTCAATGATCGTTATTAAATGTATTGCGCTCTCGTCACATGCAAGGAAACTGTTTCTTTGCAAAGCTGGCTTAATATATTTTTGAATATTTTTTTTCACAACAAACCTTGGAAGTTGTGGTACAGCCTTCACAATAAATTGTTCTACCACATATATCATTCAGAGTTATTTAAAGATGAGACTATTTATTTATTTAATAAACACCCTTGCTAATTATCTTCACATAGTAAATAAACATTAACATACATTCTTAACGTTTCTAAACATTAATAAAATGTGTAACACTTACTTCGGTTACCTAACAATTCAGTTTATTCTCAAAATTTGATAAAAATGTTGAAAAAGGACTCACAAATAGTTAGTGGCGTATCTACGGTATGGCAGACATGGCACGTGCCATGGGTGCCACTCTCAAGGAGCGCTATTTAAAGTATACCTATTAAAACAAGTAAGAGCAATTGTAATTTGAAGTATCCTGACAGGGGCGCAAATTCGATACATGCCATGGGCGCCTGAACGCCTCTGCAAATAGTACAAACAATTTTTGTTTACGTTCAATAAAAACATACTGGCCCCAAGTACTGGGAATGATCATCTGAGACAGCTTTGGATATTTCTCGTATTGTAACACTTTTCAATAAAAAAGTGACATTTTTTCACAAACGTCATTGGAGATCACGAGATGTCTGATTGTTGATTTTTATTTGTGATGTTTGATTTATTGCTTTATCATTGTTGTGGAATTTGGAAGCGGACTACGCAAAGAATTAGAATGTCTACATTATTTAGTTGCTCTTATTGAAACTCTCTAATAGTTTTTTCTTGTATCTCCTTGAGATCGCCAATATGAATTTCGCTAGTCGCAAGTAACTTTCTGATTCTATCTCTAGGTGAGAACGTTTTTACCAGGGCAATAGTAATTTGGAGTACTTTTTGTTGAGTGAACTTTCCTGAGTATTATTTGCAGTAGGGTCAATATTTATTTGTAACAGCGTCTGTCGTCCGTTTTAGAACTAATTTCTTCCAGTTTTTAAGCGATTTTTTTCTTCACGAACACTTCTATTTTGAATTTTTACTTTTTGAGCGTGTAATATAGATTAAAGAATAAATACACTTTGAAAATATAAAAATAGTATAAAACTGATAAAATAATAAATTTCTATTTTTTTCGTTTTCATCCATTGTCTTTAAAAATCTTAAAGATATTATGTGCATTATAGTTCTCTTTGAAAACCTAAATATAAGGTAAATATTAGAAATAATTAAGAATATTGTTTTTCATATGTCAAGAAGAATCACTACTGGCTCACTAACCTAGTACATTTCACGCATGCTATGTATTTGAGGTTTAAATTGAAGTATTCACTCTACAATTTCTTTTAAGCAAACTGCTTAAGCAAACTAGTAATTTTGAAGAACAGATTTTAATAAAAATCTACCTTCAACAGCGTAGTAGTTGTTGAAAGGCGCCTCAAAAGGTCAAATCTTGCAATTTTAGAATGTACAAATAATTCAGTAAAATTCGAATTTTGCAGTTTTATACCCGTCAGTTGTTATACTAAGCCTAACGTGCACTCTATCTGTACAACACGGACGGCAGATTTTGTGTGGGTCGCGCACTTCAGGAAGGGGTGGCACGGACAGCACGGACAATGAATATCTAGTAATTTTCGGGCACTTCGCGTCGCACTTGAGAGCGACGGCTTCATAATTTAAGTAAAGAAGTAATCGCATTGGGTTCCTTCTTAAATGGCAGATGAAGGAAATTAGGCAAGGAGTCGAATAAAGTCCAAATTATCTTTTCTAAACAGAACGATGACAAAAGGGGAATTTCACATATTATATCTCGACCTGGTGGAAGATGAAAAATCATTTCAGTTCTGTAGGATGTCCCACGATACATTTGAGGCTAAATGGGATATTTTGAAAAATATACGATATCAACAAATATGTTGGTAACACAATTATATTGATGGACTCGTAAGCATTACTTTATTTAGAAACTTACGCAAATAATCGGCACTATAATTTACGCAAGACACATATAGCAAATGACATTGATTAATAAACTAATGAATCATTCCAAAACATGGCATAATTTATTCACCGTGCACAAATGAACCAAGTTTCACTAACACTGCTCAGCTTCTTATAAATACTTAGAAATTTCAATTTGGCAAATGTTACTCCCTTTTGAGATAGTTTGGCTAACCAATTGAATTACACTTTCTAACAAGGCAATACATTAAATAAAATTTAATAAACTATACAAATCGGGATAATTCTGGATCAACATAATTAAATTCAACGCATTCATGATCGTTCCATACCCTTCACATAACTTCAAAACTGAAGCCGCACAAAGCCCGATCCGACCGCGCCGATGTCATCGGCACGTCAAAATGCCCAGAAGATCTTTCCTTCGGACTTTTTGCAAACGGCGGAGGGTGCGGATCATCCCATCCCGCCTGTGCCGCCCTCATGCGCGCACCCTTACGGAATTCAATGTAATCAACATTTAAATAATCCCGTGTCCGTCCCATACCGACCCAGCGCGCTAGGCTTAAGAGAAACATATTTAAAGCAAATAGTTGGAGACAGTTTTGAATCTTAATCTTTAATACTTTTTATGTAATTCACTCCCAGAACTAAAAATTTTCGATTTAAATTCACAGAGCCGCGAAATCAGCCAGATTGAAGAATATCAAATTTGGTGAAAATCCTATGAACGGTGTAGACGCTAGCGTTGTTCACTGACGGACAGGCAGGCATGTTACCGTTCTTATATCAGTTATCCTTAAAACATGGATCCTGATTACAAAATACACTTGAGGAAGTAATTAACTGTATAGAAGCAAATTTGCATTTTCGTATCATATACTGACAATCAGTGGAGAATTCTCCGAAACACGACGTATACCGGCGGTATATCTATTTCGAAGGTTATAAGAAATGTCTTCAGAGGTATGGTAATCCCCTAATTATTGATATTTTTAATGTCTCTAACCAAGAGATATGGCTCAGTGCATCAACTGATGTCACTGCAGTAGCTAGGAACGAATTCAGGTCGAATTCAGTCGCTGAATTCAGAACGAATTCAGGTCGAATTCAATCGCTTCAATTTCTTGAGGAGAATTTTAGCGGCTGGCTGCTGTGATCGGTAGTTTTCCGTGGTTTCTCCGATCAACACCAGGCGAATGCCGGAGCAATACCCTAACGGGCCACGGACCGCGCGTTTTCTTTCCCGCATCTTCCTTTTCCTATCCTCACCCCTTACAAACATACACACACACACACACACACACACACACACACACACACACACACACTAACATTCACTTCATTACTGCACATGCCGGGAGACCCGTCGGGGGCTTAGAGCTTGCCCCAGCTGGGGCAGCGCCCCGCTGATGGGAGATACCTGGTTGGAGAAAATCCCACTAGTCGACTGTAGGTCGGCGCTGGATCTTGCCATCTATCGGGGGAAATCACCGCCATCTCCCGATGAAAAAGCATGCACTACACTTTCGGGATCAATGATCTCAGTAGTTGGCATGCCCGGAATCACGAACAATCGATCATTTTAACGTTTTACAATCAGATGCGCAAACGTAACACTGCTTTGCTACCGGGAGCCAGACCCGCAAGTTTCTGCGCTATAAAGTACGTAAGAGGGAGGAGTTTCACACGGTTCTTAATACTGTCCAGAGAATTCGTTGGTGCAGGGGAGGCAACGCATGTCAGACCCGGTAGCCTAGGGCTCCTCAAGGGCGGTGAGAGAGGAGGGTGCGCGGCCAGGCGGTCAGCAGCACCGTAAAATATTGCGGTGAATTGGCGGGCCGTTTGTAGGTCCCGCTTCGCTCACGTTTTTATGAAAATTGTTTGTGTAAATGAATGTCGAATTTCTCCCCCTCAAAATTTACTTTGATGGAATGTCTCGTGTCAACGAATGGGTGTTTAATAAAATGACAAGCAGTACATTTGCTACTATTTGTGGATGATCAGGTAATAGTGGTTTAAGATAGGGATGATGAGGAATATACGACCCATAAAATAGTACAATCTATGTACAGGGAGGACGTAAATCAAATTTGAGGAAAAACATAGTATCTGATAGTGGGAGGAGAAGATACTGACTTGGATGTTCAGAGTAGGAAGGATTAAGTTAGTTGAACAGTTCAAGTATTCAGTGCAATCCCGCATAATTCTAGAAATAGTGAAAAGGATATTGGTGACCGCATTAAATAGGCAAGAGGAGTCATAAGAATATTGAATAGTGTTTTATGGAGTCGGGAAATTCACGTAAGAACAAAAAAGATTATTTAAAGGACTATTATTGAAAGTATTCTAACCTACGACGGAAAGAGTTGGACCCTGATTGAACGTCAAAGGCAGAAATTGTGTGCAGTAGAAACGGATGTACTACGAAGGGCTGCCGAATGTCTAGGATGCAGAAAATTAGAATCAGAGATCAGGGAACGAATGCAGCAAACGGAATCTGTTGTGGACAGATTAGAAGTAAAACGCTGCAATGGTATGGCCATCTGAGTAATTCAGATTCAACACGGACTAAGAATGTCCTCGATTGGTCTCGTCCAGGAAGAATGAAAAGAGGAATGCCTCGTAAAACCTGTAATTTAGGAATAATTGACGCCGTGCGTGAACGAAGAATGGATGACGACCTATAGGTAGCTAGAGAAGGCTGGAACAGCAGAATAAGAGACAACCGCTAACAAAAGGAGAGCTAACAAGTAGAAACCCCGATAAACATAAAGTGAGCGTGTGTCTATGATTTAGATATTAGTGGTTTGTGTGATTTTGTCACAGAACAATATTATTAAGGACTGATCAGATAAACATTTGAAAATCGCTCAAACATCACTGCAATACCTAACTTCGAGTCAAATCTAAAAGTTGAAATTTTACTGAAGTTTTTTTAAACATCGTAAACATACGCAAAAAAGGGCTTAAGTTTAGAAATTTCATTAGTGCTAATTATTATGATAGACAGTTTCCTTTTCGTCTAAGGGCCTCAATTAACTTTTGCCCTACAGGACCCCTGTCACTACCAATTTGATCATGAACATTTGGAGGTTTGCTTAAGCAATTTACACACTCAAATGCAAATAACGAAATAACTTATTGTTAATATTAAACCATTTTAACATGTATCAAATATTCTAAAAACTACGAAATTTTAAATGCAAATTTTGTAGTACAATAGATTTGAGTAACAATTATTTTACAGACACAAAAATATGATATGCGTATTTTTTCCGAATCACATTTTTCCGAACGCGGGATCACTGATAATGGATGGATGGGTCCCCAAGCAACTGCTTGTTTTGCTTGTTGATAAATTCGGCCCTGTGAAAGATAAGAATCACTTATTTTTACATTTACACTGTGTAATTTCGGTAATATCCGTGTAAACTTGGAATTAGATGCTCAGAAAGTTTTGATGGTAAAGGAGAACAGACTGATAGTAAAAAGACGTTTAGATGTTGTCTGACACGTGGAAAGCATGAACATTCGATGAATTAGAACATCGTTTAATAGACGAAACTAGAAAAATTAGATTTACTCAAGGACATACCACCAACTCCTGAAAGATCATTTGCTAAATACAACAGTTTCAGGGATACTTCACTGACTACCCAGAACGATTTATTCCAAGCTGTAAATGTGTAAGGGTACACACAATTAACTAGTGGTGCTACAGAATGGCACAGACTTTCCACAGACTTATTAGTTTTCTATTTCCTTGGATCTTCGTTAGCTATTCGGAATTGCCACGTACTCTTTCTTGCCAGCCACCATCTATCATCGCCAAAAGTACATTTTTGTCATTTTCTTAATTTTTCGGTTTCCTATTGGTAGAACGAAAATATTAATTTTAGAATATTAAAGAACCCAAAAACCTAGCCCTAAATGGCAATTAAAAAAAATATGTGCCGTTTTAAAGAAATTCCGTTGTAGCCCTACTAAAAATACGAAATTTGAAGCTCATTTTCACAGAAAAATTTGAGTTTTCAAAACACTTTATTTGAAGTTATTTAAAGCACATACAATCACAAACATAATAACTGTTTACAAATTGCTGGTAATGAGCCATTCCACGTCAAATCGCACAAGAGTTGACATGACATTTTTTAAAATCTACGATATTTTTTTTTCTTAAATCTGGACATCAAAAAAAGAGACACGTATTTTTTTATTTGCCTGAAAATTGATTATTTATGTAGTTATTGCTATATTAAATTTTGGAATTTACAGGTACTTCACAAAATAAGATCAATTATCTCTCCAAATGAACCAAATATAAAAATTTCTGGTATGTATCATTTAATACTTTGAAATGTGTATTTTATTCCTCTGAAAATAAATTTTTCAAAAAATATTTTTTTTCATTTTAAAAAATGTATTTTTTTTCAAAAAAAAGTAAAAGTTCTATATAAAATCGATGAGATAACAATTTGAGAAAAATATAGGCGTGTTCCTTGTTTAATTTCTATAAAACACAACAAGAAAAAAGTGGGCACTCCACACATACAGTTCTAAGAAATCAATTGTAAGTATGAGGGCGCGCTCTGCCTACCCATGCACTAACGAATTGTGTTCGGCCAGTCTTTGATGCAAGTGCTGAAGAACTAAAAAAAGAATGACCGTCTGCCTGATAATGGTTTCAAGAGTTATTAGTATTTCAGATGTTCACTCTGCCCCCAGAATGTATGACACTGTGTCATACATATTTTTGTGGGTAACATCGTGGGTGACTTATGGGTCATCTATGTTCTAATAGGTGAGAGCAAAACGAATTGAAATACGAGCCATTCCACGTCAAATCGCACTCGAATTGACACGACTATTTAAAAAAATAAATGACACGAATATATGGCATTCATTCTGGACATAAAAAAAAGGAGGCACGTGTTTCTTTATTTACCTGAAAATAGTTTATTTGTGTAGTTTTGTCTATATTAAATTTTGAAATTGACGCGTACTTTGCAAAATATGATTAATCGACACTGAATGTACTTAACATAAAAATTACTGGTTTGTTTCGTTTAATTTTTTGATTCGTGTATTTTATTCATCTGTAAATTACTTTCTCAAAAAATAAATATTTCATTAAAAAATTGTAATTATATTAAAAAACGAAAATTTTCTTTATGAACTCTCTCAGATTAAATTTTGAAAAATAGGCATATTCTTGTTCAATTTTCTACAAAACATAAAAAGAAAAAAGTGGGCTCTCAACACGTACAGATAAAAAAATCTATTGTAAGTACGGTATTCGGGCGCGTGGTTCCTGCCCCTGCACTAACGAATTGTGTTCGATCAGTCTTGGTTACTAATGTCGACGAACAATAAAAAGAATCCCCCCAGCCCCAGCCCTCTGCCCGATTTGTGTTTCAAGAAACATTAGTAAATCATATGTTCACACATTCCCCAGACGGGATGGTGACAGCAAAACGAATGCTTTTCCTCGTGTCAGCAAAACGAATTTTATTGCAGAGTCCCTTTGCGTTCTAGGGACGAGGAGCCCTCCTGACCTTGCTCGTGAAATAAAATCGACCACATGTCAAGGGACATGGTAAAAGTTTCTCAACATTAGTCGCAACACGCAATACTTACGAAGACAAGAGTGCTAGTATTTGTTCTGTGAATCATATGTACATTGTGCAACATGAGTGACGATCAGTGTATGAGATAGATGTTTCAATCCATTTAAACTTTCTGATCACGATTTTTAAAAAAGAAAATCTCCAAGACGCGTAAACCACGATTTGCTGGTGAATTTACAGGAGTTATTAGATCGGCGAATTTGTGATTCATTTGGGAAGAAAGGGAATCGGCTTCCAAAACAGCCTTTTCTTAATGAAGATAGCGCCGAGATCAGTGGCTCCCGTGGCATTAACGCAAGTAGCGGAACGTCCAGTGAAACTAGTGGTGCTACAACAGCACTTACTTTCCCGTATTAGAGGAAACAGCTAAGCAGTACTGTATTATTGCACTTTATGCGCTACTAACATCTTCGCTTGGAACTCACTATTTCCATTGCAGTGTTGTCAGAACTATGTGAATTCTACAACTTCACAAAAATAGAATGCAAAAGTTTTGTAACCCTGTATTGGAAAAAGAAGCCTGATATCCTGGAAATATAGAAATGCCTTCCATTGGGCCATGATTAGGGAAGAGTATTTTAAAACCATGCAACAAATTCTCTACTCACTACAAATGGTACAGCATTTGGTGCAAACTAAATATTTGCCTGCAAATATCAACATAAATTAGACAATTATAACTCCTTTTCATACAGCTCCATTAGGTCACAACAATGACACTAATTCACAGATATTCGCGAGGGCAAAGTGAATTCCATTGTTGCAGACCCTGCATTGTCGCTATTCTGACAGCTATTAATTCTTTTACTTATTTCAAATATTTCAAAATAAAACAATTTCTAAAATATTAATGTGCAAGTCTATAACAAAGTTCGAATGTAAGAAACGAAGAAAGAAATAATATACAAAATTGCACATTCTAATTTACGACGCATCCAGCTGTCCAAAGCGCAGTAAATTTACAGCGGCCCATTACGTTTGTCACAAAATTAAAGAAAAAACTACTCCTATTTTGAAAAAATTAAGCATGACCGTATTTATTTTATTTATTTATTTATTTGTCAAAAACAGAAACAGAATGGCACAGATTTTCCCGTCTTAGTTTTCTATTTTCCTGGGTCTTCGCTAGCTATTCGGAATTGCCACATACTCTTTCTTGCCAGCTACCATCTATCATCGCCAAAAGTACATTTTTTTGTAATTTTCTTCATTTTTCGGTTTCCTATTGATAGAACAGAAACATTAATTTTAGAATATTAAAGAACACAAAAACCTAGCCGTAAATGGCAATTTTCTTTAAAAAATTATGTGCCGTTTAAGAGAAAATGGCGTTCTAGCATTACTAAAAATGCGAAATTTGAAGCTCATTTTCACAGAAAATTTTTGAGTTTTCAAAATACTTTATTTGAAGTTATTTGAAGCACTTACACTCACAAATATAATCATCTTTACAAATTGCGGATAATGTGCATTTTAAAGATGTGAGAGATCTTTCAAAAATTTCACATTTATATAATTTTTGAAAAAAAAACAAAAAAAAACTCAAATAAACCTCACGCTATACTAATGAGTGTAATTAGCACTATTCGTTACAAATGTTTAAGAAAAAAATTGCAGCCATATACGAGAAAATGACTTTTGAGCATTTCTGAAAATGCCGAAATTTGAGCTACTTTTCACAGAAAACGGTAGTGTTTTCGAGAAACTTTACTTGACATTATTTAAAGCATATATACTCGTAAATATAATAATGTAAAAAAATCGCCGATAATGTAAATATTAACGACGTGAGAGACAAGTAAAAAAATTTACATTTTTGTAATTTTTGAAAAAAACAACCGATAGACCAAAATCGCTTTTATGTCATTGATAGAGCACATTTACCACTATCCCTACCAAAAGTGTAAAGAAAAAATTTGGAGCCGTTTTTGAGAAAATTTTGTTTTTGTAATTTTTTAAAATTGCACATATTGCACGCAATATTGCACGAAAACTACCAAAATTGTGAAAAACATTTACATGACCTTTATTAAAGAACTCAATATGCAGAACAAATTTTATTTGAAGAAAAAATCTCTATCTTCAATTTTGTAGTTGGAGAAAGACGCCGAAAAAAAATTCAAACTTCCACAATTTTCGAAAATTCAGAGCTGTACGTGAAAATCGGACCTATGCCATGTTAAAAAGTGTATTTTCCTCTATTCATACAAGAAATTTAAAGAAAAAATTTGGAGCCGTTTTTGAGAAAATGTTTGAAAATCCCCGGGGGTCTTCATATAAAGTACCCCCAAATTTTAAAGAATCTTTTTCAAAATCACAAAGCTTTGACTAGAATCAGATCGACTGGGGAATATCAATTTTGAAGAAAATCGACCGAACGGTTTAGGCGCTAGCGTTGACCACAAACGGACAGACGCACGGAATGCCGTCAATCGATTTTTAAGTATAAAGAAGCAACAAATCATGGATTTTGACCACACCACGAGATAGAGGATTTTTTTTTCTTAATTTAGCAACTGGTTTTATCCACTTATTCGTTTTCACGGCCCGGCAATTAATTTTTTTTCCGCCGGAAAATTGGCCATTTTTTCGCGCAGCATTACATAACTTTCCCTATACTACGTATATCACTCCGTGTATACGTACGTATACGGGAAAGTAAAAAGGGGAAATCAAGGAAGTGACAATTTAAGCTCTTCAGATAGTTCGTCAAGTGTCTGCGAAATGAATAAAGAGAAGATAAACATGAGTTTAATTGCAATAGGAGAACCCCCCCCCCCAAGAAAAGAAAATTGGGACAAAATAGTATCCCCATGAGAAATTTTAGAAAGTACAAAGTGCCAACACAGATAATTTTTTTTTCACATTGAAGATCCTTCGACGTCCATCGAAAAATCAAAGATATTATTTATTAATTTATCGATTACATTCACTCAACAGATGACATGACGTTGAAAATTTAAATTTTGACAATTTTTGAAAGTTGGACATACAATAAAAGTAGACGACTTTTTGCAGCAACCGAACGCATGATAAGTGTCTAAAACGTTGCCTGAAGAAAATTGAATTTTGTCCAGAACTGAAGTAAATTCGGTAAGGCATTAAAACTGCGCATTGTGTCGAAAGTTCAGGAATTCTATGGTATGCAAGTACTTGTATTTAAAGTGAGTAGTGAGGGACCAGAAAATTTCAAAATGTCAGTCAAAACCTGAGTCAAGAATCCGTCATTTAATTATTTATAAATTTATTAATTATTTATAAATATATTAATTATTTATAAATATATTAATTATTTTTAAATATATTAATATTATTTACATATATTAATACACATAAATATTATTATTTATAAATTCAATCATGAAGTTTCACCACCTCAAGAAGTACTTAAATTACCTGCTTCATCCAAAGAAACGACGACCAGTAATGCAAAAAACGTGTCTATTGCAGCAATCTATTACACACTGGTTTGTAAAATATTAATATCTTTTAAAGTTACTGAGATCCCTCTTTGATTTTTTCTGGACTTCTTATCAATACTCTAGTGCGTTTATAAATATTTTTTTTAAAAATTTTTAGCTCATCGAGTTTACAAAAATATTCCCTTTTCAAAATTTTCCGATTTTTAAAAACAATTGAGAATTCAAAAATTAAATATTTTGCTATATCATAAACATTAACATGTTTTTAAGTTTCGAATGGAATTTGAAGGGAATTTCTATAATTGGTGTATTCAAATATATGATATTTTTAAGTTAGTGATGCGCGCCATTTTTAGCAAATTTCATTATACAATATTTCCGAAAATAATAAAGTTAGGAAAAAAATACACGTGTTCACTTATTTGATCCATATAACAAATAGAAAAAATTAGAAAATAAATAAAAATATGATGGTCAAATTTTGGTCTTTTTTGTGCGATTTGACGTGGAATGGTTCTAATGTGAATATTAAAGATGTGACAGATCCTTTAAGAAAATTACATATGTGTAATTTTTGAAAAAACAAAATAATAACTGAAAATAAACTTTACGTCATATTAAAGAGTGCCATTAGCACTATCCGATCGAAAGTTTGAAGAGTTTTTTTAGCCATTTATTAGAAAATGCCTTTTGAGCGTTTCAGAAAATGCGGAAATTTGAGCTAGTTTTCACAGAAAACGGTTGTGTTTTCGATAAACTTTACTTGACATTAATGTACTCATAAATACATGTACTCATAAATATAATAATGTCAACAATTCGCCGCTAGTGTAAATATTAACGACGCGAGAGACAAGTCAAAAAATTACATTTTTGCAATTTTTGAAAAAAACAACACAATACAGCAATATAGCGTTTATGTCACCTCATAGGGTGCATTTAGCACTATCCCTACCAAAAGTTTAAAGAAAAATTTGAACCCCTTCTTGAGAAAATCTAGTTTTTGAAATTTTTTTAAATTGCACATATTGCACCCAATATTGCACGAAAAGTACTAAAATTTTGAAAAGCATTTACATGACCTCTATGAAAGAATTCAATATGCAGAACAAATTTTATTTGCGGAAAAAATCTCTATCTTCAATTTTGTAGTTGGTGAAAGACGCCGAAAAAAATTCAAACTTTCACAATTTTCGACAATTCAGAGTTATTCGTGAAATCGTACCTATGTCATGTTAATGAGTGTATTTTACTCTATTCATATAAAAGAAATTTAAAGAAAAAATTTGGAGCCGTTTTTGAGAAAATTTTCAAATCCCCAGAGGCTTGATATAAAGTACCCTCAAATTTTGAAGAGTCTTTTCCAAAATCTCAAAGCTTTGACTAGTACCAAATCGATCGGGAAATATCAATTATGGAGAAATCGTACGTATGGTTTAGGCGCTAGCACTGTTCACAGACGGACAGATAGACGGACGTTTTCACTTCAATTGGGTTTTCGGTATCAAGGACCTAGAAAACAGGGTTTCTGGGTACACCAGGTGTTAGGGGATTTTTTTTCTTAATTTAGCAACTGGTTTTATCCACTTCTTCGTTATCACGGCCCGGCAATGAAATTTTTTCCACCGAAAATTGGCCCTTTTTTCGCGCAGCATTACATAACTTTCCCTTTACTACGTATATCACTCCGTATATACGTACGTATACGGGAAAGTAACTCGTGGTGCTACAGAATGGCACAGACTTTCCCGTATTAGTTTTCTATTTCCTTGGGTCTTCGCTAGCTATTCGGAATTGCCACATACTCTTACCAGCTGCCATCTATCACCGCCAAAAGTTCATTTTTTTGTCATTTTCTGAATTTTTAGGTTTCCTATAAGTAGAACGGAAATATTAATTTGAGAGTATTAAAGAACACAAAAACCTAGTCATAAATGCCAATTTTCTTTTAAAAATTATGTGCCGTTTTGAAGAAAATCGCATTTTAGCGCTACTACAAATGCGAAATTTGAAGCTCATATTCACAGATAATTTTTGAGTTTTCAAAATCATTTGAAGTTATTTGACGCAGGTACACTCACAAGTATAATAATGTTGACAAATTGCTGCTAATGTGCATATTAATGATGTGAGGAGATTTTTCAAAAAAATTACAATTATGTAATTTTTGAAAAAACAAAAAATAACTCAAAATCAACTTTACACTATACTAAAGAGTGTAATTAGTACCATCCGTTACAAAGTTTGAAGAAACAATTTGCAGCCATAAATGAAAAAATAGCGTTTAGCGTTTCTGAAAATGCGAAATTTTGAGCCAGTTTCCACAGAAAACGTTTGTTTTCGATAAACTTTATGACATTATTTAAAGCACATGTACTCGTTAATACAATAATGTGAAAAAATCGCCGCCAATGTAAATATTGTGGACCTGAGAAACATGTGAACAAATTTACATTTTTGTAATTTTTTTAAAAAACAACCTATAGAGCAATATGGCTTTTATGTCATCTGATATAGTACATTTACCACTATCCCTACCAAATGTTTAGAGAAAAATTTTGAAGCCGTTTTTGAGAAAATCTAGTTTTTGTATTTTTTTAAAAATGCACATATTGCACGCAAAATTGCACGAAAAGTACTAAAATTTGAAAAACATTTACGTGACCTTGATGAAGAATTCAATATGCAGAACAAATTTTATTTGAAGAAAAAATCTCTGTCTTCAATTTTGTAGTTGGAGAAAGACGCCGAAAAAAAATTCAAACTTTCACAATTTCGAAAATTCAGAGTTATCCGTGAAAATCGGACCTACGCCATGTTATTAAGATTATTGTTATTCATACAAGAAATTTAAAGAAAAAATTTGGTGCCGTTTTTGAGAAAATTTTGAAAATTACCAGGGGGCTTGATACACCTGGTACCCCAAAATTTTGAAGAATCTTTTTCAAAATCTCAAAGCTTCGACCAGAATCAGATCGACCGGGGTGTATCCATTTTGGAAGAAATCGTACGTATGGTTTAGGCTCAAGCAGTGTTCACAGACGGAGAGACGGACAGACGGACGGACGTTTTCCTTTCAATTGATTTTTCGGTATCGAGGACCCACAAAAGAGGGTTTCTGGCTACACCATGTGTTAGGGTTTTTTTCCTTAATTTAGCAACTGGTTTTATCCACTTTTTCGTTTTCACAACCCGACAATTAATTTTTTTCTGGCGGAAATTGGCCGTTTTTTCGCAGAACATTACATAAGTTTCCCTATACTACATATTTCACTCCCGTGTAGACCGTACGTATACGGGAAAGTAAAAAGGAATTTGCGTCTATCAATTTTGTGGCTGTCCCTTCTAGACGAGTGTTCAGACATAATAAATCGTAGTTCTCTATTATTTTGCATTACGAGGACAAATCTGGTGAAGTTCAAGAAAGGTACATGGCCTTTCCAGAAGCTAGTCCGTTGACAGATCTACCGATGCGCTATATAATTATGTTGTCACAATTGTGAATAATTTTAATATAGGGGAAGCGATTTGTGCATTGTTACTGACACATTTTAAATTTAGTTTTGCATTATGTAGCAACATTCATTGACAAGTGTACACTTTTCTTTCAAAACGCTGACCAGCCTCTGTAGTTTCTTTTAACGTTCAACGAAGAGGACTGAAACTCTATGTTTTTTATGAACAGAAAGTTACCCAACCTGACACCAACACGCTGGAACTTGAACTCCGACTCGTGAATACTGAGCAAGTGCTAAAACTATGAAATGCTTCAGAGTAACTCAGAAAATAATTCCCCAAGCATTCGGCAACATATTTCTTCGGAGGTGATAAATAAACATGCACAAAAGAAAAGAAAAACTAGCCAACGAAGTAAAGTCACGTTGAGAAAAATTTTCAATGAGATTTTAAACTAAATACTCAAATAAATAAGCAATTCATTTTCCGATTTTGGAAGTTTCAGTTTTATTGCCCTTCTCGATTCCTTAACATTTTTGGACTACAAAGCATCTTTACCCCAATCATCTTTTTTCACACATTTTGAAATCCTATGGTTCACTTTGAATCAATATGCCAGAAAAATGTGTTCTGCACCTGTCTCAAGATCAAAGTTTCAAGGAAAATGTCAGATTGTAAATCTCACGAATGAGAGAAACTTGACGTGGGCCATGCCGGAAGTACAAATATTAGCATGGTCTAGTTTCAACTGTCATAAGCACAACTTCAGTTGAACGGTCATTTTTTCACCTTGATTAGAGTAAAATCTCACTACATATCAACTAAGTGCCAAGAAAGACTTATCTTTACTGTCAATGATGTCGATTGAAAAGCTGATTTGTTTATTTGTCAAAAAACTGTATATGACGTATAGGGGAAGAGACTGTATGCGCACATTTTCTTGAGGCCCAAAATGAAAAAAAAGCTAAATTAGCAACATGTTGAAAACTAGAAAAATAATTTAGAAAAAGTATTATTTTAGAAAAATAGAAATAAGAAAATGTTTGTTGCCGAGTTATAGAAAATTAATTTCAACGGTAAATGAACTGCTGATTTAATTTTTCGGGCATTGCTAACAAATATAGTAACGAACATCAGTTCTACTCCTACCACTACAAGCAAAAGGGTGTGCTCAACAAAACGAGCGCACAGTGAAGCTACATTTACGTCCAGAAGCAAAACAAGGGGCCATATCAGCATTTGCTCAATGGATCGGGGAAACTGGACAAAAACCTGATCGAAATGGGGGTAATTGTAAACTTCGTAAGATGTACATTGGATTTTACACAGGCTGTTTTGGAGCTATACCTGAATAAATCTCCATGAATAGAGTTGATATTACAGGAAATCAGCAAGTACAATTAATTCTCCATAATTCCAGTAAATTTAAAGGTTTCACTTGTAAGGGAAACTATGGCAGAGGTAGCTTCCGTAAGGTTGCAGTATGCTTAAAATAATGTTCAAGATTCGCTACTGAACACAATACATGATTTTTTATTTTAAAAAATGCTGTTTTTATTGTATCTTTACAATTATTTCTTCATGCTAAATAAGAAATATGCGAGAAAGTACAAAAACTCGAAAATATTTCCTAATTCTAAAAATTTCATTACAGTAAAAAGACAATCGAAAATAATTAAGAGGATCGATTACGTCATTAAATTCAAACGATGAAGTATGACCAAATTCTTAATGTTAATATCTCATAAACAGTAGCGAATAGTAATTTGTCATTCCCATGATTGTAAATTAGATTCGCCTAAATATTCATCAATCAAAGAGAATATTTCTCTTGGCATTTGAGTAAGGAACGAAACGATGATAAGATTGTCTAATTGGTCTCGCCACTCGCATGAAATTCTCGACGTGCTGCTTAGAAACCGATTTATCTTTTTTTTTCTGGTCACAAAATGTCCTATACTGCGGTTACTTATTACTTGCTATTGAACAGGAGGGTCTGATAAACATGCACTTGAGAATTATTTTTCAAAATAATGTTCAAAAGAATGACTTCATAATGGTATATCCAGTTTCTTAAGAGAACATTTTTGATTGTGCAGAGATGTAGGAATCCATTGCCTTTATCAATATCAAAATATTTTCATATTTGAATTAGTTGATCGGGCTGCCTATTTTGTGACATCGATGGTAACAATTCAGTGTATAAAAGTGTATGAAAACATTTTTATATTGCCGTCACCAAACATTAGTGGAGGGGATAATGAGAAAAGCTAATTAAGAGAACTAGGCTTTATAAGTAATAACAATGTACCCAAACATGTAAATACATGTGGACTTATAATGTTCAAAATATGGAGTAAAATACTGTCTCATTATTAATTATAAAGGTTAAGACCTAAAACTAATGCATTAATCAAATGTTTATGTTACGTAAATAAAAAATCCCCAGAACTTAGATTTAATATTAGCAGTAGAACAAGATTTAAGCATGTGCAACATTATAATGTGCGCACGCATTTTTTCGGCTTCCTAACGCTAGAAATGAAACCACCATACACTATTACTATTATACAAGTGTAAACGTCATGCAGAGCCATTGAGTCACAGTCGTTAATCAGCGAGCATTGGCACAGCGTTTCGGAGGAAAGCTGCGCCGCTTCTCGAGTCCTGGTCGGGGCATATTATTTGTCAAAGTTCTCTATTGTCACAGGAAATAATTAAGAATTCTAAAAATTTTATTGAAAACCCACATGAAGCCATTGGGAGCCCAAAGAAGGTACCTCGGAAGATTATCATTGATAACAAAATAACTGGTTCAAACTATAGAGATTAGAAAACTAAGTTCTGCGAGAAAGTCTGTGCCATTCTATAGCACCACTAGTTTATGTATTTATTTACCGTCCCTTATTACACAAGTGGAGAACATTTAAAGAAACAATTTGGAGCAGTTTTTGAGAAATTTCTTTTAGTAATTTTGAAATGAAGATAACACAAAAACGACTCGTTTTCTCAGAAAATTCTACATTACCTTTTTTAAGAGCTAATTGTGTACAAGAGACTTTGTCTGAAATAAAAATCGCTATTTACAATTTGGCAGTTTTTAATATATTCTTTTGCAATTTTCAAAAAACTAAGTATTTTCTAGAAATAGGACTAGTCCATATTTTTTATCGTATTTCATTACATAAGTGAACAATAATTTTTAAAAATAATTGGAGAGGTGTTTTGCGAAACATTTTTTTTGTAAATTTGAATCGCAATTTTCGCAAAAACTACTCGTTTTTTTCAAAAAATGGTACATGACCTTCTTTAAAGTGCTAATTCTGTACAACCGACTTTGAGGTAAAAATATCTATCTTCAATTTTGCAGTTTTTAAATAGTTTTTTGCAATTTTCGAAACATTGGGGATATCAACGAAAATGATACCTACATCATTCCTTTAAACGTCCTTTGTACTATTCAACAACAAAATATAATCACAAAAATTGGAGCCATTTTCTTTAACATCTCCGACGGGCTTCATGTAAAGTACCCCCAAATATTAAAATATCGGTTTCAAATTCCAGGGACCTTGAGACGAGTAAAACGATCGGGGAATATCAATTTTGAAGAAAATCGGCTGAACGGTTTAGGCGCTAGCGTTAACCACAGACGGACAGACGTTTTGCCGTCAATCGATTTTGCAGTATCAAGAAGCAACAAAACGTGGATTTTGACTACACCACGAGATAGAGGATTTTTTTTCTAAATTTAGCAACAGGTTTTATCCACTTTTCCTCACCAGACTCCAGCTATAAGAGTTTTTCTGGCGAAAATCAGCCGTTTTCCGGCGCACGATTACATAACTTTCTCTTCTTACGAAGTATTCGTAAGGCGAGAAAGCAAAAAGGAATTCCACCTGCAATTCGTTCAATAGGCCGTAGTTCGAATCTGACTATACCTGAACCATTAGTGGCTAGATGAATCTCCCTATGACAAAGATGAACCAGCTAACAAGCTCAGAGATCAACAATCAGCTCCTTTTTTTTTCAAACTAGATCAAGATTTAGAATATTACTCGAATATTGCTAATCTGCTGAATGAGTTCGGGATTCAATACAAAACTGGTGGTGCTACAGAATGGCACACACTTTCCCCTATTAGTTTTCTGTTTTGTTTGGTCTCTGCTAGCTTTTTGGGACTTGCCAATACTCTTGACAGCTGCCATCTATCGCCGCCCAAATACATTTTTTCGACATTTCTTAAGTTTTCGGTTTTCCAAAAGTAGAACAAAACTATTATTTTTAATATTTATAATATTTATATAATTATTATTTATATAATTTATATATAACAATATTTATATAATTATTAAGAATATAAAAAACAATTAAACCTTGCCCTAAATGGCAATTTTTCGTTGAAAAATTTGGAGCCGTTTCAAGAAAATGGCGTTTAAGCGCTACTGTAAATGGGAAAATTGAAGCTCTTTTTTACAGAAAAGTTTTGAGTTTTCGAAAAAATTAATTTGAAGTCATTCGAAGCGCTTACATTCACAAATTCAATACTGTTTACAAATTGCTGAAAAAGTGCATTTTAACTGTGTGAGAAAACTTTTTCAAAAATTATATTTTGTAATTTTTGAAAAAACAAAAAAATACCCCAAAATTAACTTTATGCCATATTAAAGAGTGTAATTAGCACTATACGTTCGAAAGGTTTGAACAAACAATTTGAAACCATTTTTGAGAAAACGGCGTTTGAGCGTTTCTGAAAATGCGAAATTTTGAGCTAGTTTTCACAGAAAACTATTCAATTTCCGAGAAACTTTATTTGACATTATTTAAAGCACCTGTACTCATTAATAGATTAATGTACACAAATCGCCGCTAATGTAAATATTATCAACGTGCGATACAAGTAAAAAAACACATTTTTGCAATTTTTGAAAAACAAAAGGATAGAGGAATATGGCGTTAATGTCATCTCATAGAGCGCATTTAGCACTATCTTTACCAAAAGTTTAAGAAAAAATTTGGAGCCGTTTTTAAGAAAATCTGCTTTTTGTAATTTTTTAAAATTTCAAATTTAGCGTACAATATTGCGCAAAAACTAGTAAAATTTTCAAAAAAATGTACGTGACTTTAAAGAAAGAACTCACTTTGGACAACAAATTTTATTTGAAGCATGTATCTTCTTCAATTTTGCAGTTCTAGGAAGACGCCGAAAAAATTTCAAACATTGGCATTTTTCGAAAATTCAGAGTTATCCCTGAAAATCATACCTATGTGTATTTTACTCTATTGTATTTTACTCTATTGTATTGTATTTTATTGTATTGTATTTACTCTATTGTACTCAAGTGTATTTTACTCTATTCTTACAAGAAATTGAAAGAAAAAATTTGGAGCCGTTTTTGAGAAAGTTTTGAAAGAAATCGTAGGTATGGTTTACGCGCTAGCAGTGTCCACGGACGGACGGACGAACAGACGGACGTACGCTTTCCTTTCAGTTGGTTTTACGGTATCAAGGACCCACAAAACATGGTTTCTGGCTACACTACGTGTTAGGGAATTTTTTTCTTAATTTAGCAAGTGGTTTTATCCACTTATTCGTTATCACGGCTCCGCAATGAATTTTTTTCCGTCGAAAATTGGCCATTTTTTCCCGCAGCATTATATAACTTTCCCTATACTACGTATATCACTCCGTGTATACGTACGTATACGGGAAAGTAAAACTGGAGGCTGTTTATCGATTCCTCTAAAATTATTTGAAATGCAGTTCTATTGAACAATGGTGACACCTACACACCATTATCAGTTGCTTATAATGCTCTGCTGGTATTTTAGAAGACATTTATTTTCCACTTTATTTGCATTCATAGCATATTTTCCCAAATTTTTTTTAGATCAAATTCTGACTAACCTGTGGGTGATGAAAGAAATAGAGTTCAGATGCGGATTCAGCACCCCAAGAAACTATAAAAATATGCTATCAAGATTTAAAGTTTTTTGTTGGCCAGTGTAAACCCTTTTTTGTTGGCCAATGTAATCAATCGTGATTAACAAGTGTTCAAATTATAGCTTCAATAATACATAATGCGTCATTATTACACACCACGTACCACAATATTTTTGTATTTTATTGTATACATATACTGCAATAAGATGTATTACCGACGTGAGGTATTACCTTGAGGCGACACCTCTATGAGCGAGGAGCCCGACGAGGCGGGGGGGCAGGCTGGCCGGCGTGTATCCCCTGGCGCCGGTGCGCAGCGTGAGCACGGCCACGTCGTTGAGCTCGTTGCCGCCCTGGTCCACGGGCTTCCAGCTGGGGTGCATCGCAGAGCGCGCCACCCTCCATCTCCCGGCGGCCGCTCTCGCGCCTCAGGCAGTGGTTGTACGTCCCCAGCGACACCGCCGGCCGCCCGGCCAACCTGCGCACGCCATACGAAGCCATTCAGTAGCACTTCCGAGTGGTTCAGTGGTTGCACGTCCCCAGCGACACCGCCGGCCGCCCAGCCAACCTGTGCACGCCAGACACGAAGCCATTCAGTTGCGCTTCCAAGTGGTTCAGTGGTGTCGGGAGGCGGGAAAGGGAATGGATACCTCAGTACTATGTGAACACGTTTTTGTGATCCTCCAGCTCCCCAGTTCTCTCTCAGCCCGCCACAGCACGGCCCGGTAGAAAATATGAGTTCCACTCGGAACGTCACGGCTTAGTCTGCAGGGCTGCCCATCTTTCTTCACAATGTCTCAGTTTTCGCTCTCTCTTACTCTTACCTATATGTACCGTCCTCATTGTTACTCAAATACTGTATAGGGATTGTAGAAACTCTGAGTGTGCATATGTGCGTGTGTGCAGATCTTTCACTCACGGTTAACCACTTTCCGTACACCAATCGAGACATAAAAGGTATCATTCAACGTGTCTCGGTCTCCTAATGGGGAACTGATACTTTGTTTTCGGAACCGACCATAAAATTCAAAGAAATTTCCAAAAACGTTTTTTCGTATTTTGGCGCTGCGATCTTTAGTGAGCATGCCGGGTATTAAACCAACGCCACCTAAATAGAACTACGTGGCGTTGATTATACTCCAGTACCCAAAGGCAATTTCACACAACATACGCTATAATTTTATTTCATGACGTTGGCAATACTGATGTTGCCAGCTGAATGAATAAGTGAATCGCGCTGCAGATTTCATGTGCGGCGGAAGTGCACATACACATATACAAAGACTTTATTAATTTTCCTAATAGAGTAATGTGATCAATACAATCCAAACCCAATACACATCCAAGGCAATGGAGAATAATACTGCTACTAGTCATACGGAAAAGAATACCAAACTTAATTCAAAAACTAAGAATAGTAGTGTCCAGGATATCCTTCAATGCACGACAATCAGAATCATATTTATGCATTAATTAATATTTATTTACTCATATAATAAACTTTTGAACACAATTTTTCACACGTTGATGGACATGCCTCATCAGACGGTCTGTAAAAAATGGGTTCTGTGAAATACCTTCATATTGGAATCACATAAACATTACTTAAATAAGTTTAAAAATACTTTTTGAACAATAGTTTTCTTTTTTCACTAGCAAACACAAAGCACAAATACAGAACTCGCCTTGGAATAAAGATAATATTGTTGGGTTCCTTTATAAAGAAGTTGGATCCTGCTGTGTGCCTACACATTGTGATGCGGCTACACAATTCCGCCAGAATAGTTCTGATTTTCAGCAATCATTTAATTGCTACATACTAATAAATCTCAAAGGTACAGGCTAATAAATTACCACCTTGCATCTAGACATAGCTTATTGAACTATCATAATCACTTTAAATACTAGTGCAAGTCTATGATACGAATTGTGCTTATCAGCCACTGTTCACAGTTTACTTTAATTACCACTCATTCATATCTTATCTTCTGTGAGTTTGAATGAAAGTAAATGTGCAATTGAAATTGAACGTATTTACATTTTAAACGAATACCATATGAACCTTGAATCTCGTAGAATACTTTCATTCACACTGAAGTAATACCCTTGCTTATAATGTCATTGTAAATACAATGAAGTACACTGAAACAATATCATGAATGTCAAGCGTTGCTCAAACACGAAGCAAATAATTATACATACAATCAACGCTACCTTGAATAAGTAGCCTTGCTCATTCATTGCAAATTATCATCCATTGATACACACTGAATGAATACCCTCGATCATAATATAAGCTCAACATGCACCTTGAACTACGAGTCTACGCACATAGCCATCGAACACTAATACCGTGGAAACTTCTAGATCAGATGTCAAGGTCTCCTACTGCTGGAAGTGCATGCCACGAGCTTCTCAGCGCAACTAACTTCGGGGAAGGAAGTTCTTAGTAACAATCCCCTCATTTGGTGGAAACGCATGTACAAAAGAAAACAGGCACAGAAAAATACAAGTAAAAATATAGATAAAAATAACAAGAAATGTTTTTAAATTTATCTAAATCCCACCTAATCGTATTTCGTGTTTAAAGCGTCAACGCCTTAAGGCGACCTTGACTATCTACTGCTCTCATGTGGCGAGGTGATCAACTACGTGGAGGGGTGAATTCGTCGTGCTCCCAGTGTTATGGACTCTCGGTGGTGGCATCGTCCTTGACATCACCGTTCTCGATACTTGTTTAAAACAAGTGACGCAAGTTCAACCGCGTCTTAGATTTACATCCCTTGCAAGTCAATGTCCTTTCAGAATCACAAAGTAAAAATAGTGTTTGCAAGGGTAGGACATGGGGAACCTCCTTCCACAGACACACGGCAGTTGCTGCACCAGGGTTGCATTGTCGACATACAATTCTGTGGTCAAGAGGTAAAAGTTCTTAAGTCAATTTTTGGCAAAATTGGGTTAAGTACTGAAACTACAAGTTAAGTATCTATATTTTATTTTAGTAAAATGCCTGAATTCAAATGTTGGGTCTTTAACGAGAAAATAACATTAAGAAATGTTATTTTGTACGAACAAGCGGTGGCTCAAAAATCTAACCTTTGTTTTCTCGAAACTAACATTTTTGAATTAAGAACTTTTACTCCGTGACCACAGAATGACGGCTCGAAATAAAAAAAATAGGTTGTAAGTGCCATTTTCATACTTTTGAGAAAAATTCTTTTAAATATACGTGAAACATAATGGCACATACAACTGGTGCCTTTTATGAATAAACACTCCGTAACTCTATCAAGCAATGCGTTCTACTTGGTTCTTACTTATATTGTAGGGCGTCATTCATCCATCATTATTCTGGTAAAATGTAAATTTAACAGTAATGGCACTTCTTTTTTTATTTGGTCTTCAATTTTGAGTCGCAAAGTTAATGCCTTTGCTTCCTAATCCACCACGTTTTACTGTTGCTGTGCGTGAATTTCCTACCTCTTTGCTGCGCGTTCCAGCTTACAGATTCACAGTTAATTACATAACATGGAATGGACTCGCACTGCGAAGATTTCGACTCGCCTTCTCTTAGCCGGGTCGGACGGAAATCGACACGCTGCTTCTCGCCTTGCATTCTCACTCGCGTGGCATTTCTGGCAGGTGAAGGGAATACTGCCACCGACTCCAGTGTAAATGCGAAATTTGAAGATATTTTTCACAGAAATCTTTTGAGTTTTCGAAAAACTTCATTGAAGTCATTTAAAGCAATTCCACTCACAAATACAATATTGTATACAAATCGCTGGAAATTCACATATTAAAGGAGTGAGAGATTTAAAAGAAAATACATTCGTGTAATTTTTTAAAAAATCAAAAATATCCAAAAATGACTTATGAATGAACTTAACGTCTTATTAAACAGCGCAATTAGCAATATCCATTCGAAAAGTTTGAAGAAAAATTTAGAGCCATTTACGAGAAATTGGCGTTGATGAATTTCTGAAAATGCGGAATTTTGAGCCAGTTTTTACAGAACACAGTTGAGTTTTCGAGAACCTTTATCTGACAATATTTAAAGCACATATACTCATCAATATAATAATGTGAACAAATTACCGCTAATGTAAATATTAACGATGTGAGACACAAGTCAAACAAATTACATTTTTGTAATTTTTGAAAAAACAAAGAATACAACAATAGGGCGTTTATGTCATCTCAAAGTACATTAGATCATATTCCTACCAATAGTACAAAGAAAAATTTAGAGACATTTTTGAGAAAATCTTGTTTTTGTAATTGTTTTAAATTTCACATATTGCAAACATAGGGTGCAAATTACTAAAAGTTTCAAAAAAAAGTAAAACAATAAACTATTACAAAATACAAGTAAAAGAAAACGTCTGAATAAATGTATTAAGTGGACGAATCCTGCAATAGCATCGTCAGATGTAAATAGTGGAGGCAAAGAGTAAAGAAAGCAAACTCACGCTTGCACGCAGTGGGCGGCGGTGATGACGTGTCGCGTGGAGACGAGCGTACCTCCGCAGACGGCAATGGTGGGGCGTCCGGGCGGGTGCACCAGGGCGAACCAGGAGAGCGCGCGCCCGGCCGCCTGCCCGCCCAGGACGCGCGGCGCCTCCGCCTCCAGCCCCGCCTCGACTCCGCCTACGCACCACCACATCTCACATCTCACCCAATCTCACATCTTACATCTCACCACGTTTCACCAAATCTCACCATATCTCACCACACCAGCGCTCAGCCACACAGGATTTAGGTTGATTGATTAGCGATTTCGGCTTGCAGGATTTTCCCCAACCTATCTCCCGCCAGCGGGGCACGGCCTTAGCAATGACAAGCTGTATAGTGCGATTTTTCTAACTTTCCTCTCAAGCCTACGATGGAATATCACACGGCATTTCGCGTCTTTCTCGGTCGTGCGATAGAAGAAACATAATCGCAAGCACTGCTTGATAAGGCCGCGATCATGCGATATCTGGTGGCATGATTGAGAAAGACGCGAAATACCGTGACATAGTCCATCGTGAAGACCATTCCATCGTTCCAAAATGCCATCGTTGAGAGACAAAGTTAGAAAAATCACAGTATAAGCTCCGACTGTTCTCCTGGCATGTGTGTAAGGCTCTCTGCAAAACGAGACGCAGGTTCGTGACGTGACCCAGCGTGTCTCATGCCCAATTCCTCACGGAAGAGTAAGTCACTAAAGCATTCACCGCAAGATGAGCCGCAGTTTTTTTCGCAGTACGCATTTGACTCCAGAACAAGCGCTGACGATGTAGAGTATTTCGGCGAAAATCGGCGATTTCAGCGATTTCGGCGAGAACTCAAATCCACTGGTTTGAGTTCTGAATCTGATTCCGACAGCTAGTTCGAGCTAGAAATGTTATGTTACGCCTATTGGAGAAAGAAGCAATTACAAGAAGAAAAGAGAAACGCATGGAGAGTTTGCTCTAAGTAATTTGATGATACCAAACTGCAGAACTATGTGATCCGAAGACATCGGATGTAAAGGCACTAAAAACTTACATTTCGGGCGCCTAAAAAGGCACTAACATGTTTTTAAATAGGCACGGCACCAAAAAGGCAATACAAACTGCTCCAAACAAGGCAAACTCCAAATTGCAGGAAAAAGCACTGACATATTTCACTGCAGAAGCACCTAAAATTAGCCAATATCAAAAAACAATTTAACAAGCCAGCAGAATGAAGACGCACCTCACGCCCGGCAGAGATATAGATCCTAATGATCAGCCTATACTGCGCACTTTATCCTTTTTCAAAATCTTAGCCAACCAAGACAATTAACCTCGAGGTTCTCCCCTAGAGTATCCTCTTCAATGTTTAGGATAAGTTAGCTTAGATATTTTAACTAGTATAAGTCAAAACAAAACATTTGTAAAGTGATTACACTGAACTATGTATTTCATCTAGATAAATAAATGTGTTATATATAAAAAAACTGCGCACTTTCCAGAAGAACATTTAGTACTGAAAGATATCCATGTCGGAAGTCGGGATCATCGCCTTGCCCTCTGAGACACAAGAGCTTTGATTACGTCGCAAATCTGAGCTCCGCGTTCACCTAAGCGCGCCACCGCTCAACCAAGTGCACAGAGCCCACTGCTTGCTTTGTGTGTGTGTGTGTGTGTGTATGTGAACGTGTGTGTGTGTGTTTGTGTCTGTGTGTGTGTCTGTGTGTGTGTCTGTGTGTGTGTCTGTGTGTGTGTCTGTGTGTGTGTCTGTGTGTGTGTCTGTGTGTGTGTCTGTGTGTGTGTGTCTGTGTGTGTGTCTGTGTGTGTGTCTGTGTGTGTGTGTCTGTGTGTGTGTGTCTGTGTGTGTGTCTGTGTGTGTGTCTGTGTGAGTGTCTGTGTGAGTGTCTGTGTGTCTGTGTGAGTGTCTGTGTGAGTGTCTGGGTGTCTGTGTGAGTGTCTGGGTGTGTGTGTGTGTGTGTGTGTGTGCAAAGAAATGCAATATGAAGCCACAATGCAAGCTTTTCGGTTCAAAAAATTCAATGTGATGTGTAAACTCAAAAGAAAGCTTTAGTCTAGACGAAAATAGAGATTCGTTACCAGTAGACAAATAATGTGGTAAGTAAAACTGAAAATTATTTAAAGTTGTATTTGAAACCAATACTAAAAGAAAAAATGCATACATTTTAAAGGAAGAAAAGCATTTAAAAAGGAAAAATATGTCTAAAAAGGCATTTACGTCATAAAAGACCAATAAAAAGGCAAAATAACTTTTTGTCAGAATGTTTAGTTTTCCATAATTCATATACATATATTAATTGCCTTTAAATACTTTCATCAGAATAAAATAGGCATTTTCCTAAACACGAACTTTACGAACACGCACGGCTTTAATCAGTTTTTCATCCATTTTCAACAAAGTCACCTGTGAACCTTCGCAGGAAACTGAATGCAGTACACTGCGCACAGCAGGGTTACCAAGCGCAGAAACGGCGACACGTCACCCTGAGCTCTAACGTGCGCGAGTCCAATAAGCACAGTGGTTCGCAGAAACTCACCGTGAGTCACGGACCAGCGTTTCATTTTGCGAATAACCTTAGTGTAGTGCAAGTAAGTAAGTGTGTGCAAGTAAGGGGTGAGGATAAGACAAGGAAGAGAAAGGAGGGATCGTGGTCTGTGGCCCTTTTTCTTAGGGTACTGCACCGACATTCGCCTGATATGGATCGAAAAAAAAAACAACAACACGGAAAACCACCGATCAGAGACAGGAATGCCGGGCGCGTCAACTACTTCGATGTTAGTGAGAACAGTGCATTGTTCTCACTAATAAATGAAGTAGTTGACCGGAGGTGCTTCCCTCGCTGCAACGCGAGATCCGCCGCTGAAACCCACGGCCTCTTGCGCGTTTCCCTCTCCAGGTATCTCGTCGCAAAGGAGCACCGCCTGAGCCAGAATAAACTCTATGCTCTCAGTGAAGTGCGTGTTAGGTGGCAGTAGCGAAGAAGGAGGCAAAGGGAAGAAATTGAAATTGTATCACAAATTTTACAGAACAGTAACAAAGCAAATTATACAAATTTTATCACAAAATTGTAAAAACAATTTTACAAAACAAATTGTATCACTAATTTTAGTCTTGCAGAAACATTCTCATCAAAAAGCGAGGGATATACGAATTTTGAATGAACATGTTTTTAATATAGATCGGACTTGAAGCAAAGTGTATTTTACTCTACTCTCGAACAAATTTGAAAAAAAAAAATATTGAGAACCGAACCCTGGCCTTCAGATGGGTAGTCCGGAGCAGGGCTGTTCAAACGTAGATTTCGATCCAAAATGTTTGTAGGCGTCAGCTGTAATGACTCGCTACCCCCTTTTCACGACAATACTCCTTTACCCCTTCTTGCCCTTCTACTAGCAAGGCTAGCAGCCTCCTCTCGCCTCCCCCCCCCCACGTGTGTCGTCAAGCGGCGGATCGCACCGCTTGTCGCAGTTGAGGGCACGTCGTTTTTTTAAATTAATTTTATTTTTTTACAGCGAGGTAAGAGCTTTACAAGATAAAAATGGAAAGTAACCTGGTACGCAGAGCACTAGCGTTTCAAAATAGCGAGAACATTCCCACTGAACATCTCAATCAATAGTAATTTCAATGAAAGAAGAGTAAGGGACTAAATTGTTTTCATGTGTTAACTGTTACAAAAAAGTAGGTATTGAAAGATTATGGGTTTTTCGTTTATGGAGGTTTGAACTTATCTTTGGGAAATGTAGACGCAGTACAGAATAATCCATTCTACATTTCCCTAATTTGAATGTGTTAGTTTCTGTGGGCAATAATAGAGATTTAAAGAATTTTTATGACAGATGTTTTAAACAATGTTCAATTGTGAGAACATCAAACCTTCTGTGCAATTGTTTGTTAAAAAGGAACCCCGGCGTTCTTACGGCCGTGCGAAGGATTTTATTTCGAAAAGGTTTGAGCGTTTTTCGTACCAAAGGAGCAGCTCCTCCCCAAACAGGATACTCGTAAGTTGAGGCCGAATGGAAGTTTTGAGAAGTAAAAGTGAGAGAACTGTTTTAAGAACAGACTTCTTTTTTTATTAAAGGGTACAGTTTGAAGAGTGCGACCTGTACCTTAGTACATTTATTCAAAATATGCTGTGTCCATGTTAGTCTGGTGTCAAGGAGCACGTCTAGTTATTTTATTAGTTTAGTTTACTTGTTATTATGAACAGATATAAAATTTTTACAGGTTCTTCTTCAGAATTGTAGCAGTGGCCTTCCAAAGTTACATAAAGATTAATACACCGCAAATGGGGAAAATAAAAAATTTAAATAATATGTTCGTAGAAGCACCCCAATTATTTTTCGACTGTCGATAAGGAGATTGGTTCCTAATATATTCCGCCAGAGGCCAGCAACGGTGCGGCAGAATCCCAGTATATGTATCACAAATGAGCGCACCTCCGTGCCAAATGCCCTATGACGACTACAGATAAAACTGGATGTTGGTATATACGTAAGAGCTAAACTCCAACACCCATGTAACGATCTCCATGAAAGTTGGCACTTCTACGTGTTTTTCACCTAGAAGGTTCACGTTCTGTTAATTCTGTTGTAACTCCACTACATGGCGATGTAGAACAAAACTAAATATTCATGTCAAATGCAACCCGCAATCCACTCGGCAGCATTTTGAACTTATATTGTTAAAGAACTCCTAAACGAGGCGTTCTATCAAAGAAACGTTTCTCACACCGCCATCTACAGAATGAGCCCTTCTCGAACATTCTATTTCATTTTTGCTGTTTCGGGGCTTCCCGATATACTACCTCACCTCAGAGACGTGCAGAATCAGCAAGGAAATGCGAATGAGAGGGACAGAGAGCGGCAGAGACAGAGACACAGAGACAAACAGGGACAGGGTGAAGGAGGGAGAGAGAGACAGTGAGAAAGGGGGATGGGAGGGGAAAGGGAGATGAAGGGCAGAACAACGTCTGCCGGGTTTTCCTAGTATTATGTACATGTCTGTGATGATGACGTGTTGATAAGATAATCTAGCGTTCCGTGCGGCGACAAAGGAACACTACATCAGTTACATTCAAAACAGCTTCATTCTGCTAAATACAACCAAAAAGGAAATGTTCATGCATTTTAATTTCTTCTCGAATGTAACCAAACATAGAACATTAAAAAATAACAAGAAAAAATAACATTTTCTTCCGTTTTTTACCTAAATCCAAAAAATTATGGATTTTAATGAAAAATACTCGTTACCAATATACTCATATTGTGATGTATCACACATCCGAATCAGAGTTAATACAAAGAAACGGAAATGAAAAGAAGATTTATAGGTCGCAGGTGAGTGAAGGGAGAGCGATTCAAGCAAAAGACGCTCCTCGGGCCGTCCATGGCGAATCGGGAAGGCTTGCCACGAACACGCGAGGCGTAGCGGCGGCGCTGCGGGTCAGGCAGGTTTATGTTGGGAGGTAGTTTAAGGTATGACAGTAAGTGTCGATCAAAAGGAGACAAAAGACCGAGTATTAAGACGGCTGCCGGTGGTGATACGCTGAAGAGCGTTAAGAGACGCGACGCACGAGAGCGCCGGCGCGCGCCGACGCGCTTCTCAACGATTTGCGTTAATTGAGAGGAAAGGCGTAGCGGCGGCCAGTACTTATGCTTGCAACGAGGCAATAAATCGGCTACTGAGTAGGAACAGCTAAGACGCAGGAATGCAATCACTACCCAAAGGTACAGTGGCTATGCGCAAGTGCTTAGGACTGCTGTAGTAAAGAAGGAAAGTGATGACCCCATTTTACATAGCCAATGAGCTGACCAATGGTCAGGCTCTTCAAGTGAAATGATTGCCGTTGGCGAAATAGAGAGGCGAATGATATATAATATATAATGATGAATGATACATAATGATGATAATAGGGATTCACCATATCAACAGGGAGAGAAGAGAGTAGACTTCTCGATGAGCGGGCCGTGGAAGAGAAGGGAGAACGATTTTGTTAGAGATCGAGAAAAGACGCTAGGAGAAGGTAGCGGATAGTCGTAATTTTTGGCGACTAGTCCGACTACTGTGCGATATAACGGAGCGCACAGCTCATGAACAATGGTCGTGCAGTGACGTAGCCCGCCTGTACTGTAAATAATACTTCTGCCGAAGGGAGAGGGGATTCCGTTATCCAATCAGAGGCTTCAAATTGTGATCATGTCACTACAGACTTGCCGACGTTTACTAAGAAACAAATGAAATCTAATAGCGCAAAGCAACTGAAAATTGAAGAGCACTGAGCGCCACTAGGAGCGCCATTACTTGTTTGGGTATGCGTCATGTATGCGGTTGTGTCATCTAGTGATAAAGGCTTACTTAAAAGGTGACACTCACTGAATGGATGATATACTTACGACACAATGTATCCACCTTAAAGGGCACTTCTAATTTTTATCTTTATGTCAATGCATTCAATAAGATGCCTCCTTCAAAACCTTGTAAATAACAGGTAAAGTCAGTAACTTCGAAAAGTCCTGCAATTTTTTAAAAATTGCGAACGTTGTCCGAAAAGTATGTACTCAAAACAAGAATGTCTTGTGTTTAGATACTTCTCTCTTATAAGACTTTCATAATAAATACTATGCTTCTTCCTTATCAAAACTTGTCTAGTTGTACTTACTTTTCATTTGCTTTGCACGTGTTTTGTAAAAATGTTCGTTATTTCTTGTATTGGCGGGATTAATGTAAGGGACTGAGATAAATGCGTAACAGTATTTCATCAAATAAACTAGTGTCCTACCAAAAATACAATCAATTGGACGTGTGTGCCTCAACAGCTGATCTGACACAAAAACGACTACATGACTACCGCCCGAGTAAGTGGCAACATCGCTCTACCCACACCTGGCTGTAAAGTCGGCAGAAGTATTAGGGAGTTTTTGCCACCTCGAACGGTAAGTACTATCGATCTTCTGATCATGCGCAGTTCAAGTTTCGCATCACTTTAGTACACCGACGCATGCGCAGAAGATCGACAGTGCTTAACGTTTGAGGTGGCAAAAGCTCCCTATTATTCGCAGTATAAGTACAGCTAGAACAGTAGCTACGTGATGAGACCGTCTCCGAATCGAATGTTCGCCCACAGAGCATTCGCGATCGGGACCAATAAGGTCTACTTGACCGGCTCATGCATGCTGGCGGCGCGGCGTTGACATCAGGACGAGCGAAGAGAAGCTGAAGTCAACGGCCGGGTCTCCCAGCCAAGGGTGCCGCACGGTGTGCAGCGGGTGCACACAGAGAGCGTCTGGCAATAGGCGTCCCATCTCTCCCTCCTCGCTGTCTCGCGGACGAAGCACAGGTACCCGACAACCTCGACGAGGAAGAAGGCACCATAATGGTATGTGAAAACATAAACAATTACCTAAAGACAGAGCTCAAGAAACAAGAGAGAGAGAAGATGTGTAATCCAGTAGCTGTAGTGGTAGTGCTTTTATATTACCACCTTCAACATCCAGTAGTATAGTACCTTGCATGTGTTTTCGGGGTAATTAAATGAACAAATGTGTAATAATTAAAGCCGTGCCAATCAGAAAGCGTGTAGCCGGGCAGATATCATGTGACAGAAGTGAAGTACAGAATAGTTAAAAGTATATCAACAAATCAAGGGAAAGAACTCACAGACCCGATGCTAACCAAATTCCCAAGTCGATCCGACGAGGGGGGTTGCCATCACAATATTCTACATAAAACACTAATTCCTTACAACGTATTTCGTAATGAGCAGCGTTTCGACGTAATTGACAATTGTGTTTTGACAATTTTTAGGGAAACTTACCATTAGCTCGGCTACGTACTGGAATGGCTAATCAGAAAATTTCGTGACCGTGTTCAGTACAACTGCCTCGCTAATAATTTTCTTTCTTAATGAGCTTGCTCTTATCATGCGGTACTTTTTGTCAATAACTTTCATCTTCAATTACAATATTACAAATGGATAAAATTAACTTTATTCTAATTAAGTTAAGACTTATTATTGTAATTAATACTATGAGTAAAACGGCTTTAGTGTTGAAAATGATCGTTAATAATAGGCATACCAAGCCCCTTTCAGAGTAAGAATTATTATTTAAATTTGAGAAACGAATATTAATTAAACATGCTCTAAAGTTGTTGAGACATTATAACCTGTGACGTCTGTTGCGCAATGCAAAATATTTTATAACAAACATCTTCAAACTGATCGTACGGTAACAGCAAACATAATAGTGTTATTGGGGATGTGAATAAAAATCATGACTACTCGTGGATGTCGGTATGACAAACTATAAATATATCATATTATCGTAACTACGGGGGAATAGAAACGACTAAAATACATTAGTTTGGAAATCGATGTCAGCTGAATGTGTAGCATAAGAATACAGATTTATCGCGATAGTTATCGGAACACTGGAATTTATTCTTCAGAGTCCGATTATTCAAAAGAGCTCCGGTCATTAAAAAAGAGATCATTAAAGAATCCCAGGTGGTTTAAAAATCCCAAGTCATTAAAAAACAGGTCATTCAAAAGACGAAGTACGGGATGTCCCGTTATTGGAAGCAGCCTAGGTTTGTGCAAATTATTATACAAGCACAAGTAATAATCATTTTTGCTCCTTAGGAAGCTGGTTGCAAATTGGAGAAGATATTTTATTTAACTGATCCCCAGCTTTGTTAGTCCTGAATTTAAGGGATAACAAAAAATCAACAGTAATAACCATAAATAAGAATTAGTAGGTTCTTGTTTCGACTTTCATTTATTTCAATCAATTTATTTATTCTTAGTCTCTTTGAGCCTGATGTTCGATTTCAGATGGTCCAGGATGGGCAGACGGACGTTTTGCCGTCAATGTATTTTTCCGCATCAACGTGGATTTGGCCTACACCACGAGTTAGAGGATTTTTTTTCATAATTTAGCAACAGGATTTATCCACTTTTTCGTTCCCAGACCCCGGCCATAAGAGTTTTTACTGGCGAAAATCCGGCGCACAATAAAATAATTTTCTCCTCTTACGAAGTATTTGTAAGTCGAAAAAGTAAAAATTAGAAACCCTAAGCGGGGCCACGCCAAGTCACACAAAAATTGTTATTAACTATCCTGCTCATTCAGACTTAACAAAAGTCTGTTATTTCTTTGCATCGCTGGAACATGTGCTTTTTGAAACCTTAACATGGTTTAAGATACGACAACGCCACCCTGTTCTTGGTAGCGTCGTGTTCCATAGAAGCGTGTTCAGGCGGTCAATGACCCGTCAGCTGATTTCCACTGGGAAGGGCAAGTCTGGGCTCTACTCCCCCAGATTCGCAGCCATGGTGGCGGGTAGTCGTCTGTCGTTCACCGCAGACAGAGGCTCGCTGATGACTCCAGGGCCACAAGCATTCACACGGACACCACAATTGCATTTGAACTCCTCGTTACTCTGTCTTTAGTCGAGTGTGCAGGTTTTGAGCCTTTACGGAACCTTACAGAGATGGTGCAAAGCAACGCAACCTAGCAATTAAAGTCATACAAGTCGAAGGTTAATCGCCATTTGTGCACTTGGCGACCCTATTTGATCAGGTCCTGTCACTCTCCTGACCTGTCGTGAGCACAAATGTCACACATTTGCCGTATTGTCTTCTGCAAAAACGCACAAGGCTTCCTGTGCCTTCCAAAACAACAAAGACAAAGATAATGTTCTCCCCAAAGTGCAATGATAGGCTAGTCTCATGACTCAGATTGAAGTCGTACTGAACAACAACACACTCGAAAATTTACAAAATCATAACCAGTAATTGGTAAACCAACTCCGCTTGTTACCAGAACGTCAATCAACTTAACATGAAAATTCAACATTACATCGTACAATGTTCCCTCCAAAATGATTAAACACGTTAATTACAAAACACATTGATTATCATAATCTCCCACCAACATGAGTTACGAGAAACAGTTTCATCACATGAAAAATCACTCAGTTTCGTGCTTTCTGATATGAATCTAAAATCTCCAACAGCATACCTTTATTTTAAACTTGCATGATGTCTCATTCTTAATCCAAGGCCATACACTCGTACGTTACGTCTGATGGACATTTTTAAGTTCAATTTCTTCAATTCTCCGTCCCATCTCTAGCATAAGTCCCTTGATTCGAAACAATGCCCACTACTGGCAAGAAAAGTCACTTTAAAGTTCCACAAATCGCGGGGCCCTAACATTTCCTCGGTTTTCGATGCCTAGTTTATTGATAAAATTTGGAGGATTTCAAGAAAGTCTCGTCTTTTCATCGATTCATTTTATATCCAACTTAACCCGTAACCACAGACGGGAGTCAAACTGACTCCGCTCTCTTCTACATTTTTTACTTTACCATATACATACGTATATACAGAGTAATGTACGTAGTACAGGGAAGGTTATGTTATGCTTCGCGAAAAAACTGCGAATTTTTGGCGGAAAAATTCATTGCCGGGCCCTGATAACAAAAAACTGGATAAATCCAGTTCCTAAATTAAGAAAAAAATCCCCTAATACGTGGTGTAGCCTGAATCACTGTTTTATGGGCCCTTGATTCCGAAAAATTAATTGAAAACAAACCCTCCGTCCGTCCGTGAACACCACTAGCGCCTACACCATAGGTACGATTTTTTTCAAATTGAAGAAACTCCTGTCGATCTGTTTCCAGTCGATGTCTTGAGATTTTGAAAAACTTTCTTAAAATTTAAGGGTACTGTACATGAAGCCCTCCGGACATTTTCAAAATTTTCTCAAAAACGGCTCCAAATTATTTCTTTAAATTTCTTGTAAGAATAGAGTAAAATACACTTATAAAGGTGGCATAGAACCGGGTTTCATGGTTAACTACAAAATTGCAGATGGAGATTTTTCATAGAAATGAAATTTGTTCCCCATAGTGAATTCTTTCAAGGTCATGTACTTTTGTAAAAAATTGTAATGGTTTTCGCGCAATATTGCGTGCAATTTCTCCAATTTTAAAAAAATACAAAAACAAGATTTTCTCAAAAACGGCACCAATTTTTTTCTTGAAAGACTTGAAAGACACTTTCAGACGAGGTACTTTAACTTTATATTTTGGGTAAAAAAACAAGTATTCATGTTTAAATGAATTAATTAATCATGAGATAACTCCTCTGGTAGAAATGTTTGTTTCGATGGAAGGGAGACAGATTGTGTTTATGTTTTTGTTTCTTGGTATATAATGGTTTTGCTCCTAAACACCCTTGACGAAGTTTCCATTAGAAGTTATTTCCGCCCACAGAAACACCCTTCCAGAAAAATACTCTCATTTGTATAAGGTAAAATTCTGGGCTCATTTTCTCCGTGTATTTTTGTGGAAACGGTAAGCCGTGCGGTCTTAAGAGCTAATGTTGCTGTATTCGTGCGAGCGGACTTTGTATTGAGATTTTACCACCGGCGGTGATATTAGTACTAAAAGTGTGGTGAACAGTGCTCAATTTGCCTTGTCTCATAATGGAGATAATTTTGAGACTCGCAATTGAGATAACTTCGAAAAGGAAGTGGATGCTAAAATTGTACAAACATGACCTTACATATTCCTCAACAGTAAAAATTTCCTCAACAGTAAAATTGAAGATAACTTTCGTTAACGATATAAGAACTTGTATTAGCATTTCTTACTCTGAAACGTTTATGACCGAAAAACGAAAGTTTCTGGTCTCCGGTCTCCGGCCCTTCACTTGTATTTAGACGAATCACTATAATTAATTAGTGCATTTTATTAATAACTAGTGATGCGAAAACCGCACGTACCTTTTCGCCCTATTTCTCTCTACTGCGTAAGTGGTAGCGAGAAAGTAAAAATGATGACAGACTGTGGAAAATGTCACAATTTGTTAAAATGATTAAAAAATAAAAGAAATATTAATTATATTATTGAAAAAATATTGGTTTTAATTAAACTGATTTGAATAGTGACCACCCAATTTCTGTTCTATATTCTTCAGTAGGTCCTTCACGATATTTCATATCACAATGTTCACTCTAATTGTGTGAATGCATCTCATTGTGTTCATGTCCATTGTGTATTAACAATATTCAATGAAATACTTCATTACAATTTATTTCACTTCTTATAAAGATTTACATTAAATCTCAATCCTCTGGGTTACAGAATATATCAAGTAAGTAGAATTGAATACAAAATTTTGCTCTTTTGTAAATTATAGTAAAAAAATATTAATTTGTTCCTCAAAGAACTATTTGAAGATCAACATTTATAATGATATTGCCGAAGTCGAAAATTCTATGTGATATGAAAATCATTTTATTTAGAATACTCTCATTATTGTAAATAAAAAGGTTGTCATAAATTCAACTGATGTTACCATTCAGGATTAATTGTTTTGAATATCCATCTAAAATAATTGCTTGTCTTTGTGCAATGTTGAAGTATAATATTATGTCTCTTAGGAACTAATGCCATACATTTTTCTCAACATTGTGATACATGCTTTGATATTTTTCGTCGTATATCCATGGACCTTTCATCGTTCCAGAATTGCAAGGAACAATTTGTAATTCGGGTCTTTTCAGAAATCAATACATTTAGAACCCAATCCAAGTTGTCCTTTAGGTTTAAACGAATAGGTTTCAAAATTTACTATTACAAGGTGCCATTACTAATAGTACATATTGCTCAATTTTCTTTTCAGTGATGCATGTCTGCGAAGCTACATTTCGAAGTTCTCCTGAAGCACCTTGCAGGTGGCTCTGGATAGGTGTATAAAACACTATAAGCTACATAGGCTGTCATATACCACGCGACAATGATGGCATTTAAGCTTCTTTTTCAACGCAATTTGCTTTGAAATCATCTCCGTGATCTACATATTGCGCTAAAGGTTCTTTAGTGTAAAAGTGATTTCTATATGGGCATCAAGCCAAACTTTACTCCAATGCGCTTCAAGTTAATAAGCATTGGAGGTCCTCTCTTGCTGTCTACTGTTCGACCTAACATAGAAGGAGCAGCACCTTTAAAAATGTGTCTACGCGAGAGCACGGGACCCAAATTATGCTTCCCCACACATCCAGATCTTGAAAGACAACTCCAAATTTTCTCCTTTATTTCCTACTAAACCTGGGGTCATAGGCACCAAGGGCTAAGAAAAAGTTACGGTTTATTGCAAATATTCCACCAGGATGAGTTGGTGACGTGTAAGGTCGACTGTAGTATCTTTGAGGAATTGATGGGAGTTTGCTTCTCTGTAGATCATATTCCCAATCAAAATTCCATGATAGTAGTCTTTTCTTTGCGTAAGTTCGATATTCAAAAGTCTTAGAGTCCAATAACATCAGCAAATGGCACCGTCAGAGAAGTCCTGTTTTGGAAGATTGGAGTAATAAGAGGAGGCAACCAATAACATTACCTCACAATAAGCATCCAGAAACACAATCACTTCTCCGCCTGCTTCTCTTGCAGCTCGAGATCGTGTGGGGACCAAACCTCTCGGTTTGGCATTTCTAATAAATTTAATTTTCGTATTAAGTTTTTCATGTACTTCTTCATGAATTCCTCCAGATTATAGAGAGCTGTAATCATCACAGGAGCAAAATTTTCTTCTAAAATTGTGCGGGAGTTCTATTGATCACACTATGGATGGTTCGTATCAATAAGCTCGTTATTACGTTTTGAAACACAATAATGACACTTACTTTGGGCAGGTTTTTTGGAATAATTAAAGTACTTACAATCTTGCAATCGAGTGTCTGGAATATTTCTGTCAGGAGGTAGTATATCTGAAAGTTCTTTATTTATTTTAGACTATATAAATGAAAAGTCTTGTATTTTCGCGTTTCCCCTCAACAAAAGTCTTTTCGGCTGGATATTCATCGAAAAAATCATAATCAACAGGATCTATGCTTCCTTTTCGGTTCAAAGTTTCCCAGAATACGAGGTAACTTGTCTTCGCTGGAACTTAAAAATCAAAAACACTTAATCTGTCACTTAAGAAATGCAAGAACGTAAAATGCAGAATAGCCAGGCAATAATTACCCAAATGCAATGATCGCATTGTATTGATACTCGAGATAATGAGTAAAATATTATTACTTCTTCCTTGAATGCAACATAAAGAATCAAATGTAGCAAAACAAAGCCAACAATGCTATCACGTTCGAAACCGCTTCAGTTTTTTTTCCTTAATGAAATTGAGTGATACATTTGCATGAATTAAGAAATATATTTTGTTTACTTTTGAAACATCTACTGAACTTTTCAAAGAAAACTAGTTCTACAACAGGACATATTTTCTTGCATTCTTTTTAAATTTGCGATTTTTGAAAATTTAGAGATTTCAACGAAAACGAGATTATACCAAACATTTAAGCAATCCCTGTTCTATCCCTGGAAAAAATTGAAGATCAAAATTGGAAAAAAATAGGTTTTGAGGAGCGTACATTTATAATTGCATAAATTTCAAGCAGAAATTTCGCGAAAATTACTAGTTGTACATAAACTCTTTTAAAGAGTTATTTCTTAGAACAGATATTGTTTAATGCAAAAATCTCTATCTTTAATTTGTAGTTTTGAAATGATAAAATGTTGCACTTTTCTAAAATACAGAGTTGGCCACAAATAAGACAGCATCATTTTAACATCTTTTGATACATACGATGGGAAGATATAAAAAAAAAAATTAAAGTTGTTTTGGAGAAAAAAATGTTTAAAAATTAAAAATTGCTTATAATTCACACAAATAGTGCGAATTACGCGAAAAAGTTTACATTTTTCGAAAAATTGTAAATGACATTTCAAAATCTCTCTTATAAAAACACTATCTTCAACATCACTATCATCAATATTGTAGTTTTAGGAAGATGCCGAAAGGAAAGTAAGCTTTTACAATTTCGAAAAATTAGTAATTGTCAAAAATGTGAGACCTGCACCATCTCTTGAACGTCCTTTAAAAAGTTTTTTATCAAAATATTTGGAGACTTTTTTTAAAAAAAATTGAAAATTGTGGAGGCTTCGTGTAACGAATCTTACAAAATTAAAATATTTTATCTAAATTGGTCCAGTAATATAAACTGTGGAGAAAAGCGGTTGAATAATTTACGCGCTAGCCTCTACCATAGACGGACGGACATAAGTTATTTTGCCGTCAATCGATTTTTCTGTATCAAGAACACAAAACATGGATTCTCACTACACAAAGTGTTGAAGGAAGTAAATTACCAAAAGAAGGAATTACATTTATTCACTTTTTCGTTCCAGAGCCTTCAATAAGAGAATTTTCAATTGAAAAATTTACCATTTTCAAATTGCCGATTGCAATGTTTTCTCATCTTCGGTGCGAGAAAGAAAAAAGGAAATTTTTCAAAAAACATCTCTTTTCTATTTTTTTTATTTTTGCAATGCTGCGGAAATTGATTTCAAGATTCCAACAGAAATACGTTATGGGGCCTCTTGATATAAAAACTGTGTTTTTTAACCCGTATCTTCATTATCTCCTAAAGTCTTAATGGATTTTTCCAATCTGAATCGGTCGATTTGGCTCGACTCGAAGCTCTTCGATTTTGAAAAACAGCCTTTAATTTTGGCGGTACTTTACATTAAGCCCTTGAGCCATTTAAGAATATTCTCAAAATTGGCTCCAAATTTCTCTTAACTATCTTGTAAGAATAGAGTGAAATACACTTATTAAGATGGCATAGTTCCGATTTTTTACTGTCAATTCTAGAGATTCAGAAATTGCGAAATTTGAATCTTCATCGGCGTCGTCCTACAATTACAATATTGACGATAGATGTTTTAGCTTCAAAGGACCCCGCGCAGTTCTTGTGGAAAACCGGCTTCCGTAAATTGGCTGATAGTTTGATATATCGCTATTCTCAGCAAGTCGATCAAAAGTCGGAATGGCTACTCGGTCCAAAACTCCATAGTTTTATACTTAATTGCATTTTTATGTGCGATTCTTGACTTACGGTATAGACGAAATCCACCCGAGAAGTCAACTCCCAAAGAACGATTAGTTGCTGTATCGTGAGATGTAAACCGCAAGCTTCTTATAATTCTTTCACGAAATCTCGAGAAACAGTTTAGGGGATTTAGAACTTGAATGAAGGACGTGAGTGGAACGAACTGGTCAATTTGCTAGTTGTGTTAGTACCCCTGCACGCGTGGCGTCGCGGTCAGGTACGCGATAATGGCAGTATAATAATGGAAGATGATCCTATCTTAGGATACTGTTGCACCTGCAAATCCGGGGACAGAACATTAGGATGTTGTGCTCTTATATCCAGTATCTATAATACCTAGGCTATGCACGATACCAGGAAACTATAAAATACCCTAGTCAAACTCTCAAGACTCAATTAAAAAAAAGACGGCAAATAGATGGCAAAAAGACGGCAAATAGACGGCAAATAGACGGTAAAAAGACGGCCAATAGACGGCAAAAAGACGGCAAAAAGACGGCAAAAAGGACCACCAAAAAGGACGGCAAAAGACGGACAAAAAAGCGGCAAAAAGAAGACGGCAAAAAGGAAAGACCCAAAAAGACGGCAAAAAAGACGGCAAAAAGACGGCAAAAAGACGGCAAAAAAGGACGGCAAAAAGACGGACAAAAAGACGGAAAAAGACGGCAAAAAGACGGCAAATAGATGGCATCAATATGAAGAAGACAAAAAAGAATTTCATTACAAAAGATTATATCTTGTTTACTTAGTAAGCCAAATAACGTAAAATGAGTCATTTAATACATTCCTCAATTATGTTATATACAGTTGGTAACAGTTTTGTTTGTATAGTCCACGATTTGCTCGAAAATCATTAGTTTCAAGTGGAAAATTGAGACTAATGCAAAATATATTACAAGATAGTTGACTAATTCCAGTTGAATAAAATGCAAATTTGTACACCTAGACGAAATGGCCTTGAATTTGAAATTCACCAGTACGTTTAGTTACTCGGGAACCTTCTAGAGGCTAGTTTCCAAGGGATAAAATGGCTGGTGTATTTCAAATTCAAGGCCACTTCGTATGGTGTACAAAGTAGATTTCACCGTTTGATTATAGAAAGAATTTTGAGAGCCAAGAGAACAAAGACATCTAGATGTGCTTTATGTCTTCTTGAGAAGGATTTGAAAAACTAATTCAGTATGCTATGGCCCTGGTGAATTCATATGCAATGATCGTATGGCCAAAATGTTTGTGTAGTAAATATAATGATTTATTATGAGAGAAAAGAGTGAAAAGTGTACTTTATCCATCTCTTTTCATTTAAGTTTTTCTTGTTTTTAATGAATAATATTTAGGTACAATAATATAATAGAATATGAAAAAAATGATATTTTATTTTTTGATGTGACTGAGCGTAACATTTTTAAACGTGTAAGACAATTTAAAATATAAAAGAAAATGCAATTATTTGCGGGGGTCACATATGGCCGGGGTCACTTATAACAGTTTACGTAATTTAACTATCTTCCGACTGTCATTTAGAATTTATATTATTAGAGATTTTAGTCGATTCTAGATCAAGATAACATTGTGTAAAAATTTTTTATAAAGCTTGCCAAGCTTGTCAGACAAAGAGAAATTTTGAAAAATGAATTAATGAGCATAAAAACAATATTAGAGAACATCCAAACAAACAAAACCCATTAACTAAAAAAAGAATTGAACTTGTTCACAGATTTGATTTTTAGAATGTATGTATCCTAGACCATGAAAGTAAGATTTATCTCACAATGATTTCAGAAAATTTACATATGAAGAATATTTACATATTACACGATGAATACAAAAGTTGAAAGTACTCAAATTCTCAGTATTTTTGACAATCTATTACATAAAATAAAAGAAACTAGAGAAATTTAGTTATCCATTAGCTTGTTTTTTCTCATCGGATCTTATTATCTCCTTCTCATCTAGAGTTCTGCATTTTCCATCTATAAGCAATTTTCTCCGTGTTACTTTTTACTCCGTTTTACTTTCACGCTACGGAGTAGAGAGAAAGTTATGTAATGCTGCGCAAAAAAACACGGCGAATTTTCGGCAGAAAAACTCTTATTACAAGGCCCTGGTACGTGGATAAGTCCAGTTGCTTCATTTTAAAAAACTTCCTTTAACACGCGGTGTAGCCAGAAGCCGTGTTTTGTGGGTCCTTGCTACCACAAAATTGAATGACAGCAAAATGTCTGTTCGTCCAACTGTCCGTCTGTGAACAATGCTAGAAGCTAAACTGTACAGCCGATTTCTCCAAAATTGATATTCCCCAATCGATCTAGCTGATGTTGCGGCGTCTTGAATTTGAGACCGATATTTTAATTTTGTGGGGTACTTTACGAGAAGTCTCTGGGACATTTTCAAAATTTTCAAAAATGTTCATTTTAAAAAAAACAAATTCCTAAATCTTCTTTCAATTATTGCTCACAGTAATCTTCACCGAATCGAACCGCCATATCTTTGAGAAGAAAGCTCTCAAACTGAGTTATCAATGCACGATGCTTCTAGTACCAATTCACGAATGCATCATCGTTTCCAAATTGGCCATTCAGTTGAATATCGAATACAGAAGCTGAATCATGAACACAAAAGAAAGTTAAGATACAAAACATTCATAAATCCTACAAGTGGTCAATTGCAACCCCATATCATAAATGCATATTACCTATGTTAAAACATTTATCCAAAATGAATTGATTAGTATAATGGGCATTAAAAGGGCAAACAATAGCATTCTGACACGACCATTTTTATAAACAAAATTACGTATAATATTCAACTCTATTACCGGAGGGGTGAAAAATGACCCGCGTAGGGTTCAAGGATAAAAAAATAAGAATAGGTCTCTATCAGTAAATAATATAAACAGAAGTATTTGTTGAGGAACAAAGAGAGAGTAGAGAAATTTAATTACAGAGGATAAAATTAAACGAGAAAATGTTTATAGAAAATAAAATGTAAAGAATATCCGTAAGTATGTGTTGAGCAAACGCAGGCAAATAAAGAAACGTATATATGTTCCCGAAAATCTTTCAAATCATCACAGTTCTGTAACTAGAATAGAAAAATTAAGCAGAATCAGCACTGTGTGTAGGATATCTTATAAATGAATTAAATAATTATTTTACTATTTAACTATCGCAAATAGGCAGTGAAGTTCGTT
>JAHLJT010009419.1:87441480-87533054 GCA_031308135.1 Acheta domesticus | reverse complement strand
CCACAATACGGGATTTTGTGTCGAAAAATCGCCGTTTTTTTCCCGCAGCAATACATTACTTTGTCTATATTATGTATATTACTCCGCATATACGTACGTATACGAGAAACTAAGAATGGATATGTTCCAATTCTACAGCCTCCGATCTGCACACAGTGTTTAAGATCAGCGTGTCTTTGCTGCTGAAATTATGTGTGTGTTTGGAAGCTATTACGTTGGTGACATTTCTTTTCTTTGTGAAATTAACCATCCGGATATGGAATGCGAGACTAAAAGCTACGGGGCGAAGCTGCGTGATATATCACAAATAAATAACAATTAAAGGTATAATTTCAAACGAAAAGGGAGGAAAAGGAATCTCTTGACAACATTCGTATGAGTCGTACTTAATTTTTCAGATTTTACGATCAATAAACTAACACGATGCTCCTAATAAGTTTGTGTTTTTTTGGTATGCTTGATTAATTAATATTGCATTTAGTTGAACCTGAAAGTGCCTCTGCAATTTACTCCCAGTAGCTCTCTCCTAAACACCAACGTACAGCCCTATCGTGTGTCGCGTCCGGGGTCGAGTCGAGTTCCGAAGCAAGTGATTGCTTTGGCGTGTGCCCGCGCCGACTTCCAGCTCATTCGAGTAAGGGCGATTGTATTCCACTGTTTAGACGTTGGCCACGGACTGACTGAGGGTACGGACAGAAGGACGGAGGAACTGACTGATCAGTGTTTTGCTGTGAACTAAATTTTCGGCATCAAGGACCCACAAAGCGTGAATTCTGGCTACTAAGTGTGATTTAGGAGGCAATTTACTACACAAACAAACACCGCTTTTACAATAACACAACCTTTTCATTCGCCATTTCCTGACGAAAAATCGCCATTTTCCGCATCAGCAGTACAATACTTTATGTCTACAAGAACAAAAAATATCAATTGTTAATGCAGTAGATTGTCACATATCCCTACAATTGTCTGGCAAGTAACCTCAGAGACAGAATGGAAGGCAAAATGGATCCAGCAATTGCGGGTATTGGCTATGCTTTCGCGCTGATCTATCGTTACAATCTGTTTGCAGGTACGCACACCTCTTATCAAATACTTACCTAAGACGATACGTAAACGAAATATTTTCCTCGGAAATATACCATTTGCATTTCCGCTTCCTCAAATACATCATGAAATAGAATAAAATCACTTGCTGTGATGCACGCGCAAGTGTAGCTATTCACATTCTACTTAATTTTGTAAAAGAAATTTGTATTTCTTACACGTAGTATTTTATCGGTATTGACAAATTAAAAAGAGATATTCTTGGTTAAAAAGAATCCATTGTGGAATAGTGTAATGTTAAAAAATATTGCAAGGTATTAATTTTCATGGGCATATGGATACTTGCAGATGCAAACGTGGATGGTGCAGAGGATGATGATGAGTGGGAGGACGTGGAGGAAGAATGAAACTTCCACGACTCACGATGACGACGATGACGACGACGACGACGACGACGACGATGACTGATGACAATTCTTTCGGCTCAAGGTAAATGAGTAAAAAAAACTCTATGTGCAATAGAGTTTTCTTATCACTAATATTTTCAATATTCGTGCGGATTGTTCTTAATTACGATGATGTTTCTTCGGATAATTTCAGATATTCAGGATCACAATGACCACAACGACGAGCGACACACACACACGGCGACCAGTAGGACGAAGACAGCAACTACTGACTGTTTACTTACTTTGACAATAAAAAATGACTTCAGACTATTATGATATTTCATTTCTATTAGTTTACAGATGCAACAAAAGCAAAAATTCCTCGCAATATTTACGCTCTGTTATAAATCTGGTAACATTTCTAACCACTAAAAGATTTCACTTCACGCTGGATTCTTATTCACGTACTTCAACTTACCATGCCGCCCACGTTCACAATACATAACAACCTTCCTGAGGACACTCAAATTTCCGGAGGCTTCAACACAGGCAAGAACATTTATTTGGTTTTGCAATCGTCCAAACTTCATTGTTTTTATTTGACATTATTACAAAGTTTAGACCTAAAGAAATAATGATACCAAGTCGAATTAGAAGAAATGCTCACATCCCCGAAACTTCTCTCTTCCGTCTTTGAGTCATTTGCTCTCACGTACAAATTGATTTTAATTTTGAATGGTACATGGCAACATCCGAGGAGGTAAAATGGATTGATAGATTGCGTTGACAAAATTGTAAATATTAGATATGTAGGAGAAGTTAGAAAATAAATACAAACTGTGCAAATTAAAAATTTGCAGCGTATAAAGGTAATCGGAACTATTTCCGGTTTTGTTAAAAGCTCTTTGATGTTTCAATGCATTATGGGTTGTAACACAAATTTCCCGCGTAACAGTCAGTATTTAATATACATAGTACTGACAACAAAAGCCTTTTCCGCGAGCGTACAGGTAACTCACGGGTCTCGCAAGTGTCTCTTATAGTCATTAGATTGCGCCATTTGAAGCTGCAGGTCGTCTGTTCGCCGCCGATAGACTGGTGTGGGCAGAAAGAAGTGAGGAGGCCCTCACCGACAGCCATCTGCTGGGAAACGCCACTCGCGATCTGTTGTATTTGGTCAGCAGGAGCATTTGAACAGGAAAGGAAGGGGAGAAGAATGAAACGAGTAGGCATAGAGAATGCTGTCTATGGCAAGAGTGGTGTCATTTGGAAATTGGGTTCAGCCTTGCCCAGCCCGCTGGAGAAAGAAGGCTGCATGTTCATTGTTGTCCAGTGAGATCCAAAACTTAATACACAAGCATGGTTTATTTTCTCAACTCGCAATGTAATGCTGTCATTGAAAAGCAGGTAAGCATGTTTTTCATTGCAGTCTCTTGAAAAGTGAAATTCCTTTTAAAATCGGATTTGTTCAGTGGTTGCTATATTTAATGTTATCATTTTTCAATTTTTAACAATACAAAGGAATCGCTTCAAATGCTCCAGTATCACTTTTATAACCCTGTCTTGTTAGAATCAAGAAGAAACTCAAGAATGGGAGACAATTTTTTTAAAAAATGTATCTTATTGACGTCAAATTTACGCTTTTTTTGAAGGTTTTATGAAGTTGAACATTTCTCTTTGAAGTAAAATTTCGTTGATTGGCAAAATCACAGTCTTTAGTACGAAATATTGTGTTATAGGATGAACATATTACAAGCATTTGCCACTTTGGAAATGAGAACAACTCGGCGAAAATGTGAACAACATTGATTGAGAGCCAACATGGTCCTTTGCAGACCGTTTTTTTTGTGCTTCATCGTTTAAAATTGAAAGAAAATCAAAAGAAAACATTGCTTGTAAAATGTTTCATAGTGTTCTCTAGGCTTCGCGATGTATTCCGTCTTCCCTCCCCCCCCCCCAAAAAAAATAAAGAACCATGAAATCTCTGTATCTGAAACTCGCCGGGCATGGAAATCTCGCAGATCGATCGCAGAGTCTCCTCGTCAGATACTGTGGTTAAATCAGTTTAAGACGCTCGAAAGGGTTTCTGAACTAAGGGTGTATATTGCCGAATTTGTATCTCAAAAGGGAAGATATTTTGTAAATTAGAAAGGCTGCGCGAATTTGCTTTTAGGTAACATAACTTAACTTTCCCAAGCTGCCACTTTAGAGTCGTAACAAGATAATGCGTGAAAAGCACAATGCAATTAATACCTTAAAAAAAATCAAACAACCAAACTATCGTTACTTCACAAAACTGAAAAATATATACGTGACGTATTTCACTTCTCCAAAATTAAACAGAGAAAATTTGGTCACTATAATGGATGATCACTTTTAGGGAATAAACTATGCGCTTCAAAGATGAAGATAACCTTTAGAAAACCATGGACAATTTTGCAGTGTCCTGTGCAACCGTGTCGGACAAAGCACTGGCAAACTTACAATATGTAGTTCCTCGACTTTTTTCCCGGCAGACTGAAATAGAAGGCAGAGTGTAAAACTATTGGCGCTACAGAATGATACAGACTTTCTCGTCGTAATTTTTAATTTCCTTGTATTGAATAGTTTTTACTGTCGTGCCCCATTCTCTTGCTAGCTGCCGTCAACCGCCACCCAAAATACATTTTTTGAAGCATTCTCAATTTTTCGGTTTCCAAATAGTACATTCGAAATATTACTTATAAAATTTAAAGAAAAGAGAGTAAAACCTCGTCAAATACGGAAACTCTCGTAGAAAAATTAGGAGCCGTTCTTAAAGAAAAACCGTTTGAGCTCTAGTGTAAATGCGAAATTTTAGCTTTTTCACAGGAATCTTCTGTGTGTTAAAACACTTCATTTGAAGTCATTTGAATAACTTTCATTCACTAGCGCAATGACGTACACAGACAGCAGGAAGTGTGCATGTTAACATCGTGGGAAATCTTATGAAAAAAAAAAATACATTTGTGTCATTTTTGAGACAACAAAAGAAAACAGAAAAAAATTAATTTAATGTCATCTTAAACCATTGCAATTAGCATTAAACGTTCGAAAAGTTTGTCGAAAAGATTTTGAGCCAGATTTGAGAAAAGGTGGTTTGAGCGTTTCTGAAAATGCGTAATTTTGAGCTGGTTTTAACAGAAAAGTTTTTGAGTATGCAGTGAAAACTTTATAAGGTATCATTTAAAGCACATGTCCTCGTAAATGTAATAATGTAAACAATCGGCACTCATGCAAATATTAACGACGCCAGAGATAGTAACAAAATATTTTTTGTAATTTTTTGATAAACAACAGAATAGAGCAAAGAGATGTTGAAGTCCATCTCATAGGGTAAACTAAGTACTATCTCTACCACAAATTTAAAGAAACAATTTCGAGCGGTTTTTGAGAAAAATCTTGTTCTGGTTAGATTTTAATACAAATTGCACATACTGCACGCAATTTTGATAATTAAACTACTAAAAGATTTAAAAACATGTACATGACCTTACGGAAAGAACTACATATGGAGAAACACATTTCAACTTGAATAAACTCACTGTGTTTAATTTTGTAGTCGTAGGAAGACGCCGAAAAGTATGAAAATTTCACAATTTCGAAAAATACAGCGTTAACAGTGAAAATAGGGCCAATGCCATCTTTATAGGTGTGTTTCACTCTATTCTTACGAGTAATTTAAAGGAAAGATTTGCAGTTATTTTTGAAAAAAATTGAAAATGTCCCAGGAGTTTAATGTAAAGTACCCCGAAAAATTAATGATTTTTGTTTATCGCAAAGCCTTGATCCGAGCCAGACCGACCACGAAATATGATTTTCTCATTCTACGCATGGTTGGGCGCTAGCTAATTTATGCAGATCGGATTGACATTTCAGAGAGACGACGTACGGACGGACGGACGGACGTTTCGAGAAAAAAACAACAACCGATTTCTGTATCAAGGACCGACAATTTTAAAATCTGACTACATAACGTGTGAGGGGGTGTCATTTACTTGTAATTGAAAGGATATGTCTACATTTTCTCTCTCAGGGCCCCACAACCATTTTGTGTAAAAATTCGCCGTTTTTTTAAGCAATACATTACTTTGTCTATTTATGATATTTCCGCATATACACCATATACGAGAACTTAAAATGGATAGTTCCAATTTACAGCCTCCGATCTGCACACAGTTTTAAGATCAGCGTGTCTTTACTGCTGAAATTACAGTTGTGTTTGGAAGCTATTACGTTGGTGACATTTCTTTTCTTTGAAATTAGTGCGGATATGGAATGCGAGACAAAAGCTACAACGAAGTGCGTGATATAGAAATTAGTAAGCAATTAAAGGTAAATTTAGAACAAAAGTACGACTTAAAAAATCTCTTGAAACACACGTTGAGTAAGTTACTTAATTTTTGATTTCGATATTTCACTGAAATCGATATGTTCCTAAATTATTCGATATACATGTTTGTTAAAATAATAAAAGCTAATTTGGAACGCTACAAAAGGAAAGGAAAGTGTCGGTTTTATTCAAAACTGGCAAGAAAACTATTTGATTATTGAATGTCCGTCTGCGGTAATTCCGTTAGCTTTCAAGTACATTATTGTAAAATATATCTTTGGATGAGGAGTAGCCAGATACTCATGCTTCATTCCATAATAGTTACTTCTGCTTGTAATTTACACTATTTAGTAGTAATAGAATTAAAATTAATCCTTTAGTAGAGGAGTGTGGGTGCAAAGCAATGCTAGATAACCATGAAAAATAAAAGCGCAAGGAGTACACAAATTGACGATTGAAGAAACCTAGTGAACTTTGGGCAATATATATGACGCGTATTAAAAAAGGTCACGTTGACGAAATATTGTAGAAAGTAAGTTGTTTGATATATCTCTGAAGGTACGAGAAATAAAGTTCTGAGTGCAAAGTGCTCTGTCTCAATACACTCTTTTACAATGACTCTCTCGGATGAAACAGCATGAAATGTACGGTCTCGAAACGTCATGTATATTCCGTTTGTAGGAAGCGACCCATTTCGCGGTTATCTTGCTTTATATTACATTATGCATTTCCTTTCCTCGACTGTCTCTCAGTTCGCTGGGGGCTTCATCGTCACTGCGGCGTCCGACGAGGCGCCTTGCCCCCTGCCCCCCGCCCCTCGCCCACCCCCCGCTCGCGCCTCTTCTTTTCAGGCATTTACAAAGTTGCGCCGTTCGTATTATCTCGTGACAGCGTTGCCTGGCCTCTTGAATCTCGCCGTATTGTCTCCTTCCGAGGCGACGAAGACAGCGCGAGCGCGCCCGCCCCATCGCCCGACCCCTCCGCCCCACACAGCGGAGATCTTCATCAGTGCTGCGCCCTATTGCCTTGTGACGTCACTCGGAAACGGGACCACGAGTGCGTCCAGCCAACCGCCCCCCGCCGCTGCCGCTGCCGCCGCCGTCGCCACCCGCCGCTCGCTTCTTTCGTTCGCCTTGGCCACCCTTCGGCTCTCCCCCCTCCTCCTCCCTCGCGGCCACGTCGCTTGTCACGTGGGTGGGTGCGACACGTCGGCTCGTCTGCGCCGTTTATGAGAGGGGGAGAGCTCTTATGAAAGGAAGGAAGAAGAGAAGGGAAGAAGCTCGTCTCGAGAGAGAGAGAGAGAGAAAAGGGAGTGAAAGCGAAGTCGTACGTTGTAGCAAAGCAGTATGCTGTTCTGCAGACGGAAACCCGCCGGGGGAAAGTCGATTAGAAGTCATAAGCTTTGACAAAAGACACATGTTCCTTTACATCTTAATAAGATGAGACTGACGATATGGGGAGCTTTGGGCAATGGAGTGTAGTCAGGGAGACAGCCAAAAGGAAAGGAAAGCGGAAGAAAGGCAAGGCAAACGGGAAAGGGTGGATGACGTTGGAAGAGGCGCTTTAGGAGTTAGGACGACACCGAATGCGCTATGAGGTGGGATATGATGAGAATGGTGCAGGATGTAGATGTTAGCGGAGGCACAGCGTAATAGAGGTTGAAAGGAATGACAGGACGACGACAACTTTAGAAAGGAAAAGCGTGGAAGCTGACTGCCGTACAACGTGGTAATGGAGCAGAATATGAAAATACCAGACAGTGAAAATTGTCTCACAAATTACTCGTACTTTACCAGAAAAGAACGAAATAAATAATATAGAGAGATATGGTACAAAGAGACTTGGCATTCTAAATTTTATACTCCACGTTTTGAAACAAATTTGATTTGATTATGAAATGTACCGAAGAAATCAAAACATAAAGAAAAGTTCACATACATCTCAAAATGAATTCATGCATTATTTTTAGATTGAAAGTATACTCAAACAAGATGATAGTTACATTGATAATAACGTAGCGGCGAATATAAAACAAAGTCAGTTATATTCTGTGGTTTATTTTATTTCCAATTGTTGTGATATTATTCAAGTCTAAAATCACACATTCGAGACAACACCCTGACATATGAAGCAATTCTTTGTATGTTTTCTTCCCTACAAAAAATGTGAGCGTGCAATATGCGACGATCAGGGAGAATTTTCGAATTATTAACTTGTAGTAGATTGAATGTTCGTATAAAAATAAAATACAAATGAAAAATATTATGCACGACAATCTGAATGATTGATGAGAATTCATTACAACGCAGAGAATGGTATGTGATGATAGAATGATTTTGGCACGAGAAATCCTGGTGTAGTCCAGATAATCGAAAGGAATGAGGTAAAGAATTAGAAATAATTGCATAGATAGAATGATGTAAGTGGATCCAGAACAGGAAACAGGGCAGCAAATGAAGTTAGTAACGGTTTAAGGGCGGCAAAGCGGACACAATAGCACTGTCTGTTACAGCTGTGGCAAAGGCGAAGGAAACTCACCAATGCGTTCATTCTAGGACAGATGGTTGGAATTAAGACGTACCTCATCACGCGCTTCGATTAATAATTTTTTAGAAAAAGGAGATTAAATAATTTTCTCGAAAGCATCACATGATGTTGTTATGTTTTTAATTTATTATCCACTAATATAGTGAGAGTGAAATTTTGCAACTAAAATGTAACTCTCAACAACTGTATGCGCTTGAGAATAACATCACTAATGTTAACATTGTGTATAAGGTATTTCTGAAATTGCTAAGTAAAGAGCTACTTAATTTTGATACAAGAGTATAACAGTCGGACGTGAAACCAGGCGTGATAAGCTCAGCGGCAAAATCGTTCCTCAGACGCATCGTTGACCGGGTACTTCTGGGTACGAGAATTTTTCGTGTCGGACTTTCGGTGTCAACTGCATTAGACGCAGGTTATAACAAACCTCCTGGGACTAACACTTTTGGTGCACCGTATCAGAGGCACTACATCCGATGGTCTCAAAATATAATACAGTTTTCAACTCTGATTCTTTTTATTTAAGAGATGCTCTAAAATATCCAAACGCCACAAATTCAAAGTTTAAATATTTTCGTGCTTTCTTCACAATTTATTCTAAGTATATTGCCAGAATAAATATCGCAGAACAGCTTTGATGCTTCTCATACTGACGAAGCACGGAGCTCCATGTTTGTATCTTCTTCATCACATTTGTGCTTTATTCGGGATGATTCTCTCCCCGCACGTCCTAGCTAGATCGATTTCACTGGTTGTCAACTTGTGGCTCGCGTCAATGAAGTCTTTGGGTTGGACAAAATTGCTATTGATAAGTAATTCTCGCAGCCAACGACATGGCTCTCTAATTTCCTAAAATGAATTCCCTCCTAAATTTCACCATAAATGTTATAAATATTTCACGATAATGTATCTACAAACTTCCAGTTCCATAATGTTATATGAATCTGAGGAATTGAGGTGAAACTTCTCTTTAGAAGTTGTATTTACTATGTTAACTATAACCAACGTTGAAAGTGCACTTTAACGGAATCCCCTAGTGTTTATTTGTTATGTATGTGGATCGAGGTCAGTGATGTCAATTATCTGTAATAGAGAGTTCAATGTAAACGATACATACAGAGTCGACTGTACATATCTGGGCCGACTTCAGACACTGTCTAGAGGTGAAATTTCTATCGAGATTTCCGATTCTTTGATCAATGTGAGGCGAATGCTCAAGCAGTCCTCTAACAAACTCACCACCGTCTTTCCCTTCCTTGTCCCCTCCAAATCCTTACATACATTGTTACTTTGACCTACATTTCACTACTGTAAATCTCGGGAGACCAGTCAGGGGCCTAAAGCTAATCCCGGCTGGGGCGGTACCCCGCTGGAGGAGACACCCGGATGAGGAAATCCTGCAAGCTGACTTATAGGTTACAGCCTGATGTCACGTTCCAATGAAGGAGCGACATCCGCCTTAAACCAGCGGGTAACATGAACTAAGCTTAGAAGCGCAATAACCTGAACGCACGCCTGACGCACTGGAATCAATACATTCAATGAAGCGGACACGCGGAAAATTATATCTTTCGCTGCAACGCGCTTGACTCCTACGTAGGGCAAATTGCCTACCGCCCAGGCAATGCGTTATATCGTTCGTAAAGCGTTAGGTGATGTGATTTGAAAGGTGTGTCAGTCATAACTTTTCGAAACCTTATTTGTACAAAGACATAATATAGGACTGTCCAGGGAATAATATATGGAATACGTATGCACACATTGCCTATAGGAGACTAAATTTTAAAATCTAGTGGTGTTACAACAGCTCGTACTTCATCGCATAATTTGTAACGGTTACGCAATATTATAATACGAACTGAAAGCTTAAAAAAATAAAAAAATACATGAAATTAATTATTATGCCGTGATATTAAGTATATTTAGCTCTCTCCATTTAAAATGTTCAAAGGTACATTTGGAGCCGTATTTTGAGAAAATCGTGTTTTAAAATTGCTTTTATTCCGAGAAAAATTACGCAAAAACTACTCATATTTTGAACAAAATTGTAAAGGATATCATTTAAAGATCTTATTGAATAAAAGATTTTATTAAGGAAATATATATCTTTGATATTATTATTGCAAAAGAAGGCTGCAAAAACCTTTACTCAAACTCTTACCCATGGAAAAAAATTAAGACAAAATTTCGTGCAAAAATATTTAAAATGATGAGGTTTTACCTAAAATACTCCACAAAAGTGTTTAAAAAACGTTTCAAATTATTCAATATGTCTACCGTTAAGGCCCATTCACGATGCAAAAGCAAACATAAGCATAATGCATAGACATAAACTTAAACATAGTGATAGACTGAAGTATTCACAATGTCCTACATAAGCGTAAGCAAAGACTTTTTATTTTCTGTGCGTCATTATGGTTACTATTGGTTGGATGTGAGGATCTATATTATATATATACACAGTAGTGTGTAAATGAATTGGGACAAGCTCATATTTTACTAGGATTTGAAGTTGGTTAGCTGTAACTGTAATTTTTTCCGTCCAATTGTTGGGCACTTGGGAGACTATTGTTGCCTCGACTATGAACAATAAATGTAGGCCCTATGCAGACCAGTTGAGTGCTTGAGTGTGTAGCAGCAGGGTGTGTGTTATTTCTGTGTTTTCGACTGTATAATTTTCTGTTCTTGTTAAAATGGATATTTCACAAAAGAAGCGGACAAAAATTGTTGCTCTTCGTAAACATACAGCTATGACTACAAGAGACATTGCTTCCGTTGTTGGTGTAGGAAAATCTAGTGTTTTAAGGCTTATTTCTGTATATAACAATAATAATAATGCCTCATTTTTTCCAAAGAGAAAAGGCAGATGTGGATGAAAACGAAAAAACACCCCTAGAACTGACAAAACTCTACTTAGAAACAGTAGAATTCATCATCACAAGAAAAGTAGGGACCTTCAGAGAGATTTATTGGCTACTGGGGTTGAATTTGACTCTTCAACAGAAAGGTGTAGGCTTCTTGATTGTGAAAGGAAGGCACGAAAGCCAATGAAGAAGCAGTTGTTAACACCTGCCATGACGAAAAAATGGTTGGCATGAGCCAAACTATATAAATCTTGGACCTCAAATGACTGGAAACGAGTAATTTTCAGTGATTAGTTATATTTTATTGTTTAAGGTTACAGAGCAAGATTTGTCAGACGAAGCACCCACGAGGCAGTGAGAGAGATGATCTTGAACAGACAGTAAAATATCCTCCCAAAAACTTTTTTTGGGGGTTTCTCCACTTCAAGTATTCACTTCAAGTGGGGCACTAGTTTCAATTGACGGTATGATTAATTCAACCAAATACATGAAAATTCTTGGACGCAGGATTGTACCTTTCCTACAGACATTTGCAAATGGTAGAGGAACATTTCAAGGTGACCTAGCCCCATGTCACACTTCTAAAGTAGTCAAAAACTTCATGGAAGGAAATAACATGAATGTGCTTCAGTGGCCTGGTAATTAACCAGACTTGAATTTGTGGAGTTTGATGAAAAGGCGTCTTGCTAAAATTGACTGTTCAACAAAACGCATAATAAAAAATGTGATTAACCAGTGGTTTCATGACGACAAACTTCGAAATATTTGCTCTAAACTAGTCGAATCCATGCCACTGCATGTTCAGAAGCTCATTTCAGGTAAAAGAGGACATATTAGTAACTAATATGTAGTTCGCAACTAACTGTATTGTACCTGTAGTAATAAATGGCCACATTTATAGTTGAATCGACTTGTCTCAATTAATTTGCACACTACTGTATATATAAACACTGCAGAAACATGTAAATCGTTTATTATTTACAAAAGAAAGGAATATATTTGTTCAGAAAGAAAAATTAAGCGAGAAATAAAAAAGCACCCAATTTACACATTTCGACGCCTTTTTTATTTCTCGCTTAATTTTTCTGTCTGAACAAATATATTCCTTTCTTTTGTAAATAATAAACTATTTACATGTTTCTGCACTGTTTCTATGCTTATATATTGTAAATTTTTGCCTAGAAATAAATTTTTCAAATCAACTTTCGAGTGCTTATTGCGACTCAACCATTCGGAATATCCACGTAGTTTATTAGACAAAATATGCTGTGAACTCGAACTTGCGACCTGCGAATCTTCATTTAAAACCAATGAGTAAAATGGATAGAACAAGAAATGCAATGAATCTTACCGTGCCTTGTTCTACCAATGTCTCATACCTGCCCAGAAACCGAGCTGATGTCACCTTGTCGACGTCTGTCCATCCCACGGATGTTACTCCCAGGAACCCATAGCTGCCAGTAGCCCGAAGACATCGTCAGAGATGGACCCGGGATGAATTGAAGGAGGTGATGTGGTGCTTTTACTACGCAAAAGCGAAAAATGGGGCTTAGAAATGGAAATTTTCAGGGTATGGAGAGAGCGAATCTCAGATATGAGACCTACCCTGGACTCAAAGAAGCTTGCCAGTCAACGACGATGCAGTCTCAGCAGTGGAAAATTTGCAGCAGAACAACTTGCTGACATTCAGAGAAATATGTAGTATGTTCTTCGATCGAAGTACCTACATGACGAATATGTAGAACTTGAAAACGATGGCCCTGTTGAAGGTTCATCGCTTTCTAATGAAACACACGTCAGTGGTGAAAATTCATCTGGCAATGAATTACACGATAAGGACGTGATGCAAAACCTCCTTCAATGCGAGATAGAAGGTGTCCGTCAACTTCCATTTGAATCTCGTGCACCGTTGAGGAGAATATACGAAAATGCCAAAGCCAAGAGAGTGCAAGAGACGGCGAATTCTGTTTTAAAGGAGGGGATACAGACCCCAGGTAGAGATATAGATATTACTGAAATCAATCACATCGTGTATGCAACTAGATATCTAGTATCTCAGATAATTTTGGGGCCAGCCAAGAACACCGATGGCCCACAGCAAAACAGGTCAAACAGCCCTGTACCCGCATGGACAAAGGGAATTATGAAATGGATTGCCGGCACTCGGCGAGAAATATCACTCTTAGCTGAGGCACCTTATAAATCAACTCACACCACTAAAGTTCAACGAAAACTATTCAATGTTGAACAAAAATACCAAATTGAAAATGACACAACCAGGCTAATTTTAGTTGAGAATCTAAAAGAGAAAATTCGAGCATGGGCTCAACGAATTAGACGTTACAAACGTAGAATAGATTTCCGTGCGCCGAACCGGTTGTTTGAAACATATGCGAAGATATTCTATCGCAATCTGACACAAAAACCGAATGGCAATGCTGTCACTCCTTCAAAAGACGACGTCGAAGCATTTTGAACTGGAATCTGGGAGGAAACCAGATCCTACAACAAAAACGCATCTCAAATTCAATCTAAAGTTGATGCTGCCGACGAACTTGTGGAAAGAGTGGAAGATGTTCACGAATTCTCAGAAGAGGACCTCTTCCAAGCAATTAAGAACATGGGAAACTGGAAATACCCCGGGATTGATAAGATCCAGATTTAATGTATTAAGAAATTAACAGCAATACACTCTCATCAAGCAAAGGCTGTTAATAAAATTTTAGAAAACCCAAAGGAACTCCCGGAATGTCTCACTCGCGGCATTACGTATTTATTCCCCAAAGCGGGAGACAGTTCTTTGGCGAAGAACTACAGACTAATCAATTGTCTGCCAGTACTGTACAAAGTTATAAATGCAGCCATAGCTGACAAAATGTACAGATTTCTGGAGAAGAATCATTTGATGCCAGCTGAACAAAAAGGATGTCGTAAATGTTTTTATGGTTGTAAGAAAATCCTACTACTGAATAAAGTTGTCTTGAATGATGTAAAGAAACGAAAACGTAATTTGAGCATGGCTTGGATTGACTACCAAAAGGCCTTTGATAGTATGTCACACGATTGGAATTTGAAGACCCTGGAGATCTATATATTTCATCCTAGACTTATTGAATTTTGCAAGGCTAGTATGAAGTCGTGAAAGACCAAGTTACTAATACACAGCGGAAAGGAAGCAGTAAAAACCAGAAGCATTCAGATCAACAGGGGTATTTTTTAAGGAAACTCACTATCCCCTCTGCTGTTTTGCATTAGTTTGTTCCCACTATCTAGACAGTTGTCGCAAGCTGATTTTGGATACAGGATCCATGGGAAAAAAGACCAGTATCACATTTGTTTTACATGGATGACCTTAAAGTGTCTGTTAAGAGTGAAGCAATTCTCTCTCAAATGCTGTCTGTCGTAAATGACTTTAACAATGATATCTGCATGAAGTTTGGCCTTGACAAGTGTGCAAAAATCAATTTAAAAAGAGGGAAACTCACAACGTCCGAGAGCGTTGACGTTGATATGCACACTGCGATTCAAGATCTTGAACCAGGTAAAACTTACAAATATCTGGGCATTGAAGAATGTGAGACCATCTCGAACAACACAATGAAAGAGAGAATTCGCAGGGAGTACTACAGAAGAGTGAGACTTGTCCTGCAGTCCGCTCTAAACTCCAGGAATAAAATATCAGCAATAGGTAGTTTGGCAGTGCCTGTAGCCGAATACAGTTTCGGACTATTGGAGCGGACTGAGCAAGAAATTCGCATCATTGTTCGAAAAACCAGAAAACTGCTAACAATGCATCATTTTTCCCTCCCTCGAACCTAAGGAAGGAGGAAGAAGCTTTAGACAAACTGAGGCCTCCTGGCACAACGCAATAGTCGGGATGGGAAAGTATCATGTAAGCCATCAAAATGACTCTCTAATGAGGCAGGTCATGAAATCTGACTGAAGAATGGAAAAAAGAAGTATTGTTGGTGTAGCAAGAAGCATTGCAAAGAAAACTATTGAAGACATACAAGATGACAGAGACACCGAACTTCTGATGGTACTTAACATGAAATATGAGACACAAAAAATGTTAAAGAAATCGTGGAGAGACCAACCACTCCACGGACAAGATTTGAAACGAATGGACAGAGCACAGATCAATAAACATCAATCGTTTATGTGGCTTAAAAGGGGAAGAATGAAACCAGAATCAGAAGCATTTGTAATAGCTTCCCAAGATCAAGTCTTGAGAACACGACATTATGATAAAGTGGTTCTCAAAATTTCCCAAGATGATGAATGCCGCATTTGTCAGGAATAGGTAGAAACTATTGATCATATTGTCTCAGCTTGTCCAATCCTAGCAAAGAGCGAATACTTGAAAATACACGACAGGGTGTGTCGCTACCTCCACTGGCAGATCTGTACCGTCATAGAAGTTCCAAACACATGCCCCAAGTGGTACGAACACTCACCGAAACCGGTGACGTCTGTTGGATTTTGTATGATATTGCACGACCAACAAATTCGAACTGATCGCACGATAGCGGCAAACAAACCGGATATAGTTATTCGGAATTTGGAGAACAATCGTGTTTACTTGTCGATGTTGCTGTACCTTGCGATCAAAATGTCGTTACCAAGGAGGCAGAGAAACGTCTTAAATACAAGAGTTTGGAAATCGAGATCAGCCGAATGTGGGGCGTAAAAGCAGAAGTACCGATAGTTATCGGAGCTCTGGGATTTGTTCCGCAAAATCTGTGTAAGAACTTGTCTAAACTCCCAGGTCATTCAAAAGACTGGGAAGTACAAAAATCACTTTATTTGGAACAGCCCACATTTTGCGCAAAGTATTGTAGAAACACCGACAGTCTCTAGATTTGCTCTTTAGGTAGCGGGTTGTAACCTGGAGTAGATTTTATATTCAACGACTCATAACATCTTTAGTCGTGATGTAGCGGAATAATAATAATAATATTAATAATAATAATAATAATAATAATAATAATAATAATAATAATCATAATAATAATAAAGCCACTGATCCCAATGTTGGGCAAGGCGTCCGACTTCAATAGTGGAGTGGCTCAAAATTGTAACCGCTTTCAGGTGAGCTAATTCTGGAGAGCGTTTATTCAATGTGAGTTGTTTATATTATTGACTCCTGTTCACTTTATTCACTGACCATATTGTTGTTGACGCCTTTACATGTAATTGGTCACTGGCCATATTAATGTGCACTTATTTTTTTACTGACTACTGATATAGTACCATCACTAACCACTGTTCACTTGTTGACCACTGTCCATCTGGTTTGCAGCTGTTCATGTTTGACCACATTATTGATCGCCGAACTCGCTGTAAGTAGTATGTATGAAAGTAAATCTTGGGCTAGTAAACTATTGAAGATGATCCCTTTTCCCTAATAAACATTAGGTGAGAAATTCAGTAGAACGGAGTTACGAATGGGATACGTGCTCCTGATTGGTAGTCAATACATCAAGCAGTGGTGTTTGGAACGATCTGAGACAAAAGGGCTATGTAACATGTGAAACATCATAATATGAAATCTCCCACCACATATTCATTGATAAAAAGTAATTGCCCGCTCCAAAAGGCCTTAGTTGTTTGTAAAACATATTTCAATATATTCTGTATTAAGTAAATAGTACCCATTAAACATACAGACCACTGACCTGCAAAAACAAAAGGTCTAGAATGAGATTTACACATGTATCTACACATCCCAAACATCTACTCCGTTTGCAGATTCCTTCAAGATTCCCCATTTTAAATAGAGCAACGGGCCCTGTTTTTCCTTGACTAGTTTCTTCAAAACATTCTTTGCTTAATAACGGCGAGACATCGGAGCCGGAGGGGTAGGTGGGGGAGGAAGCGATGCCAGAGAGCGGGGAGGAAGGGATGACGACGTCCGCTTTAGGGGAGAGGGTGGGGCTGACAGGCGTCAGGTAGGATTAGATAGCTCAGACCATCGATCCACGGTACACGTTTTCCAGGTTATACGGAATTCCGCCTGGAATGTGACGAATGCTCTGTTTTTGGAAACAAAGCTGCCAGGTCAATAAATTGTAACTAATAATTTTTATGTGAACGTTCTTTTTCAGTCTCAATCAGTGAAAAACTACTGATTGACAGTGACTATTCACTAATGGTGACAGTTATAACCCTGCCACTGACAATCAGTGAATTGAACAGAACAAATCAGTGAACATCGGGTCCCCTTTTTGAATCAGTGAAACGTCACTGTTTGAATCAGTGAAACAGTGAAAACAGCAGCACGTGAACGACTGAACGATCAGTGAGCAATGGTGGCGTGGTACTTTTACCACTGACGACCAGTGAAATGCTGGCGATCATTGTGAAAAGGTTCGCACATTCGCTGATTGTCAGCAAAACTACACATTTCGACTGAAGATATCAGTGACTTCGGCTCTCACTGATCGAGTCAGTGACAATTTCACTGATTCAGATTCAGAGAGTTGGTTATATGAAAAATGTCTTGTATATAAATACAAGCCCCTGTACGACTGCAGTTGGAGTGGAATATCTGGTCAAATCAATGTAACACACTGAAGCAAAAATCAAGGAAGGTGAATGAGCATGCAGTACGTATCTTTTTTCCCATCGATAATGCTCTCTGAAAGTTTTGTTCACTTGTGATGATGTCTGTGACGCAAACAATGTTCACGATATTTGATTAAAAAGAGGTAATGTTGGAGCACAATATTGTAATATACCAAAAGACCCCATGACATTTTTCTCATAAAAATTACGAGGGGAAACAGACGTATTTGGACATTCTGAGTCAAAGAGTAGACTTTGTCAATGCGACACGTCAACCAACGTGAATGGCATTCTTTGCTCTATTATATATCAATTATATGAAACATGTCTCTCCAAGGCTAATCGTAATGAGACGCAATAAACGTGAAAGTGGCTTTAGGAATTCGTGCTTGGGGGGAGACGGAAGTTTTCATGGTTGTCTTATGATAGCCAGCGAGCAGAACACATCGAACGACGACGGTACGAGGAAATTTTAGTTTTTATCGGGATTTAAGTTATTGAGAAAAAAGACTTTGAAGCGATGTTTTGGAGGTTCGTGCTTTTAAAGCAACGTAGTGTTATTTAAGTTTAAAAACATTATTATTCAAAATCTTAACGGGAATTTTGTGTTTTGGGATGAATTCATTTTAGGGCTTGATTTTAATAGAATTCGTATAACCGAAGTGTTTAGATAGAGTAGCTTCGTATCTGGGTAAAGGAATATTAATAACATCAGTGGATGATCATAGCAGTCGCGCTTAGGGTTCCACACGGAACTGAAATTAGAGCCAGCCGCGTTGTGATGCAATATATCGAAGGGTTTAAGAAATTAATCCAATAATTAGGAATATCACGGGCCTTCAAAATTTAGACGGACCATCGGAGACATCACTTGGACCATCCGAGAAGATTTTCAGCCGTGAAGATACCCATTCGAGAAACATCGTAAGCTTACGAACTTTCTATATCAAAAACCGTACGGTACAATCTATAATAAAAGAAAATTTCAATTATCAAGTCATGAGATCTCACATATTGTAAATTTAGCGATAATAAATGTTAATTGTTATTGTTCTCTGAAAGAGAAAATGCTGAGAATTCATTACAGTTGCCATCAATTCAACAGTAAGTTTTTATCTTCCAGAGAAATTCCAGTGATCGTGATTCTGTACAGAATCTCTCGTACATATACAACAGGTAAGGAAAGTGGTATGTCAGAACCCACGGATGTAAATGAAAATGATCCAATAATATTAAAAAACAAAAAAGTTAATAGTATAATTAGTTGATATTAGAAATACGTAGTAATTAATATTAGAAGAGTAAATGTACGTTGTAATACATACACTGTAAAATATATAGTTGCAGCAGGTTTTTAAATCCATAAATTGAATCCATTGATTTAGATGTGTTAAAAATTATAATGCCAGCACTAAAGTATATCTGCATCATTGTTATCTTTCACATTGAAGATAATATCTAAAAACGCTACATAAGAATACTACGAGACGATTTTATGTCAACTGATTTTTTTAAAATTTGAAACACTTATAATCTGTGTAAAATGTAGAAATACGTTTACTTGTTAATGTTTTGAATCTTTATTAATGTTACTCAAATTAGTCTCACGCATCGGTACCACATATTTGTTGACATTTCACGAACACGAGATGCACCAGTGAGCAAAGAGAATATCAGCTAGCATTCTTTGAGGCGGTCACGTCAGTTCTGTATTACTTCCTGCTCCTTTGTTTGGGTGTTAGGGAAGTCAAATACACACGTCTGCTACAGCTTTCGTAATGAAATGTTTGTTCGAGTGAACACTGCTGTTTGAATGACGCCATCTGGTTCGTGGCAACGTGGTGAGTGACTACCAAGCTATGTTCGTCCTCCAGGAATCAAAGTGTTCGTAGAAATTCGTTGACCGCTAAAACTTTCAAGTTGAGTTTGGAAGAATGATACAATTTTTCATTTTTCAAACAAATATTGTAATAATAGATAATTATCCACGACATTAATTGCGCCACAACAGTGCTGAAGGGCTCTTTTTAACAATATACAGGAGTCGCCCACCTATGTTGGTGTTGATTTACTTAAATGTATGTGTGTGTGTGTGTATATATATTTTCTAACACGCCCACCTACTCTCGTACTAATCTCAGTACGCTTGTACGTCGAGATTGCTAGAATGAATGCTCGTGAAGCGAGCTTTGAATTCTCAGGAAGCAGGATCTTTCGGGTATGAGAAAGGTCTGAACCCTTGACACAATAAAATCAGATGGATAACGAAAACTCAGCATATAATTTCATTAAAATAACGACACAGTAGCACAATTTTACAGAGAAATGAACACACTTTATGTACAGTAAATGAAGGTCTGGTTGTTCACTGAAAAAAAAAACAACACAAAATCGAACAGAACAAAAATTCGGCGTCACCTTGACTTGCCTGAATGAAATAAAATAACTGGAGGTTTTCACTCCTCTTTACCTCTGATTTAAATTAATACTCTCGTTTAATTACACCCTTTCGTAAATTAAATCAAGAGCTCTGTTTGACTGACCTTCTTATCTCTGTGATTTTAATCAATACCTTCGATTAACTGACCTCCTTAAATTTCCCGTGCACGGATTTCAAAAATTTACTTCACAGCTTCGCTAGCGATTTCGACTTCTTTACACATTACATCAAGAAATTACTTTGACCAATATTACAAAACTTTAACTCTCTCCAAACAATACACAAACTATACAACCTCTTGAAACAAAGCTTATTTAGTAAAACAGTACAAGGTAAAAAACTCTTGGCATGGATAAGTTTTCTTACATTGATTCTGATTCCAAACTAGCACGCCTATTCTGGACAGTTTCTCCCGTTTTCTTTAATGTTCCCCTTTTCTCCTACCGACAGTATTGCAAAACGGAGGAGTTCGTTTTCTCACCAACACCGCCTCGCTCGCCGCCGGATGACCTTGCAGAGTACGACGCCGTCGCTCCGCGCTGCTGCCGACTTCTTGTGCGCTCGCCGTACGCCCGCTGTCTCGCATTGGTTCCACGTCTTTCTCCCTTACACGCCCTGCCTCTCGTCACGGACCAAACCCTTCTCACGTACGCTTGAGCCTTCGGATCGTCCTCCTCCTCCTCCTCCTCCTCTTCTTCTTCTTCTTCTTCTTCTTTTCTTCTCTTCTTACGTCTCACGGGAATATGATCGCGCTTCCAGCTTTCACGAAATTTATGCGGCGCTGCTTCAAACTTGCATGCGCTGCCTAGCTACCACACTTTTGACATGAGCAAAAGTAGTTAAGTGCCGTATGATCGTGCTGGATACAATTTAGTCCTTCTGCGCGAATTTGGGCAATTTTGAGCTTATTGCCAGCTTAAACTTTTAACACACTCTCGCTCCTATGCTAATTTATTCACGGTGCTACTAGAATGCTTTTAACTGCATCAACACGTCCCTATTCATTTTCTGGCTATCAACGGGTAAAATAAAACTCCTATTCTACACCTGAGCTGTGTAGTCACCAGTTCACCTTTCGCTACTGTCACCGTAATAGAAGAGCCCTCCGCCAAGGTGTGCTGCAGTATTTATGTCACCGCACCTGGGGAAATTCTCCTCCTTCTTTGACCTCCCCGAAAAACATTACTCGCTAGTTCGAGAGCTCTCGTTCGGTCAGCTGTTCATAGATGGCGCGTTTACAGGCCATTGCCTCCGCCGCGTATATTCGTTTCGCTGTTCGTAGGTGTTTCTACGTTGTTGATGGTGACGTTATGGGCTCGTATGAACCCGTAATATCACTATATATATATATATATATATATATATATATATATATATATATATATATTGTGACGGTACTTCGCCACTATAATCCTAATTTTATTTGGGGGACCTGAAAAGGCACAGGGGTCTTGGCAGGGCGGAGTCGTGATTCGGAATAGCACGTGATGGAAATTTAGCAACACCTTTTCTGGTAACAAGTCAGGATTTATTCCAACGAAAATTTCCCAAATCAAGAAAACATAATTACACTTGAAATCATTGCATCGTTGGTTTCAGATACCTTTTCAAAAACCATTCAACCATAATTTACCCAGGCCTGCGCAAATGGGATCCCACGCATTTGACTGGTAATACCACCTACGGCTAATTAAGACAAATTCAACATAAACTTTGATCCAATTCTTTAAATAATCAGTTACACAAAAATTAACCCTTTCTTCGTGATCACATTCCACATATTTCCCCCATCCAAAATTCTTAAATCTATTTTACAAAGTTAATTCCTCATTGAACCAGAAATATTACAATGATAACAAAATTTGACTAAATTTGGACTCCCCTCTTCGGTCATCGGCTTGGAATATGAAAATGTCTATTAAAGTGCGACTAAATCTGTTACTAGTTATTTCCCCTCCCCAGTTCTCGCGACTAGTTTTGGTTAAATAACACTGCTTTCCACAGTTCCAATTTCTCACTATGCCCCGAACGAAACTTTTAATACTCAACGTTCTCACGCCGTCTTCTCACGCCGGCCAACGGGATTGCGGTGAAGGTCGCGCGCCCTCGCGCTGTCGCCTCCTGGAACGCCCCGCTGCTGTGCGCCGCCAAGGATGAATTCCAAGTGGTCACGAGCCCTCTCGCGACGCCTCCACGATACGTTCTTCTCGGATCTTCCGTCCTCTTCGCTTCTTGTCCCCTCCGCGAATTGGAATACTGTCCATGCGCTCATGCAAAAACGCGGCCGTTTACACGAACAGTTATTTTATTAAATATTCTCGGGTCGCACGAATTACCGGATAATAATTGCTTAGCTCTTCTTCCAACTCACTTCCTATAGCTCGAAATTGTTCAGCGTAACTATTCATTCAAAGTTCAAATCATATTACGGCCTCTCGAAATAACGCTTTGTTCACGAGCGAAATTACTGCACCATGATCTGAGCACTTTTCATTACACAAGTTCAATACTCTTTCCACTGATCTAACTTGCGACCGCCCCGTACTGCTGTCCCGACAAGAAGAAACAATTTGAGACCGCTCAGTACCGATGCTCAGCTCAGAAGAAGGAATTTTCTTCCGGTCAAGCCGCACCTCCCCTCCTTTCTCCTCACAAGGATGTGCGTGGGGGTTGCTCCCTTATCGCACTTGGCCGGTACCCCTCCTGGTCAGTTACTGCTGTTCCGAACGCGCTCAGCTTTGCGCGGTCGTTTGAATTCATACTCCGTTTCTTTATTTTTGGATTTTCCTCGGTAATTTCTTCCTTAATCATCCACATATCACATATATATATATATATATATATATATATATATATATATATATTTTGACCGTATTGGTCAAAACACAAAGAATAGGCGCTCCACCACATTCAAAAGTAGCGCGCAGAGTGAGGAACCGCGGCGGAACGGATCGACAGAGTCGTGAACGAGCGCACGGGGTAGTGGGAACTGATCGGTCTGACCGCGCAAAAGCGACAGTTGGCGGTTGAGCAGCATGGCGTGAGGACGGTATGCAATGGTGGTTAGAGTGCGATGCTTTGATGTACAAGAAATCCAGTGTAATCGGGACAACAGGTGTTTAAGAAAGAAAAATTGTGATGAACTGTGCAATAAGCGAGTGTAAGGATTGTGGTGAACTTATTTAAGAGAGAATAATTACGAAATTTAATAAAAAAGGGGAACAGTGCACGGACACGTGGGCGATGCGGGTTAATGATAGTCGGTGCGGCTGTGCTGATGTGTGATTATGCGGTGGAGCTGCTGAGCTGATACGATTAAAGTCATCGTGTGAAGAAAGAAACCGTGGAAGGCGACGCCGGTGGATTGGAAACGGGCTGCGGTGACACGTGGGCAGACGGAGCATCGCGGGCATCAAGGTTACCTCCCGGCCTCGGGCGGAACGGGCAGCAACGCGTCACGTAGAAATCGACGATCGTAACGATCAGATAAGTAATTCTAATTGTGAACAAATAGAAGGAAAATTAAATGAAACGCCAGTTCAGGATGCTCACTGTGTAGCGTTGAAAGTAATGATGTGCGTAGTAGCATATGAATGGCACGTAGTTTTTCCAAAGGGTTGGAAGTTGCATAAGCGGGAATGATAATGTAATGGTGGGAAGGTTAGAGAGGTACAGAATGAACCATAGAATTATGATCAAAGCAATGATGCAAGCTATGTTGGTAATGTAATGATGTCTTATTGTTCTTTTGTTCTAATAAATTCTGTTTATATGATAGTAGGCCTTTGAATCCAGATACTGTAGATTAAAGTAACCCCCTTAAAGAACTCCTGTACCCATACATGAAAATTTTATGATATGTGTAACCGTGAGCCAGCAAAGGTAAGTACGGTCACATATTATTGGCGCCCGAAATTCAGGGACAGGGAAAGATTGGTAATTTGTAATTAGATTTGAACAAAATTCAATCCCCACAAGTGCATACTTTAATCAGCAGGTATCTGAATTAGTTGCATGACTGGAAAAGGCAGAAGACAGTGTAAATTTCTGATAATGTCAGCATTCCAGTTTTAAATATTTCAAAGAGAGCTTAAGTGCATTAAATATATCAATATTCTCTAACATATTGCAGTGGAATCAGTGAAGTGTTGTTTGAAATAATTTAGTTGAAAATCAAAAGAAATGTTGTATGAGCATTAGTTACAATTCAGAAAATATTTTGATGAGTGTTAAGTGCCAGTTTCTGTATCAAGGTGTTGTTTGAAATAATTCATTTACAATTTAGAAGAGAATTTGATGAATGCTTAGTTTAATTTCATTTGCCAAGGTGTTGTGTGAAATAATTCATTTACAATTTAGAAGAGAATTTGATGAATGCTTAGTTTAATTTCATTTGCCAAGGTGTTGTGTGAAATAATTCATTTAAAATTTAGAAGAAATTTTGATGAGTATTAAGTGCCAACTTCATATGCCAAGGTGCTGTGTAAATTAATTCCTTTGCAATCCAGAAAATATCTTGATAAGTATTAAGTGCCAATTTCTGTGTCAAGGTGTTGTTTGAAATAATTCCTTTACAATTTAGAAAACATTTTGATGAACATTAAGTGCAAATCTCTGTGTCAAGGTGTTGTTTGAAATAATTCATTTACAATTTAGAAAACATTTTGATGACTATTGAGTTTAAATAACAAATAGATGGGAATTTTAATTAATGTGTTTTAAGGTAGTGCAGATATTGGAATGTAGTTTTCTTTTTAAGATTGTTGCAACGTGGCCAGTAAAAAGGCGCTGAATTCAGTGTAAATACCAGGGTAATTATTGTAAGGCATTCCTATGTGTATATCATCATACAATACAAGGATAATTTTTATGAAACAAGATCATAATGTATATATGGCAATGAATAATATGTTAGGGCATAATTATTGGAAAGTGGTATTACAGTGAGTGTGTACATGAGTGTAATTATCAGGGTATAATTTTGTTGAAGAGTCCTTACAGTGTGTATCTAAATAAACACAGTGTGTTAGGGTATGATTTCTGAAGTATTATTACAGTAGGTGTATTCATTGAGTTCAATGAGCAATACATTAGGAACAAAATCCTTCATGTTAGAATATAAATTTGGGTTTTAGTGCTGCCCAGTGCATTTTGAAGCACTGATTGGACGTGTGTGTAAATGAATATTATGAAGTTATGAGCTATTTTGGAGACATAGTAGCATTAATTATTTGATGAACATTACAATTCAAGTAGTTGCAACTGAATAAGATTTATCGAGATTTTTTATTTAGGTGGATGAAAAAAAAAAAAAGTTGCATTCAGTAATGTGCAGGAAGACTATCTGAGACTGATTCAATGATAATCTAATGAATATTTTGAATTCAGTTGAATTATGTCAATGTGAATTTTGTTACAGATGTCAGTGTAATTACATTAATTATTTTGTGTGTATTTCTAGGTGTTTTGAGCTTGAGTGCATTTTGTTTGTGAATTGTTCCCAGGTGGATGACGGAGGTCAATAATTTGTTTGATGTGTGTTTTTTTCTTGTATGTGTTTTTGATGAGTTATGTATAGGATCGTAATATATGCGGCATCACTCACATCTAATTCAAAGCAATTCAGATTGTGTTAGGGTCATTTTTGAGAGTAATTAGGATGCCGTTGGTGTGAAGTGAAGTAATTTGTAGTATTCGGTGTATGCCTCTGTGAGCATCCTGAAGTTGGGCAATAGATTTTGGGTGGAATCAAGCGTGTAGGAGGGCGATTAGTCAGAAATAGGTGTAGTAGGGTGCAATTTGGGGGCATAATGGAAAAGCAAACGGGCACAATGATGGGGGAGGAAGAGAAGCGCGAGGACAGAGATCATTATGATGAGGATGATGGAGGTAAATGGGATGAGTCGTTACTAGAAGATTCGGATAGAGCCAGAATGGAGTTATCGGGGGCGAGTGCGTCGACACCAAATCTGGGAATGGTGAAGAGAAACGGAACAGAGGACTTACTGAGCATGCTTCATCAAATCATGGCAGGACAAGAGAAGCTCGAAGAACGGGCACATAGAAGAATGGTTGAGGAACTAGAGAGACAGGAAGAAAGGGCACAAAGAAGAATGGTTGAGGAGCTAGAGAAGCAGGACGAACGGGCACAAAGAAGAATGGTCGAGGAGCTAGAGAAGCAGGAAGAACGGGCCCAAAGGAGAAACCTGGAAGCAATGGATTAGAAGATTATTTTTCACTGTGTAAAAAAAATCTTGATAACGTGGGGGGTTATTTGACCGTATTGGTCAAAACACAAAGAATAGGCGCTCCACCACATTCAAAAGTAGCGCGCAGAGTGAGGAACCGCGGCGGAACGGATCGACAGAGTCGTGAACGAGCGCACGGGGTAGTGGGAACTGATCGGTCTGACCGCGCAAAAGCGACAGTTGGCGGTTGAGCAGCATGGCGTGAGGACGGTATGCAATGGTGGTTAGAGTGCGATGCTTTGATGTACAAGAAATCCAGTGTAATCGGGACAACAGGTATTTAAGAAAGAAAAATTGTGATGAACTGTGCAATAAGCGAGTGTAAGGATTGTGGTGAACTTATTTAAGAGAGAATAATTACGAAATTTAATAAAAAAGGGGAACAGTGCACGGACACGTGGGCGATGCGGGTTAATGATAGTCGGTGCGGCTGTGCTGATGTGTGATTATGCGGTGGAGCTGCTGAGCTGATACGATTAAAGTCATCGTGTGAAGAAAGAAACCGTGGGAAGGCGACGCCGGTGGATTGGAAACGGGCTGCGGTGACACGTGGGCAGACGGAGCATCGCGGGCATCAAGGTTACCTCCCGGCCTCGGGCGGAACGGGCAGCAACGCGTCACGTAGAAATCGACGATCGTAACGATCAGATAAGTAATTCTAATTGTGAACAAATAGAAGGAAAATTAAATGAAACGCCAGTTCAGGATGCTCACTGTGTAGCGTTGAAAGTAATGATGTGCGTAGTAGCATATGAATGGCACGTAGTTTTTCCAAAGGGTTGGAAGTTGCATAAGCGGGAATGATAATGTAATGGTGGGAAGGTTAGAGAGGTACAGAATGAACCATAGAATTATGATCAAAGCAATGATGCAAGCTATGTTGGTAATGTAATGATGTCTTATTGTTCTTTTGTTCTAATAAATTCTGTTTATATGATAGTAGGCCTTTGAATCCAGATACTGTAGATTAAAGTAACCCCCCTTAAAGAACTCCTGTACCCATACATGAAAATTTTATGATATGTGTAACCGTGAGCCAGCAAAGGTAAGTACGGTCACAATATATATATATATATATATATATATATATATATATATATGAGGCAATTTATTCAACCAACAGGTTAAGAAATATTTGAATAATGAAGAAAAAGGAGACAACTTTGTAAAGCTCTGTCAATATTATTGTTTAATCTCTTAATTGTCTGTTTGCATTCATTTTTAAACAATATTTAAAAACTACTTTTGAATTTTGGGTAGGGAATTCCAGTTAATGATTGAGTGTCCTCGGAAGAGCGTAGTTTTTGGTTTCTTTTCATTTGTTTAAAATACGAATAAACTCGATATCCACTAAAAATTATTTTTATTTCAAAAGTCTGAAAGTGAGTAGTTTTCACGTGCCCGTTCTTCCTCCCTTAAAGACGCCTTGTCGTTTCACAATGTACCAAGTATTGTAGGTCGGGGCTTTATCTTTTGGGGTTGGGTTCTTTGCTTTTACGAAGCTAAAATATTAGGGAGTGTGGCTGGTACTATTGACTCCTGCCAACTACGGGCATTTCAAATAGTATCTAATAAGTATCCATGTACCCGTATCGAACTATCAATCCTAGCGCCTACTGCTTGTTCTTGTATTTAGCAAAAACTTTAATTTGTCTTTTATGTTAAACTTATGTTTCTCGCATATACGGAACTCTCTGCTCAATGTCTTGTTTCATTTACCATCTCAATTTCCTAGATAATTCTCAATTTCCTTGATCTTCTGTTATTATTCTGGTGATTCGTATTCTATTCTGAACGGCTTTCTTCGAATTTTGACACACTGGCTTGAAACAGTCCAACTTGTGCGTGTGAAGCCTGTCGTGCTTTCCAGAACCTGCACCTTTTAAAACCTTGAAACATCCAGGGCACGATTTCCACCCATCTTGCCAGCTCTCTCATCCGCCTTGTGTTCCGACCTTACGCATGCTGTCAGCTCGTTCCGCGAGCGCTGGCTTATCGTTTCAACCTCCATCTCTCCGGTGAGCGGTTCCGCTGTCGTTGCCTTCACGTCAAACGTCTCTGCTACTGTGGCTGTTCCTCTTCAAGCAAGGTCGCACGTGCTTAGGACGCGGCAACTGCCGAACTGCCAAGTGGTTGACTACAAATGTCTTAGTTTTTTTTAAAAACTATGACCCAGCTATTAAAAAAGTATGAAAAAAATTCACAAGCATCTGAGATGAAGTTTAAAGATTATTTTCGTGCCAGTGTCTGTGTTCTAAGACAAGTAAAACAGTTCTTGTAAATCTGGGTTTAACCTCTTCCCCTTGATTTTCTCACATGTCCCCCAATTATCCCTCAAATATGACGGAATTATTATTTAATAAACTGCCAAACACTATTATCTTTCCTTAGCGTATGATATTCTCATACAAAGGATTAGAAAGCTTTAAAAATGATACTTCATAAGTATATTCCAAAATCAAAACTTTATTGGGTGATGCAGCAATGTATACAAATGTATAATAAACACTAAAATAAATGCAGAGAACCGTTGCAGTCAGTTTCAAAGTATATTGAAAGTCCAGGTGCTTTAAAGGCGGGAAAACGGTTTTTATTTTTTAAACTGCAGCCCAGTAATCGGAAAAATCTGAAAAAAATACACAACAATTTGTGTGTGAAGAGGAACCTTTGACATTTTTTTCAAGCCTGTTCCAGGCTTCTAAGACACAGTAAAAAATATTTCTTAATATTTTTTTCAAAAATATTTTTTTGTGTTAGAATTTGGGCCTGAGAAAATATTGAAAAATATTTTTCTGATAGTCCAAGTTGTGTTCTTATTAATCATATTTTTTTCAGTCTGATAAAATTGTGTTCAGTTGTCGAAAAAAATTGAAATTAAAAAATCACGTTTTTGGCTGTATAGGGGTGGGGTGGTAGGACGGAGGCTAAAAAACCTTTCAAAAATATTATTTTTATGTTAGAATTATAATGTAACCATTCATATGTAATTTGGTTGAGAGGAACTTTTTACCATCTTATCGGGGGGACCCTTTCTATGTTCTTAAGTTCTTGCTCAAAATGTCCAAGTCTGTCACCTTAATATTCGGCCATCTAGGAAAATAATTTGTTGTCGGGTTTGTTATATTTGTTGAAAGAGTTAAGAGGCACTGTAGCTACACATTACTTGACATTCTAGTGTTAAAGTAGTTCGGGCCACTTCGTCTTGTGTGGTGAAAGTACTACGATAGGCCTAAAAGGATGAAATACTTCATGTGATCAGCGATAAGTTGTAGTGTTTAATCATGAAAAGGGCCATTCCATAAGATAAATTGCCAAAATGGTCAATCAAATGCGAGTCTATGGCTGATACAAACGAGAGGATAGAATAGAAAGCGTGCCGTTAAAGGGTCGTTCACACAGGCTTACAAGAGATGTGAGAGATGCGTGATCGAGGAAAACGATGAAGAAACCTCAATTAAGTGCGCCGAAAATTACTGCTTAGTTGTTAGAAGAATGTGAAAAGAAAGTTCCCCCGAAACTGTGAGGAAAGTGCTAACAAACGAAGCGTTTGATGAAAGAGTGGCAAGGAAAAAGCCATTGATAAGCGAGTTCAATAGAAAGAAAAGGCTGTAATTCGCAAAGCAGAATGTGAAAGATGGGCCGGAGAGATCGATTTTTTGCTGATGAGAGCAAGTTTACGTTGTGGCAATCAGATGGTAGAACTGGGGTATGGCACAAGGAAAGGAACACAAGGAAATCTTCAGCAGACTGTTAATCCTCGGATGCAAACGTGGGGTAAATCTGACCCCAGCGTTTATGTTTCTGGTTGTGTCTTCTACAATTTTTTTTCTCAGAGATCTGAACCTTCATAACATTCATTATTGCAATCTTATTTATTATAAAAAATAATACTTCTTAACTGTCACTATTTTTAAATGCTGATTTGAAGCCATTTTACAAAAAGAAGGCGGTTACATTCATCGGGACACTCTTGCCTTATCCGTATATTTTTCCATTACCAATATGTAATTATTTTTGTAGTTCGTATTTCTTTCCTTTTGTTCGAGGGAATGTGGTATCACTGCAAAAAATGTATATGATTGTGTATAATGATTTTTGTTTGACTATGCGTCTAGCGTTTTTGGCATTGGCATTACATAATTTGTGAGAATTGAGTTTGAGTTTTGAGTTTATTAATGAAATTGAGTTTTAATCTTAGTATTAATCTTATTGAGTTTTCTAATGAAAAACGTGCTCTATCGTCTTCCGTGTGCCGTCCGTTCTTCAGTAACACGTCTGTTCCTGGCGCTGGTCACACAAAATGGGCGTAAGTCTGCCTTCTTCTCGATAATTTGCAGCGCTTTGCCAAGTAAATTTCTTATTGGCTGCGGTGTTCGAGCATTTAATTTCTGCAGCAGTGCCTTTTCTTCCGCGCTTCCTGTGGCGACAGCGAGTACATTTTAAAGCTTTGTACCGCTTTGAAAGCTTTCTACCGGAACAGGTGGCCGATTTGGTTGTAATCGCGGGTACGAACGTTAGCGGTTACAATGTTAATACAATGATTTCCAAGACGCATACTATTACTTCATGCTGTTGATTAATTCACTATAGAGTCAACATCATACTGATGATAGCGTTTGCGTAATTAGGGACACTTTTTTTTAATTTCTGAACAAAGTACTTCTAAACGTCAATGTAATTAAAGGATGAATTCATATTGTGAAAACATTAATGATTAAATTCTAGAATAAGATTCTGAAAGAGAAAGCCATAAATGTAATTTATACGCCTGGAGTCTATCTGACCCCACCCTTGTAATGGTGTAGGTAAATTCACGATTTCATCCGAGGGTTAAGCCAACTTTACTTCAGGCCATAATGTTGAAATTTGGCACCGTGACTTCTCAGGCTTTCGGGATCCCACGTGCGTCTCTCAGGGTGCGCAATTTGTGTGTTGTTAGTGGTGGATGTATGCAATAGTGCGAGCTGATTGAGCCGCATTCTGTTACTGTTAATCGTTGTTATTTTCGTTTATTGTTATTGTTATTATCTTACTGATCTTACTGTTATTGTTCTAACGTTACGTTGAAGGTTTCGGCTTCAAGGTATACCATCGCTTCTACATTAAGGTTTGTACTTTTTTAAATGAATTAAACTCGTAGATTTATTTTATGAAAAAAACTAACTTGTATTTATTGTTTCTCAGGTGTGAATCTGCATGTAGGAGGAGGTAATTTTTTGTATTTTGTGTTCTAATGTTAAGTGGAGGAGTTTATCATCAAGGATTAACATCACTTCTGCTTTAAGAGAAGCAATATTTTAAATTAATTTAACCTGCATGAATATAGTATGAAAAATATATTTTCATGGTTTGTGCTGTTATTGTTCACAGATACCAGATAAATGCTGTGTACTTGGATGTAGAAGTAATTATTCTACTGAATCTGGATACGTAACAGTTTTCAGGTTTTACAAGAGTTCCTGACATCAGTGGCAGTATCAGACATCAGTGGTTTCGTAATATACCTAGGGAGAATTGCGAGCCATCAAAATACTCTGTAGTATGCATCAAACATTTTAGTGAAAGTAATATTTCCAAAGTTGATAGGTGTAAAGACATTGCTGGAGTTCGGAAAGAACATCCCAAACACAAAGTTGAACTTGTGCAAGGTGCTGTGCCTACTCTCTTCCCAAATTGTCCTAAGTATAGTATGGCAACTACTAGTAAACGTACAGATCCTGAAAAGCGGAGAGAGAGAAGATGAAAGAAGAATATGATAGAAAAGTGACTGAGTGGATTAATAGTGACAAAATTTGTGATTTCCGAGTCATTTCAATGCAATATAAACTCAAAGAGGTAGTGCTTCAAAGAATGGATGGTACATTCTTCAGAAAACAAAATAGTGTTTTACCAACTGAATTTTATGAATATTGCATCATGTGTATGTTCAAGCATAACCATTATGAATGGCTTGACTTGTTCGGTTGTATTAGGCGGTGCAGTATTAACTGAAGAACGGTTAAAATGAGTTTTACGTTGCTTGCTTGTGTATTATAGGGAGTGTAATACAGAAGATTTAATTTCTAACTAAACATTGGAAAACCAAGTATCGAACATTCATGATGCTCTTTCGAAGTTACTGATTTTGGTTAAGGACTCCTGTGAAGAGGACTGAGAAGCGATTAAAGTTCATTATTGAAGAATTTAACTTTTAGTAAAACTAGAAAGTATTCAACAGGTATGATTATACGGTTTTTCATGCTATTACTTCATTGACCTTCTTGTTATCCGGCAATTAGAGAGACTGGGTGGATAATTTTGCTTCATAGAAAGTACTTACAACAGCTGTCCTCAGCTTTCAATGTCTCTCCTAAGTCAGAGGGTGCAAATAATAATTTCTTGAAATTATCTCTGGGAAACCTGAAGAGGGATGAACAGTATGCAATATTACAACTTGATGAAATTTATGTTCAACCTCGTTTAGATTTCAAAGGAGGTGAAACTGCAGGTTTTGCAGAAAATAATGTCTGCATTCAAGCTAAAACAGTTAAAACTTTTTTAATATTATCTGCTTTTGGGAACTTCAAATAAGTAGTAAGTTTACATCCTGTTGAGAATTATAATGCAAGTGAATCGCTTGGTAGTACTCAGAAGGTCATTAATTTGGTCACAAAAATAATTTAAAAGTTACTGCTATTGTATCTGACAATAATAAAATTAACAGGTCATTGTTTGATTTGCAACAACCAAATGCAAATTTCTGTCAACGTGTCAATGTTCCAATATCATCTGACATTTGTAACATTTGAATCTGTTCATGTACTTAAATGCATACGCAATAACTGGATTAACTAAAAGGATGCCAAAAAAACCTTTGTGATTCAAAAATTTGAAATAATAGTATTCATTTAGATGCAAAATTGTGTGATGTTAGAAGATTGTATGAAACTCTTTTAAAAATGCCCTTTTAAAAACTGGTTTTAAGCTAAATGATAAATCTGTGTATCCAAGTAAAACAGAACGACATAAAGTCAATTTAGCGCGCAATGTATTTACTGATGTTGTAATCAGTGCTTTAGAAGAAGAAAACGCTAAGCAATTGTTGGGGTGTTGTTCTGGGGAATGGAACAATTGAGTTTTTAACACTCATTTTGCAGTGGTGGTGCATTGTCAATATAAAAACCAAATACCAAGGAACCAATTCCAGAAATGAATTAAGCAAGCCTAGTTTTACCCTATCAGATTCAAGACTAAAATTTCTGAAAAAAATTGCTGCTGGTTAGAGCACTGGAAACTCTTGGACCAGGGCTGCCTAACCCGAGAATCATTTTCTGCTCTTCGTCAATGTACTTCTGTTATGATACTTTTTATAAAGCATAGATATGAATATTTATTGTGTACTCCCAGGATGCTTACAAACAGATAACCTGGAAAAGAGATTCAGTTTATACAGACAGTTTTGTGAAGGAAATTATCATATATCTGTAACAGAACTTATAGAATGTGAAATTAAGTGTGAAGAAGATTTTAGGTTTAAAATCAGCTCGATATGGTGAACTGTGCTTATCAAGAAGTGAAATGGTTCTAGAAACTGAAATTACAGGTATTGAAGGGAATGATTTGATACTATATCATTTCCACAGCCTATTGCAAGAACCAATATTGGATATGGAAATTGATGGATTGGATGTGGAAATTGATAAATCTTCATTAATTTATATTTTTGGGTAAACAGGTTTTGCTTGGAGGTCAACAGAAACAAATTTTGATGGCTCTTGCTAAAAGGTACAGAAAATTCAATGGAAATTAAAATATTTATGAATGATGTTTGCCTTCGAGGCAGTAGATTTGAAAGTATTTGTGACAAACTACTACCAGTATTTTTCAATGTTTTATTAAAAAATGTAAAAATGAAAAATGACAATGTATCCTCTGCCAAAAAAGGAAAGTTAGAATTTTTACAAAATAATTGATGCTAAAAATAAAAGAAAAATAACATTGATTCATTTTATATTTTTTCTCCAATTACATTACATTTTATATTATTTCTCCAATTTTTTGTGTTGTTTTTATTATATCAGGAGGACTGAAGAAAATTGGTAAGTTACTGTAAGCAAAATTTAATTGTTACACGTATTATTGATGTGTACTACCGTGTAGTATAGTTTAAATCCTAATAGTTCTTTTGCAACTTTATCAAGCAATTTTGTAATAAACCTGGTATACTTATTTCTGAATCAAATTCTTAATTGCAATAATGATACTTAAGTTAACGGGTAGTACTATATGTGTAATGTTTTCGTGTAGATATCACTAATACTTCCAACTGAATTATGAGATCTTACTGGGAAAAATAGAAAATAATTTAATATACGGGCGGTTGTCTGCGGTATGCCAAAGTAATGCGTTTCTGAACCTACCTGATGTTATCGAACAACTCCACTAGGCCTGAAGCTGCCATATATTGCAGCGTTGTCGGTTTGCGTATTCCGGCCTTCAACTAGAGTCGGCCGTGGTTAAGTATGGTGGATGCAGTATCATGGTGCGGGAATGCGTATCTTCGTCTGAAGTTGAAATGACTAAGTCTTGAAGAAGAAATGACGAAAGAAGGTTATCTCCGCATTCTCAAGGAACTTATTTTGTATATTACTTGAATTGTACTTACTTTGTATGAACTTGTTTATGTATATTTTCTTGTAACAACATGTTTCAATTTCTGCACATAAATGCTCGGTACCTTTGGTGAGATGGTAGATGTAGTTATTTACGTGTGGCACAATCTTACCCCATCGAGTGGGATGAGATTGTGCCATACAATTTTTTAGCCTTTAATCAATAGATAATTTAATGTGGTACATTTTTGTCTCATCACGAAATAATTTTTAACCTGTGTGGAATTAAAGAAATGTGTGAAAATGCAAATCAATCACTTTCTATCCACATTTATTAACATCATTTCAGAATTGAGGTTTCATGTCTACAGAATACATGTTATATTTTCCCATTCTTTTAAGGGGAGGAGTCTTTCTATTCACGTGATTACTGGAATACCAAATTTCATCTGGTTCCTCAGACGAAAACCGATGCTTTCAGATTGTTCGCATTTCTGTAGTGTTGGTCTCACCTTTTGAGTCAAAATTTGAGAGCATTTTGCCATGGGAAAAAGCGACCACTTTATTTAACAATCACGTTATCACCAACCATATCTTGAAGAGGTACCGTCGTGTCACGAAGTGACAGTCACCGGTAATACGGTCATCGATGTCCATACGGTCATCTGACTATTTCATCAAACGCGTGAGTGAATTCTGGGCACAAAGGACGTGCCAGGAAACAGCCGTAAACTTCCATGTAAAGAGATTTCTAAGGCGCTCGAGAGCAATCTCGGAGCCGGCAAACAAACATCCGCCGGAACCTGCCGAGACGGCGCCATCCCCTTTCCCGATCCCTGCTAGTTAACAAAAGGGTCGGTCAACCAGGTCTCGGCCTCTTTGCGCCTCCAGCCCTACGAGAAGCAGCTTGTTCTAGTCCACGCAGCCGTTGGGCAGCTAACTGACGTCATCGCCATGTTCATCAAGCTGGTATGGTTGATGTGGCCTCCCCGCCACGTGGAGAAGTGTTGGCGAGAGAGAGAGAGAGAAAGTTTTTTATAAATTCACTTCGAATTTAAATTCAATCTTGATGTAATTCATTTTCACTAACTTTTAATAACTTTAAATATATCACTTTCAATAACTTAAATAATGTCATAACTAGCTTTAATCTAATGAGTAAATAAATATATATTAAGATGTTATGTTAAAACAATTCTTGTGATTGAATTCCTGTGTAGCTTCCTCTCACCCCTAGCGAGTTGCCAAGCGAGTCTGAGTTACGCTCACCTCATGGGAGCAAAGTAAAGTAATCTAAATTCTCACTGTAACCCTTCATGGCCGCCAGATGTCGGTTCTTAATTAATTAATTGTTCTTCATTTAATTGTTGCTCGCCAGGACAGTCGTGTCCTCATTATCTTCAACCCTGATACTATATGACTGAGCGTTTTCCAGGATATCCTCAAGTGAATCCAAGGATTCCACACCCTCAGCAATTTTGTCTTGACCTGGGGGCACATTTCCGTTTCTATTCTTTACTTGTACTGCGCAGCTGTCTTTAACCACGTTTTCTTGTGTAAACACAAACGTAAACCATGGCAGGGAAATGCGAAATACACTGAAAGAGTAGATCAGAAGCGATAGCACAATCCCACCACGTGAAGTCATTTTATTGTAATTTGTACATGATAACTCACCAAACAGTAAGATAAACAAACGCTGCTTTCTGTGTGTTTTCTCCTAATATATAGCTATTGACATATAAAATTACCTCGACACGGGGTGTATTCACTAGAGCCCAGCAAACAAAACAATATCTACAATACTCGAGCAATCCCACACTAATTATGCTCAAACAATCATCACGGCACTTGGCATTAAAATGAATCACTTTTGCACACAAGACTTTTAAGAATATATAGTTATTTAAGTTAGAAACAGCAAAGTTGTGTTACCTGCCAATAGAATGCCTGTATGTCAAGAAATGGAGCCTGGCATATTCTCACCCCATCTAGCACTGTCTCGCCCCGTTTGACAGAACCTTTAAATTTTATCACGACAATGATCCAAAACATAAAGCCTACATTGTACGCACCTGGCTTCTCTACAACTGACTCAAGGTTTTCGAAACATATTTGCGGACTTGAAACCTTAACATAATCGAGGATTTTTGGTGTGAACTGAAAGCTTGAATACAAAAATATAGAATTCCCAGAAGAGAGGAATTGAAGAAAAGATTGGCGGAAGAATAGAGATATCTCCAGTTCATACATAAAAAAGTACCGTAAGTACATCAAATCGATTGAAAGATGTGATTTTACAGAAAGGTTACCCTACCAAGTACTAAAATAATAATACCATGCAACAATTATTAATTGAAGAACAATGACCGAACATTAAAATAATCCTAATTTTTTGTTTTATTTGTTTTTTATGGTTTGTATATTTTTGTTTCATTTGGTACATACTTTTCTACAATGCCAAACTTTTTTTTGGACATCAATTTTATGCAAAGACTATATGGGAAAATTGCAACTGTTTATTTGTTGTTCGATATTGAAAAGTGCAATTATTCTGTTGAATAGCAGTCTGTGAACAGTCCAATGTTAGCAGTATAAACAGGAAAAAAATACATAATTAACAGGCAGAAAGTGTAAGGTGAGAAACAATCATGAAAGCTTCTCTACGACATTCCCCGTGTACCCCAAAAGCCTCAATTCACCCCCAAACCGTTAACTATTAAGGTTCCGAAATGAGAGAATTTCATATTCCGGAGAAAATTTAAAAAATCAAAAGTGTTTATTGATGAAGAGCTCTATCTACAAAATAAATATTACAGGGAAAAAACCTTAATGATCGTGTTAATTGACTAGATCTGTGAATATTATAATCTTCTACCTTTTCTGACCGGCAAAGGCGGTTCAGGGTGTCAACTCATGTCACTGCAGGGGCTCTGCCTGGAAGATCCTGTGGTTTGAGTCTCCACTTGGGCAGGATTTTCGACACTCGCTTGTGATCTAGGTCGAATTCAGTCGCTGTCTGGGGGAGAATTTCAGTGGCCGGCTGCTGTGATCGGTAGTTTTTCCAATCTTCACAAAGTGAATGCCGGAGCAATACTTTAATTAACAGACCACGGACCACGCACAAACTTTACTTCTTTCTTGTCCTTTCCTCATCACTTACACACACTTCACGGACTAAACTACCACACATCAGACAGGACATCAGTCGGTAACTTAAGAGCTTGTCCCGGCTGGGGCGGTGCCACGCTGTTTGGTGATATCTGGTTGGGGAAAATCCCCTTAAACCGATGTAAGTCAGCGAAGAATCTCGCCATCCATTGGGAAAGATCACTGCTACTCCACGATAAAACATGCACTACACTTTCGGGACTAATGACCTTAGCTGTCGACGCGCCGGGAATCTCTAATCAATCAATCAAGATCTTCTACAAAGTAAATTAAATTTGAAAAACTCATCAATGTATGCAAGAATGACGGTTTTGAAAGTCGAAGAATCTTCGGAACAAGGATATTATGGCAACAAATGCTAATGATTATCATTGAGATAGTAAGTTCAGCGTTGCTAAAGAGTGTATATTCAATGAGAGAGTGAAAACGAAAGTCAGTTTTAGAAGAGACTGGATACTAGACGTAGGAACCACGGACCGAATAGGTATTGAATACTTGTATTTTCCCATACCTCTATCTTTATTCTTTTACACCGGCAAAATACCTTTATAAGAAATGTGTATACCGGTATGAACGTCCATAAAGGTTATATCGTTATTTTCAATAGAAATTATTGTTCATCGCACCATCCGCACAGAGAAAATAAGTTCCTTTCGTTAATCATTTTACGAAATACTTATCAATAAAATAAAAAAATCCTAAACGCACGCGCGCCCAAACTTGCGTGCACACACGCGCAAAGCACACGCGCGCGCGCTCTCTCACACGCGCCTATTCAGGCACCCACTCTCTCCCTCTCGCACGCGCGCGCGCACTCGCGCTCTTTCGCTCTCTCTCGGTCCCTCCCTCTGTCCCTCGCTCTAGCTCTTTAGCGGTCTCTCTCTCGCTTTTGCAGTTTCACTCTCACTCGCTCTTGCTCTCTCTTGCACTCAAACTGCGAAAAGAAATTGATAGCCTGAAATGTGTAGTGTACATCTGCCTGACTGAAACCCAATGTTTGGGGCCGAGTCGTAGACATCCATGGGTTGAAATACTGACCTCCGGAAGCAAAGATGACTATGCAACCGCGGCGCTGCCCTGGGTGCCTTTACAATACCGTAACTGGTTTGGCGAATCTGAGAACAGAAGTTTATTTCTTGGAACTGAAAGGGGATTCTCTTTGGAAATATTCTTCATTTTTTGATTCTGGTTTTCAATTTCTACTGCTTTCTACTTCATGGTAACTGTTCGAACAAGTTATCTTATATTTATTTTATATTTCATACTGAAGCACATCGCGTGGTTTCGCAAACTCGCTTTAATACAACTTCTTTGTTGCCCAGCGCTGTCCGCGGCCAATTCTTACGAAAACTACCGCCTCCGGCGTTCGCCGTACATAGCCGTTGCCACATGTGGCAACGTGCGCCGTTACAGTTGGTTTGTAACACAACAGCTCAGGTCCTTCCTGTTAATTTCATATTAATGGCGTAATTTCTATAATTTAAAATCATGCCTAACTTACACCTTGTTTATGAATTCCTTTCTTTCTTAAATTTAAGCACATAATCCAACCAATTTGTTTTGCTGCCTCCCATTGGCTACCGCACAAAATTCGGCGGCAAAATGCTCTCAGCGAGCGTCGCCGCCGTCAGTCACAAGTCAGTCGCACTGCACATCTCGTGCCGGTCAGTCGCTAAATATCTCATGCAGATCAGTCGCGCAAAAATTCTCGAGCCGTGCAGTCGCGTTACAGATCTTGTGCCGGTCAGTTGTGCTAAAGATTTCGTGCAGTGCAGACGTGATGGAAATTTCTCTGTGTGCAATCGTGCCGAGATTTTGGTAGTGCACTCCGCATCGCTCAGTCGTGCGTTCTGTAAGCCATCATGGCAATTACTTGTTTCATTGTCGAACTGCAAGCCACGCTTATGTTCGTAGTATTAATGAACTTTATTTGAGCCATTACCGGCAACCACTACGTGACTTGTTCCGTGAATTTTACACCCGTGCTTTCTGTAAGCCGAGTTCACGCCATCATGGCATCTAACTTTACCATTGCCAAAGGACGCTTGCGCTCCGCAAGGGCGAAGCCGCCCATCATGGTTTATAATTAACTTTGTTACAAAGTTCCACACTGTGTACGACTTCATATATTGTGACATTGACTGGCTGTGTTAGTGCAACATTTGTGCTCCGTGCCATGCTACGCATGTGTCGCCAGTACTGTTGTACGCTGTTGGCTCGCCAACATTCAACTCGTGACTCCCAGTTTTATTGTACTGTGCTGTATTAACTGTGTTGTGCTGTTCAGTGCACATCATTATTGCACGCTTGCTATGTATTAAGCGTGCTGCCTCTCAACGGCCGCTGCATCTGGTGGATCGCTGCAAGTTGTCACCTGCACAGACCCGCCGGCACCTCCTTGTGTGTGACGTCATCCTGCTGCGACACTCAGCCTTCGTCCACCACTGGGCGAGATCACTGGTTTCATGTACTTTCTTTCAGATCAACTGCCCTCAACATTCAACTATGCTTTCAAATAGCATACTATTGTATTCCACTAAATTATGTAATCACTAATTTTTATAATTATATAATCCTTGTTAAATTTTGTGTTGTGTTGAATTAAGCAATGGTGACATATCACATCTCCGGTATCTTCTCCTACCGAGTTGCCTTTTACTAAATCGGAGAAGTGGTCCTTCTGAGTTATCCCAGGCTTGTAAGAGGGGGCAAAATTCATAACAGTCCACTCACTCACGCCTCCCACTTACAGTAACTCAAAAGTTTTGAGACGTGTTCCAATTTGAAAATAATACGTTTATGAACATTTTACATGATTGCGAAAATTTAATCAAGTTAGAAAAACTTAGGCTGGGCTGAATTTCCTCTGTGTCAGCAATGTCGCCATCTCTGATGCGACTCTGACCGGAAGGTTATAGTGTGGCGTAATTTTTAGCGCAAGCTTCATTTAGCTATACTGCGATTGTCGTAACTATGCCCCTGATAGGAATCAGCTGTTGAAGGCTTCAAGCAATAGGGCGCTTGAAGGTCATCACAATGACGTCACTGTCGCGAAATATATGCTGCCGATTGGATGGCAGCGAAAGAAGCTGATTCCTGTCAGGGGCAAAGTTACGAAAATCGCAGTATAGGTCGAATTCAATCGCAATCTGGAGGAGAATTATAGAGGCCCAGGACTCTTGATTGATAGTAGTTCGTGATTTCCCGATCAATTCCTGGCTAATGCTGGCGATTCCTGGCGAATTCTCTACCAAACAGACCACGGACCGCACACGATCTTCCCTTCCTCTTCTTTGTCGCGATCTCTCTCCTTACACAATCACAGGCACTATACTACCACACTTGTCTGAAGACCAGTCGAAAACGTGAAGTTAATTCCGTCTGGAGCAATGCCCCACTAGGGAAGATTCTGGAGGGTGAAATCCCTTGCAAGCCGACATATTTGGCTCAGTACATCAACTGATGTCACTGCAGTCCCTCTGACCGGGAGGTCCTAAGTTCGAGTCCCGACGGCGGCAGGATTTTTCGACACTAGCTTTTCAGCTAGGTCAAATTCAGTCGCCGTCTGGAGGAGAATTCTAGCGGGTGACTGCTCTGATCGGTAGTTTTCCGTTGTTTCTCCGATCTACACCAGGCGAATGCCGGAGCAGTACCCTAACAAACGGGTCATGGACAGCGCGCGATATTTCCTTTCTCTTCCTTGTACTATCCTCACCATTACACACACACACACACACACTTACTCTAACATGCAGTACACTACCACACATGCCGGGATCAGTTGGGAGCTTAGAGCTTGTCCCGGCTGGGGCGATGCTCCGCTGATGAAAGATACCTGGTTGAGGGGAAAACCCCGCTAATCGACTGTAGCACGGCTCCGGATTTCGCTATCCAGCGGGGAAAAGATCACCGCCACCTCTGGAAGGAAAAAAATGCACTACACTTATGGGAATAATGACCTCTGTAGTTGACACGCCCGGAATCACAATCAATCAATCCTACATGTAGAACAGCGTCGTATCTCACGATCTAACGTTGAAGGAACATCTCCACCTCCCTTGATAAATCATGCACTACAAACGGGACTGACAGTTGATGTGAAAACATCAATAAACCAATAAATCCTCAGAAGCCTATGTTCCCCTCCCGCTAGAATGTGAAATGCGAATTACTAATTGCAGCGGAGACCCTCGTTTATGTCGGCTTCAGGAGCTCCCCCTCCCTCCAAATACATCCCGATCAATCGGGACAAACTCTAGGCTCCAACTGGTCTCCCGAGATGTCTGGCAAGTGTAGTACGTGAACGAGTGGTGTATTTAAGGCGAAAGGATGAGGAAGAAAAATAACGCTCCATCAGTTGACCGTTTGTTAAAATACTACTCCTGCATTCACCTGGTACTAATCGAAGAAACCACGGAAATCTACCGCTCCGAAAAGCCGACCACTAGAATTCTTTCTCAACCAACGGAAGAATAATCGACCTAGCTAAAATAGTATGGTTAGTGCCGAAAATCCACCATCGTCAAGACTAGAAACTTAAAACCTCCTGAATAGAAACTCAGCAGTATCGATAGGTATCCTCTGAGCCACCTAAGCAGTAAAATCACAATGATTTCCCCCAAAATATCGGTTCGATTCCACTGATATACCGATATTTTATAATGAAAATACCAGTATTTCATAAGAAAATGCCGGTATAATACCTTTAAATAGAAATATTTTACCGGTATAGACGTCGGGTAAATGTAAAATACCTCTAAAAATACCGGTTTTTGGCGTTGTATACCGGTATATTTTTAAAGTTATTTCAAATAAAGGTATCATAGAAGTACAGGTATTTCTATGCCGGTATAATTACCTTAACAGCTACAATTTCGGTATTCTGTCCCTGGTAGAACTCTATTCTCTTTATTAGAAGCATACGCAGAAGGGACACCAACGGATCCCAGCGCGATTTCTCCCACTATCTTTGTTTAGGGGGGAAGTTAGTGTTTCATTTAGATATTTTATTTCCAGAATCTTTCTGGTCCCTTAGTGATGGTTTTGTCTTGGAATAGTTATCATATAATTGTAAAAACATTCGAAACCGTCGCCATGCGAAAACGCTCCGTGGAAACTCCAGCATACAGTCAGGCCTGCACATAATCACGTTGAAATCTTATTTTAGTAGTTCTCGAGGTAGAGAACGGTTGTGCAATCGAAAAAACGTAGTAAATATTGAACTAATTCTTCAAAAATGATACCTACGCGATCTAGTTAAAGTCCCGTTAACTTAAGCAATCGACATCAATTGTGCGAAATTTTAGTAAAATTGTACAAATGAAACTAATATTGTAATACTTCGTAACCATTAAAATGGCATTAAAAGCATGTGCCTTTGTCCTATCTCTAATGTATGTGTCCTTGGCACTATCCAAGTTTTGAAATTCAAAAGTAAATATTTTAACAGTAAAGCGAGAAAGCACGTCTAGTCTCATTCGGTTTTCTTTACAAATTAAGGAAGATTAATTTTCGTAGCACGTGTTGCGTGTTTATTTCGAGAAAATTTAAAATACTTACCAACTGTACGAGTAGAATAACATCGCATGTTTTTTTATTTCGTATTGGCATTGAATTGCATGTTCGGAGAAGGATTTTAAAATATTTTAGTATTTTTTGTAAAGTATTTGAATAGAAGCATTTCTGGTCGAAGGATAAACAAGAAGACCGAAAATTGTTTTCGGGGACTGGCATTTACAAAATAGAACAAAATGTTTTTGATTTCCTGAGAAGTTCTACATGCAGTTCTCCGATATACAAATATAAATATAGTGAGCCAGGAAGGTCTTTCCGCCCCAAGATAAAACAGAGCCTTGGATTAAAAATTGCATTTATGTTGTCAGCAACCAGATCACCGGGAAATAAGTGAAAAGAACACCAATTCTAGCATGTATTATGATTGCGGTGAGTAGGCAATTTACGTTTTCTTTGGTTACAAGCTGCAATTTGTGCTACCAGCATACTTTCTATTGCAAGCACTCTCAATAGCAAGGTACCACTGCGGAGAGACTTTCCTGGCGGGCTATATGTTAATAAAACCACTGGAAATTAAAAAAAGGATTTAAAGCAATCTTCAATTATAAGACAAACTGATCCAAAAACATACTAACATTAAATGCTGCCTCTGCTAAGATCTAATATTCACCATTTGACTTCGTGTTTAAGCTAGAAAGAAACTGAGTTCTGGACATATTCGGATGGATGGTGTTTAATGATGTACATAAACGTGAATTCCTATAAAAGAGAAACAGTTATCAACTGGTCAACAACTCAATCCATCCAGAAAAAAATTTGTCTGATGAGTGGTCTGAAAAAAGAGAAAATGCAACGACAAGTTGGTTATCTTTGCGAGAAAAATGTACGGAATGAAAATCGGATTAGTCTAGAAAACGCCAAAAATGTACTGAACAAAAACTTAAAAATTGTGATACTATTTCCAATGGAATTATTTCAATGCACTATTGCGACAGTGTATAGCTAAACGAGAATATCTTGTATACATTATTTTTGATATTATATTTTCTCGCTTAAATATATTACATGATTTATGCAAAAAAACCAACCTTTTTTATGCCTGGAATCCAAAAATATTACTAGAAAACATTTATCAACAAAGAATCAATAATGCTCTGAAAATCCCCTGATTCGTAGTGTAACAGATTTCCCTCACGCCTTTATTGTGACGCAATAGTGCATGCAAGATTCAAGGGGTAACGAGGAAGACGTGCCTTGCCTAGGGGGACAAGCAGGTATAACCTGGTCCTGACAAGAGCCGTCCGCAATCCTTCCGTCGTTCAACCCATCTTCGCTCCCCTTCTTGACCGCCCCTGACACCAATATGTACACGTCAGGAGGTAATGGATCCCTTGGATGGGGAGCTCTCTCCGATTGGTCTAGCGGGCCTTGGGTGCCCCTCCCGACCAGGCAGCGCAGCGATCCCCTTGAGCTACCGCTTCACGCCCCCGCGCTCTGGCGCAACTAGGCTCCCAGCGAGACTCCACTCCCAGCCACCCGCACGCCGCCAAGCGAAGAAGTTTTTTCCAACGCAAAATACAGAACAAAATGGTATATTATACTAAAGCATTAACCCGGGAGTGCTCGCAATAGATCTGTAAGATCCAAGCCAGGGCAATTTTGTGTTCATGAATTATTGCGATGCATTAGGCGTCTGATATTTCATGCATTCCTTCGTTGTACTTTTCTGAGAACGCCTGGTCTTCTACTTTCATTTTTTCGATGAGTCATTTCCCGTGAGCATGCCGAAACTTGATCTCTGCGCTGCGCGACATCTGTGAGATACGTTGTATACACTGGCACCAGGGCATTGTGAGCTCCTGGCGTAAGCGGTACGTATCATGATCTTATTTTCAGGCGCGTCTAAGACAAGTGTACGATTTATAAACAATTGCATTAAGAGACATGTACAAACCAAATAAAATACGCTAATTAATAGAGCTTCAGATCATTCCCATTCACGAAAAGTGTCAGCTATTCTGAGAGATACATTGGGGGCCCTGGCGTCAGTCTACCAATTGCGGGCACTACCGAGTTAAAAACAAAAAAAATACGTGCGTATTTGGATCTTGGGTCGACTACCCGACTTTCTCGACTGTCTAATGGTGTCCGCCAAACTTGGGCTTCGTTTAATTCTCAGGCTTGGGGGGGGGGGCTAGGGAACACCTGTGGCGAAAATTACATACTCCCTTCACCGTAACTATCTAACTCCGCCGGACTGAGGTAGCAAAAAAATACAGTAATGATATATTGAAGTGAAACTGGTATTAAATTATTCAGAATAACTCATTTATACGTGAAAATTTTAATTGACATCAAATCAGTATTAATTTACGTCAATTTCATCATCAATCAGTATCAAAGTTTTCTAGAAATTGGGGTTTAAAGATGCTTAATTTTGATCATTATTTCTATCGCGTTTACATATATGTGCCCTTAAGAGAGTAACGTGAATAGGCGTCATTTAACCCTCTGAATTTTTGAAAATTACAAATGTTCACATTTTTCGGAAATTTTCCCTACAGCTACAGTGTGTAAGATAGATGCGCTTTTCAGAATAAAATCTGTTTTTCAAACTCAGGTCTTTAAAGAATGTGATGTGCAATGTTTTGAAAATATAAGTGGCTTTAGCTGTATTTGGCGTGAAATATTGACGAGTTCATAAACAAGATTTCACTCAAAAGCCTCCAATTTGTTTTCTTCAATTTTTTCGCAGATATTAAAATATTGCTATTATAAAACTCGCGCTCGATCCATTTTAGGTGAACTCTCGAAAATTACAATAATTACAATTATTGTAAAAGGATGTGCTTTATAGCAGTATTCGTTTTATTTAAATATCGGAACAGTGCACAATCCTCAATAACTGTATGATCTTTGGTTAGAGGGCTGGTCATGTTATCATGGACATAATTTTAATATTACTTTCAAAATAATCTCATTAAATATAATTAATAAAAAATAACGCATGCAATATCGCGCATTTAATATTCGCGCTTTAATATTAATGCATGTAAAATGAACGTTTCCAAATTAAGTCCCTAGGTGTTGAGTTAATTTAACTGAATTATTAAATACACCATTTCTAAAATAGGAAAATAAAACTTCTGAAAAATATGCGCTTTTGGTAAAGTGAAAAATTATTATTTAAAGAGCTTTCGGGTAAATTTCTGACTTAAATAACAAGAGATTCCATAAAATGAAAACTCTTACAAAACTGAAGTTCAAAATATACTACTGAAACAAGAGGAAAATGTAAGAGAAAATCAACCGATTGTAATAGAATATTGTAAAAAAATAATTTAAACGAGTGGTTCTATTGAATGGAACAGATCTTTTTGCACTAGTTAGTTTTCTAATCTCTTTTCTAATCCAAGCTATCTTTTTGGTATTCCGTCACCCTCTCGACAGATGCAGCAGCACGTAAAATACATTTTTTAACTTTTTCTCAATTTTTCGCTTCTCTAATGGTAGAATTGAAATATGACTTTAATATTTATAGACAGTAAGCACGGTCATATACAAATATAATATTTTAATTTAACATTTTGGGTCAGTTCTTGAGAAAATGTTGAAGCGTTTGTGAAAATGCGAGGATTCGAGATCATTTCCATAAAGAAAAGAGTGTTTCCAAAAAACGTGATAATAAATCATTTAAATCAACTGTACTTACAAATACAATAACATATAGAAAATGGTTTAATGTAATTCTTACACAAATCCTACCTTTATCATTAAAACGCCGTCATCATCATCAAACTTCCTACATCAAAATGAAGTTTATGTTACGTTTGCATGTAAGAACAAGGTTTTAACAGGTTTCACTCTCATATGATATTCTTGAAGTCATATTACAATTTAATAATTAGGAGATCAAAAACTGAAAAATGAGAAGAAGAAAAACGCCGATAGGTAACGGCTGGGAAGAGAGTGGAGCAAAGTCCCTGCCATTCTGTAGCACCCTACTTAGATTTGCAAGGGTGTCAACGGCAAAGTAGCGTTTGGCACTTCCGCTCGCTTTCTCACGGTGACTTCGCTCGCCAGCTAAGCTTTTTTGCTCCGTCAACGCGATCGCTCTGCGCCCCGTTCTTGGCAATTACTCCTTCGCGCAACTCTGAGCGATCGTTCCTCACCCCACCGCTGCAGTTTACAATCTTGTTAGATCTTGACGCTTCTTCTGCTCCGCGCCGTCAGATTTAGTTACCATCGGTTGCCGAAAGCCTCTGAGGTTGGCTCATTAAAGACAGCATGCAGTTGCTAGTGCACATCTCACGTAGGAACTAAAATACAAATGCGGAATTCTCTCCATGCCCACGATGAAATCACTATGTTCTCACCGCTGATACTTGTAATAGCATGCGGAGAATACTGAGAGAATGATATTTCTTCGCGCATCAATTATTTTGAATACATGTTTCGTATGCGTATCAGGCTGTTACACCACGTTCACGGGTTCGCAAGTTTGTGCATTTTTATGGGTGAAAAAATCCTTTGTACACCTTCCATGTTGTGGATTTACTGCATGTATAAGATCCTCAAGCCTAAACGACGCCTCAAAGCAAAATTAAAATTGGCTGTTTTGTTGCACAAGTGATATCTCTGCTAGACGATGAAAGGAGCGTAGCGGAAATTGCATGGTCAGGCAGAAGAGTAGGTCTGATGGCTTGAGCCTGGCCACGGAAAATAAGGAATAATTAAAGAGAATAGCATTGAATTAAATTTGTTCAGGTTCACTTCTTCACAAGTTGTCACGATTTTTCACTTCACTGTGGATCTTGTGATTAATAGCCCTACAACGTGCAGTCCTTCCCTAAATACAACCGCGTTAATTAATCTGCACTTGTCCAATGTAACGGCCGACAATTGTGACACTGACACGCTTCTTTATTGGTAAGAAGCTGGCACAAGAAAGAATGATCAGTTTGTAGATCTTGCTGTTAGGTGTAAATCCTGAAAAGGGGATCTCTGATATTCCTCGAAAATTAGTACGTCAACTATTACATTATTACTGAAAAAGCAAAGCATAATGTCTGGAAAGGAGCTGAACTTTCGAGGCAGTGGTCCCCGGCTGAATTTAGCTTAAAGCCGGAGTTGTTGCAGTCTGCAGTAACTCTGATCGAAAGGTTTTAGGATTCGAGTACCGCCGGCGGCGAATTTTCGACTCCAGCTACTGAACTAGGTTGAATTCAACCGTTATCTGGAGGACAATTCTACCGGTCGGCTGCTCTGATATATTTTCCGTCGTTATTTCAATCAATACCAGGCGAATGTCGAAGCATTATCCTAACATAAAGCCCACGAACCACGGGAACAATCTTTCCTTTCTCTACCTTGACCTATGCTCTCCCCTAAAACACACACTTTCATGCTATACATTACCACACATGTCACTGGTGAAGAGAAGTTCATCGTAATGGCGTTTGATTTAATGGTCTTCCGGCAGCAAGTGCTCAAGATGAAGAATGTACGTTGTTAGAAGCACGCCTATGTGTTGTGAGAACATCTACGTTGCACAGCGAGTTCAGCACATAGTTCAGCGATCGCGGGGCGCGTAACTAAACCAAACAGCTGACGCAAGCGCAACTGAACCAGGCAGAAAAAAGTGCAGCTACTCTCGTGGAAAGCCACATGAAGAAGGCATGCTACACCCGAAGCGAGGTGCGGATTCTAGTGAGTGCAGGAATGCACTGCTAAAGTAATGGTTCCATAGTTGAATTTCAGATGGTAAGCCATAAATTCCGAAAGCAATGTAAAATTTGACTCCTTGTTGAAGTGTATTTTTTGCTGTTGAAAACTAGGCAGATCTGCCGAAGGATGAGTGTGTGAAACAAAGTAGGCGATGGAATAATAACCGAGAAAGATCCTAACGAAAGGTGCCGCCGAGTTGGAATGAGGTCCCCTAGTTTAACATGTCGACATGTGTTCAAGTCGACATGGCTAGTCGACAAAGTGTTCAAGTAGCCTTGGGGAAATTAAACTCAAAGAATAGAAGCACACTGAGTTTATTGCAGAATTGAACATATACAAATTTTACATATTTCAGATATGAAGTCTAAACTGGTCATGAACGACTTTTAATACTCTTAGAAACTGTATACTCTTACTCCAGCTCTGTTCCTAGGTAGAGGGTGGAGAAAGGTAGGAATTTGCTTCGTCCATGGCGCAATCGCGCGGTGAGTGGCTAATCATCGGAATGAGCGAACGAGCCAAGTGAGAGAGTCCTCGATATCAAAAAGGGGCAGCACGTGTCAGTTATTGAAATGCGCTGGACATTGAGTGTGGAGTGGAGTTCCGAGTTACAGCACAAAGAACCCAAATTTCTCTGCTCTAATTACATATATATGAGGATTTCATACCCACAGCAAGTTGGAATATAATTCTCTTACGCTCTCGTGGGTACCGTGTTATTGTCAAGAGTAGGAGCGGGGAAATTGATAAAATTCTCACAGGTTGGTGTTTGACGACGAGAATTTTGTGGGAACCTCCAGAACTCGTTCTGCACCCACGCGGTGAGGGGCGTCTCCCGGTGCACGCGTGGTGGTGGCGAGTAGCACGTGACGGAGGCTGCGTGGGTGGAAAGCAGGGGCGCAGAGGGAGGGTCGCTTAGGGACGTAGGAAGGAGGTGACTGCGGAAAAATGAAGTTCTTTGATGCCGTGAACGGAACCATTACGCACTCATTCGTCCAATAGCAGGATCATTGATTGATTGGTGATTCTGGTCTTGTCAACTGCTACGATCATTGGACCCATACGTGTAGTACATGTTTTCTCCTCGGGAGATGGCGTTGTTCTTCTGGATGATGAGATCTGGCGCTTGCCAACCGTTGGCTAGTGGTGTTTTCCGCAACCAAGTATCTCCCATCCAGGGCACCGCCTCAACCAGGACAAGCTCTAAGCTTCCGACTGTTCTCCCGGCACGTGTGGTAATGTAGTGCATGTAAGTGTAAATGTACTTAAGGAGTGAGGATAGAACAAGAAAGGGGAAGGAAAGATCACGAGTGGTCGGTGACCTATTTGTTAGGGTACTGCTCCGTCACTCGCCTGTTACTGATCGGAGAAACCATGGAAATAATTTTTCTCCAGACAGAGACTGAACTCGTCGTAGCTAGTGTCGAAAATCCTGCCGCCGTTGGGACTCGAACCTAGGAACTCCCGGTCAGAGGCACTGCAGTGACATCAGTTGATGCCCTGAACCAATTCTTCCTGTCAATAGCAGGGAAAATCATGACCTAAGCGAATAGTTCTCTCATTCTGCACCTCGCAATCGATATTACTTAATATCGATCGAACATTGATCATACTAAGCAAAAATAGCACCATTGAGTGACGACATACCACAGTATTATAACACTAAATGTTAAACAAAGTTACATTAATTATTAATGACATATTATACTTTTAACTCAAAATTAAGCGATGTGATATCAAATAAATATGAAACGTTGGGCAGGGGTACCGCTTATACTTCGAATCAAATATGCTTGTTCATTCTACATTTTATTTCGTATAGGTACTAAATGTGCCAAAAGTTTTGATTCTAGAATATTGATATCTCATGAAAAATATACAATCACATTTAAAGAACTTCTTGTTCGTATATACTGTGATATTCATCTGATACATTTTTTAAAATGTTTTTAAAGAATATACCTCATAATACTAATTCAACGCAAATTTTGCATTGAATGTAACTGCGTTGTTTCTCTAGAAAATATTAATAAATGAACGTTACACGCGTTGAAGCAGAATGTTTATTTCATTTTACTAATATTTTAAGCAAAATTAGGAATATTGCTCGGCAAACACATCTAACCAAATTGATAATACTTTCTTCCCTTCTATCTAGCTGCTAAGATTCAGCAGAACAGAGTCGAAGTTCATGCCATCTTGATGCTTCGGAAACTTTCAGACATCTCCAAAAGGAAATGGAAACCGAAAACAATTAGTGACTCTTTAATGAACTTACAATTCATTTAAGTGACAACCTGATGGAATTATTAATTTCTTTCACGACGCAATAGGGAACATAAAAGTGATGTGGAAGAAATTAACTAGTCGTCTGCCAAAGAGACACTCTCTCTGTTACCTACGATTAAACTCACTTCTATCCATATAAGCAGTTAAAAAAATCCACTTCCCTACATCCGCTTTTTTCCGTCCTTAATGATTCTGATAGCTCCGGCGGCAGTCCCTCAGTGCAGTCCCTCAGTGCAAATCCGTCATTAAGTTTAAACTTCCGTCTCTGAAGTCGGCGGTGATGCCGCTCTTTTCTTCAACACCTGGTGCTGAAAACTGATAGAGTTAATGACAAATGAAAATTACTGATCACATCTCAACAGATAGAAGTAAAACCATTGTTATTCATTGCAATTTCAATAATAACATTTTCACACATGTTTGTAGTCGTTTGATAAGTCCGGCTGTGGTTCTGGAAACGATTAACTGGGAAGGGCTACCATTCATAAGGTCGAAGAAACACTGCTCGCATGAGAAAGAAATGGGGTGACCAGATGGGAATGAAGGGGAAATAGATGGTGCTTACGTACACTACCCCTCAGAAGAACCTGCCGCCGACAAACCGGTGGACAACCGGTGCCCAGGGGGAGAAACGCGTTGACCAATCGCTATCAGATACATCGCAGTTGTGTATGATTGGTGCAAAATCTCAAGGGGTATAAACGACGCTGACTCAGGGGGAGGGGGCCTGGTTCGCTTACGAATGATGCGGAAATATCGTCATATTTCCTTTCCGAAGGAGAGATTTTGCCTGCGCGTACGCCATGACGAAATAATATTTCGGAGCGGAGGCTTTCCGTTCACAATTACAGCCAATAGACCAATAAATATTTAGCATTTTAGTAACAATTATAACAAACTTGTTAATGCAACTTGTTAATTCGCGGATTCCGGCTCTGGGACATCTGGGGACTCTCCCCTTTCAGATTTGTAAAGTTTAAATTTTTTTAATAAATTTTCAATTGTTGAAAAGTTTTTATTGTCTCATTTGAATGGCAGTTTAAACGCTATACAAAATTTCGGAATTCGATTGGTACAATCATATTTCGTTCTCGAGAAATGTAATTGTTTATAAGAAATTAGCATCTTACAATGATCCCATTTGTTTGCACCTAACTTATTCGCTCTACACCAGCATACTGAAAAAATAGTTCTACGATATCCCGTATCATCAATTAACCATTACCATTAAAAAGAGGGAAACATATAAGCTGTTTGCTGTAAACTGCACTGGATTGGATGAATGGAATGTCAAGGTTTACAAATAAAGAAATATTCAGTTTTGCGTGTTGAAAGATCACCTGAGTAAAATCACACATCAAAAAATACTACTTTATTTACGCAAGTGTAGAAATGTCTAAGTGAACTTTTATGAACTCTAAGTTAATATTTACTACTATGATACATGTTAAAACACTTCAAGAGATTTAGCGTTAATGTTAAATATCAATGTCATAGCATTCTCTAGTGAAAATAATTAGAAAGAACTTGGTGGTCAAGTTATATTACCTTCCCAACACAGACTACATTTCAGTTTCAATCCCATAAATATCGCTTGTGTTTGAAGCAGTGGCGTAGCGTCAGGGAACGCTAAGATGCTGAGCATCCCCACGTGAAATATTAATCAAAGAAGCCTAAATATTGTATTGATAATCTTTCAAATGAGTGAAACACATTCAGCGAAACACGTTTTGTATTATTTTGTAGTGATTTCCTGATTGAATTCCGCGCGTTTATACAAGCTGGCCTCTGATTGCTTGGACGCTAAAATGCTTCTAGCGTCTGCCACCAGATTGCGACGAGCAATGACGCATGCGCAGACGGCGAGGTTCTCCCCTCCCCTCTTCACCCCAGCCCTGGGATTCTCGAGTCCCGAAAAGCTAGCATATGGGCAGCATACTGCTGGTGACAAAGGCTTATGAGAGCAGGTTGCTCGTTTGTGCACGAGAGCGCAGCACACGAGGTCGTCAGAGAAATATTTTTCTTTCTCACTCGTGATTCCGTGCTTGGTAACGAGCACAAATAGTAGATATAGTGCTTGCATACTAATTCTCAATTAATATCTAAGAAGTTGAATTCTGACTTAAATATATTAAATTTTATTTTGGTTCGAAGTAAAGTGATCTTATTGTCAATCGCGCGTGAGAACTAAAGCGGAGCTATTTCATAATTTGCTTTCAAGAAGTCTCCTGAAGACATAAATCTGTTGAAATAGTGTAACATTTGTTTCAATAACGTAGATTCTAGAGAACATTAAGAATCACGATGTCTTCAGTTCGCATTACTGTTGAGCATCCCCAAACGCAGGAGACACGCTACGCCACTGGTTTGAAGGTGGTCAGATGGACGCTGGTCGCCGTTCTGTGAAACTCCCGGGACCGTGACGTATGCACGGCCATCTGTAACACGTGGACGTAGCAATGTATCAAAGAAAATGGGCCATTGAAGATTTTTAATGTTCATTATTTGAAAACGTTTAGCCACTTTAAACTACACCTAAGGAGTATATCAAATAATTAATTTTAATGATCACCAGCTTAACATTACTTTTACTGTTTAGATGATTTTAACATCCCAAAAACCTATTGAAAAGATTTGTTTTTCCAGGTTATTATAAAGCCAATTCAATAAATATAAGCATTTATTCACATTATTATTTGCAGAAAAGTGAAATATCTAAGATGTTATTTGATTCATGAATACACGGGAGGACTGAAATTTAAAAATTAAAGAAACAGAGAGTGGAGAAAATCAAAGAAACTGTCAGTGAGTGATTGATGAAGTTGAATGATCAAATGAAAAACAATGTTTCATGCTTCATACAATCAAAGAGTATATCTGCATACAATGACACATTATTTATTAAACATGTAATTACATGTGATAAATATGTTTAAGCACGCATATTAACGAACATTTTGAAAAGCAAAATATCACTAAAACATTGATTCATTAGCAAGTATTATATTATTAAATTTCCTCTTCTGATTCATTTGCTTCTGTGTGAATCACGTAGTACACATGATTCATAAAAACCTACATAATGTGGGCAGATAATGAATATTCCACAGTTTCAAGTTAGGTTTATGTGCGTTAAATGAAGTAGCGGTAACGATCTCCCTAACATGCTGGAGAGTCAGAACAGTTCACTCGTCTGCATTCACGAGACTCATGATTAACGATGTATTTGGTGATATGTATTTCGAAACGAATCACAGACCCCCAACTTCACTCGCCCGCTATTATCGTTTCGTTCTAAAACAGCAGGTGTGTGAATTTCAGCGTGTCAATTTCGAAAATTCTGAATATTTTGAGAGCTGTGAGGCGCAAACAAAAAGTTTTAGAATTCTTAAAAATAATCGAAAAAAAGGTCTTCAAAAATAATCATGAAATTAAATTCAAAAGCGAAGAGCGTGTTACGGGCAAAAAGCGGAAAAATCGAAATATTATCGTAGTTCTTAATGGTGGTAAGAGTTTCAGAAATCTCACAAAAAAAAACAAACAACAATAACAAAATAATAACAAATTATTGAAATAATTAATTTTCATTTTCCCAGCATAGAGCAAATAATCCTAACAAACATGCTTCATGCTTATCGGAGCTAAGTGCATTTCGGTTGAAGTCTCGAAATCCATTTTACTCAGTATTACATAACTTTCTTTTCGTATCGTACGTACTTTGTCTATCATACATAAACATTTCTCATCGTAAATACATATGTACGAGGAAGTAACAAATTACAAATGCATAGCTAATTAACAATTTTAATGCAATATAAGTGTGATGTATTATAGTTTTGCAACCAATTTTTGAGCTTTCCAACACGTCGGAAATGTAAAATTAGTAAAGAAATTTGATTTATTTAGCCTTCTTAACTAATTGTTACATAAAATACAAATTTAGATACATTGTTTACATCTATAGGTATACTCTATTAACTGTTTACAAAATTAATTTTCTACTTTTACGATTTTATAATTTTTATTTTAAATTCTTTAATTTTTCCACATTTTTTAAATTTCTAACGCAATTTATTATATAATTGAAGTCCTTTGTCAAATAATCTATTTTTTGCTTTTACTGTTTTACTGCAATTCATTACTAAATGTTGCGCACGTCTTGTTTTATATTTCACTCTTTGCATTTTTTTACTAAATCTTATGTTACATGATTCTTAATTAATTTAAAAATAAAATTAGCACCCTGTAATAAATTTCTCTCTTTTATTGACGAAATTTTTATGTCAAGCCAGTGTGCAGCCATTGAGAAGATAGAATTTCAGCGACGGGTACTTCTGAGGGATAATGTACCTGTGTAAGAAGAAGATTTAGTACAATTACATAACCCTTTCAAGTATACTAAAAAGGACACACTGTTGTAGAATAACTACTTTTACATTTTATTCACCAGAAGTACAGGAATTCGAAAATTCAGTTGAATATTGTATGATGCTATAATTTAGTTATTCTCCCGATGGTGTGCATACACACACACACACACACACTATATTCTCGTTCAGATTACGGAAACCAGCAGTCAAAGTGCATCTTTAAAACTCTTAATTTCTCGAAACATTTGTTATGTAACATATGGCGATATGCATATTTATGAACTCGCCTCTTCACGCTTGTTTTGATGAGCTAAAAATCTCTAGGGTTCCATTTAAAAAATCGAAGTTGGGTCAATATCTCTGCAATAAAAAGTGCAATAGAATAATATTATGCATGATCATATGTGCCTCTTGCATATAGTAGTTTTAGTGAAAACCGCATCTTAGTATCTGCAACGGTTCAGGAGAAAATTGAAGGGAACATCTCAGGCGGGCCACACGGGATATATATATATATATATATATATATATATATATATATATATATATCCCGTATATATATATATATATATATTTATATGGGATTGTTTCCTTTTTGTAATAAGATAAAACGTTGATATAACCCTAAGACATTGGTAGGAACCTGAACTATTTTGCCATCTTCATTTTTTCATTTTCTGTTGGGCTTTTCTTTTGTCTCAACATCACGTTTAAATTCTGTCAATTTCCTATGAAAACAATACTGTCCCCCCTTTTCAACCAAAATGACCACCACTGAACATTTGTAGTTCTCTAAGGAGATACTCAGCAGAAGCGTGTATCAACAGGTGTATTTCACCTGTTCTTCTAAAACCAATCAGTATACCCTGGAATCTGATTCAATAACACTTATACCATAATGGAAGAGTCTCTGCCATGAAAATATTTTTTGGTATGTGAATGAATGAATTTTATTGGCTTTAACCTTAATTATACGCCATTATACAATTATGTACATCATTCAGATCAATACAGTTACTCAAAAACATAAAAAATTACAAAAACATAAAAACACCTCACATTTTGTTATGTGATAATCCTTCTGTCTCGTCGTTCATTAGAATCCGTAAACGAGCGAATACTTATCCGTAAACGAACGTGAATTGAGTACACTACTAATTAAACTAAGACTTCGTTTTCGAGTAATGGAATTGAAACATTTGTGCGAATAAAAACAATACCTTAAAAGTGATCTCTTGAAAAAAATCTGTATCCATTACAAGTTTAAAATGTTAGTCCTAACAATGTTTTTGTATTTCTCGACAATAACGTTTGAAAGTATCAAACACAAAATAATACACATTATAAGTATATAAAATATAATTATATTCATTACAATTTTCTGTTAGTGATCAACAGCAACAACGAATCTCTCAATGTGGAAAATTGTTTTACAAATAGTTTAAAAATATAGAACTGGTAACACATGGAATTCACTTACCTCCAATAATTTTGTTATCCATTAAGTAACAAAGATGTGAGTGACACGAATCCCTTCATCCATTATTTCTTTGCATTATCGGCAATGTTTATTTCCATTGAAGATAATTTTGAATTCATGAGATTTTTACTCACGAACAGGCCTGTATGTCCTGGGTTGAGCCATTTGTAACTTTGAAACTAACTACGCTCAATATAATGAAACAGAGCAAGTAAGAAATTAAAATTCTATAAAATGAATTGATTAAACTTTAAGATAAAATACCAAAATTTAAATAACTGATCAACAGACTAAATAGTAACTGAGGAAAATAATGTAATAATAAGGATTTTCACTGAAAGCACTACAAGACGTGAAATAATTAAAATAAAACAATGAAAATAATGGTGCTACAGAATGGCAGAGATTTTCCCGCATTAGTTTCCTATTTCATTCGGTTTTGGCTAGCTATTCTGAATGGCTACATACTCGTGCCAGCTGCCATCTATCGCCGCCCAAACTACATGTTTTTGATATTTTTTAGTTTTTTGGTTTTCTATTGGTAGAACGGGAAAATTTAAATTTCAAAATATTAAAGAACACAAAAACTACATCCTATATGGCAATTTTCCTTTAAAAATGTGTTGCCATTTTTAAGAAAATGGCGTTTAAGCGCTACTAAAAATGCGCAATTTGCAGCTCATTTTCACAGAAAATTTTTGAGTTTTCAAAAACTTTATTTGAAGTCATCTCAAGAACATTAACTCACAAATACAATAGTGTTTACAAATTGCTCATAATGTGCATATTCAAATGTGAGAGATCATTCAAAAAATTACATTCGTGTAATTTTTGAAAAAACAAAAATATACCGTCAATGAACTTAATATCATATTAAAGAGTGCAATTAGCACTATTCGTTCGGAAGCTTTGAAGAAAAAATTTGCAGCCATTTATGAGAAAATGGAGTTTGAATGCTTCTGAAAATTCGGAATTTTGAGCTACTTTTCACAGAAAACTGTTGCGTTTTCGAGAAACTTTACTTGGCATTATTTAAAGAACTTGAACTCATAAATAAAATAATGTAAACAAATGGCCACTAATGTAAACATTAATGACGTGAGAGAAAAGTCAAAAAAATTACATTTTTGCAATTTTTGAAAAAACAAAAGAATAAAGCAATATGGCGATTATGTCATATCATAGGGTACATTTAGCACTATCCCTACCAAACGTTTAAAGAAAACATTTTGAGCCGTTTTTGACAAACTCGTGTTTTTGTATTTTTTAAAATTGCACATATTACACGCAATATTGCGCGAAAAGTACTAAAATTATCAAAAAAATGTACATGGCCTTAAAGAAAAAACTCACTATGAAGAACAAATTTTATTTGAAGGAATAATCTCTATCTGCAATTTTGTAATTGGAGGACGACACCGAACAAAATTCAAACTTTTGCAAATTTCGAAAATTTAGAGTTATCGCCACCTTAATAAGTGCATTTTACTTTGTTCTTACAAGAAGTTTAAAGAAAAAATGTGGAGCCGTTTTTGAGAAAATTTTGAAAATTTCCGGGGAGCTTCATGTAAAGTACCCTCAAATTTTATAGAATCTTTTTCAAAATCTCAAAGCTTTGACTTGAACCAGATCCACCGGGAAATATCCATTTGGAAGAAATCGTACGTATGGTTTAGGCGCTAGCAGTGTTCAGAGACGGGCAGACGGACCGACGGACATACGGACGTTTTCCTTTCAATTGGTTTTTCGGTATCAAGGACCCACAAAAGAGGGGTTTCTGGCTAGACCATGTGTTAAGGGATTTTTTTTCTTAATTTAGCAACTGGTTTTATTCAGTTTTTTGTTATCACGGCCCGGCAACAACTTTTTTCTGGCGAAAATTGGCCATTTTTTCGCGCAGCATTACATAACTTTCCCCATACTACGTATATTACTCCGTATATACGTACGTATACGGGAATGTAAAAATTGTGGAAATAATAACTCAAGTCATTCGATTTAATGGCAAACGATCACAATGTTGGTGGAATCTCCAGAAGTCGTCATTTTTTTGTTGCAAACGTAAATCAAAAACATGTCACTATTCGCATTATTATATGTGTCGGGTAATTCTGGAAATGTTGGCAACAACAATTGCCAACACAATAACAAATGAAAATACCCTATGCTGCGTTGCAGTAACAGTCCATGTGACAGTAACATTTTTCATAATTTCAATTTTAGTCCTTACTTTAAGGTGACGACAACAATAAATACCGACTTCGTTAGCCGAATTGCTTAAATACGGTCCGTGAGGTCACGGAAATTAAGCAACAAGAGACCCCACGTATTCCCGAACGAATGACGGTTTGAGAAACCCAGTTATTAACGGCGCTCAGCCCATGGTGAAAGTGATAGAAGGCATTGACTGACTGCGACGTAACGAGACAAAAGGGCAAAAACTTAGCGAAGGACGTTTAAGTCGCAAGCAAAATCTTTTCTGCTGCATAACTGTTTCTATTCAATTCGAGACTATAACGAGCATCAAAAGGAAAGTAACATTAATTTTAACAATTATAGTTAATGCAATTATTTACCATGTGGACTGTATATTTCTAAAGAACCTGTAACAAGTAGAGTACCACAGCTGTCGATGGCCCCCATCTCGATCAGGTTTTTTGTTCAGTTTCCCTGATCCTTTGAGCAAATGCAAATGCTGCCCCTTGTTTTGTTTCTGGACATAAATGTAACTTCATTACTTGTGCACGTCCTTTAAATTTCAATGGGAAATGTAGTTATTGAAATTATCGTTCTCCATTTTGTTGCGCCAAAAAGTATTATTCTTTCACGAAGAACATGATGAGGGTTAAGGGCACAAATTTATAGTTAATTTACCTTTGAAAATAGATTTTATTATGTAAGAGCAAAATTTTTGTCAACAAAACTTTAAAAAACGCTTTTTTTCTGTACTCAAAATTCGAATAGAATATGACTTAAGATAGAGGTCACAGAATTATGAAAACGTGCACAGAATTCACTACTCTCCATAGCTCGTCACACACAGTTTTTAACTATTTTTGACGTAAAAAAATAAAAATAAGAAAACACCAGAGTCTCAAACGCTCATTGCTCATGAAGGGCTAAGAGACGGGTTGCGGAAAAAAGAATTTCCATACTCTGTAAGTTCGAATACTTTGTTTGAATATTCAACTGATGTGCCAATGAACATTTTCAGCTCGTGTGTCTATGAAAAGCGCATTTTCCATGCTTCAATACAACACGTATTCCGGCTGCTAATGAAAATGGTACACAAGAAAATAGATAGTGATATAATACATGCCATTCCCTTCCTTTCTTTTTCTTTTTTTGCTTATTTCAAATATTTGGAGTATTACTCGACAGACAACTCACATGGAGACCCAATATCATGCATAGAATAGCACTATCCACTAAAAGAACACATCAGTTATATCCCCTTACTCAAAAAATCATCCCCACTCCAATTACACCCATCCATTCATCTCTACCAAACAATGATACTACCTATATTAAGTTATGCATCTCCTGTCTGGGCCGCAGCATCCAAAACAAATATTCAGAAAATCCAAACATTCCAAAATAAATTCCTAAGAATAATCACAAAAGCCCTGGTTCATCCCAAACTCTCAAATCCATCAAGAACTCGGTATCACACCTACCACTGTACATTTTTACCTTCTATCCGCAAAATTCCATAACAAAATTTCTCGAATACCTTCAGCTACCCATTTCAGACTTGGCAAACAGAACCCTCATCGTAAACGATTGAAAAGGAAATTATCCAGAGAATTATTTGACCCTCCTTAAGCAGACTGGAAGCGATTAGCCTTTCTGAGTAATATAAAGTGCTTCTGAAAAATGTAATAATCACGATGAAAGAAAATATCTTGCAAACTTGTTGTATAAAATAAAATCAACTACTGTACCAGTCGTTCACGGCTGCTGAGGGCCTCAGGCAAAGCAAGAATAAATAAATTTAAAAAAAGAATATCAGTAAATTACGTGTCATTGTTGTGAACTGATGGAGTGTATGAAAAGGAGTTATAATTGTCTAATTTATATTGATATTTGCATGAAAATATTTAGTTTTCGCACCAAATGCTGTACCATTTGTAGTGAGTAGAGAATTTGTTCCAGGTTTTTAAAATACTCTTCTCTAATCATGGCCCTGTGGAATGCATTTCTATATTATACAGGGTATCAGGCTTCTTTTTCCAATATAAGTTTACAAAACTTTTGTATTCTATTTTTGTGCAGTTGTAGAATTCACATAGTTCTGACAACACTGCGATGGAAGCAGTGAGTTGTAAGCTAAGATGTTAGTAGCACATAAAGTGCAATATTTCAGTACTACGTAGTTGTTTCCTCTAATACGGAAAAGTATGTGCTGTTGTAGTTTACTTCCCCGTATTCATACGTACATACGGAGTAACACGTAGAATAGGGAACGTTACGTAATGCTGCGCAAAAAAACGGCATATTTTCAGCAGAAAAAAATTCATTGCCGGACCCTGACAACTAAAAGTGGATAAAGCCAGTTGCCAAATTAAGAAAAGAAATCCCCTAATGTGATGTAGCCAGAATCATTGTTTTGTAAGTTCTTGATACCGAAAAACAAATTGACAGGAAAACGTCCGTCTGTCCGTCCGTCCGTCCGTCCGTCTGTGAACACCATTATCGCCTAAACCACTCGTAGGATTTTTTCAAATTGAAGAAACCCCCGTCTATCTGCCAGTAGTCGAAGCTTTGAGATTTTGAAAAACTTTCTTTATAATTTGAGGGTACTTTTCATGAAGCCCCCCGGACATTTTCAAGATTTTCTCAAAAACGGCTCCAAATTTTTTCTTTAAATTTTTTTGCAAGAATAGAGTAAAATGCACTTATTAAGGTGGCGTAGGTCCGATTTTCACGGTTAACTCTGTATTTTCGGAAACTGCAAAAGGAATTTTATTCGGCCTCTTTCTACAACTACAAAATTAAAGATTGAGATTTTTCCTTCAAATAAAATTTGTTCCTCCCTAGTGAGTTCTTTCATTAAGGTCATGTATATTTTGCGAAAATTGTAGTAGTTTTCGTGCAGTATTGCGCGAAATGTGTGTAATTTTTAAAAAAGTACAAAAAGAAGATATTCTCAAAAACTTCTTCAAATTTTTTCTTTAAATTTTGGTAGGGATAGCGTCTAATGTAGTCTATGAGATGAGATAAACTTCATATTGCTCTATTGTTTTGTTTTTCCAAAAATTACAAAAATGTAATTTTTTTACTTGTCTTTCACGTCGTTAACATTTACATTAGCGGCGATTTTTTGACATTATATATTTACGAGCATATGTGCTTGAAATAATTTTATAAAATGTTTCAACTGAACCATTTTCTGTGAAAACTAGCTCAAAATTCCTCATTTTCAGAAACGCTGAAACGCAATTTTCTCGAAAATGGCTTCAAATTATTTCTTCAAACTTTTCGAACGGTTAGTCCAAATTGCACTCTTTAACAAGTAAATATAAAGTTCAATTTGGGGTATTTTTCCGTTTTTTCGAAAATTACACAAATGTAAGTTCTTTTAAACATCTCTCTTACCTTTACTATGCACATTACCAGCAATTTGTAAACACTATTGTATTTTTGAGTGTAAGTGGTTGAAATTACTTTAAATGAAGTTTTTTGAAAACTCAAAAATTTTCTGTGACAAGAATTTCGCACTGCCAGTAGAGCTTAAACGCCATTTTATTTAAAACGGCTCCAAATTTTTGAAAGAAATTTGCTATTTAGAACGAGGTTTTTGTGTTATTTCATATTTTAAAATTAATATTTCCGTTCTACTATTAGGAAACCGAAAACTTAAGAAATGTCAAAAAACGTACTTTGGGCGGCGACAGATGGTATGTGGTAAGAATATGTGGCAATCCAAATAGCCAGCCCAGATCGTAGCTAATCCAGAGAAATAAGGGAAAGTCCGTGTCATTCTGTAGCACCGCTATATATGTTTAGGGTGTCCTGGGCGGAAACGTCGAAACTTAGAAAATAAACTCTTAAGACAATTCTAAGCGTATTTTGTCTAATAAACTACGTGGGTATTCCGAATGGTTGGGCCGCAATAAGCCCTCAAATGTTGGTTTGAAAAAATGATTTCTAGGCAAAAATTTGCATTATGTAAGCATAGAAACACTCCAAAAACATGTAAATCGTGTATTATTTACAAAAGAAATGAATATATTTGCTCAGACACAAAAATTAAACGAGAAATAAAAAGGCAGTCGAATTGTGTAAATTGGGTGCATTTTTATTTCTCGCTTCTTTTCTTTTGCTCTCATTTCTTTTGTAAATAATAAACAACTTACATGTTTCTGGAGTGTTTATATGCTTCTGTAATGGAAATTTGTGCCTACAAATCAATTTTTCAAACCAACTTTGGAGTGCTTTTTTGCGGCTCAACCATTCGGAATATCCACGTTGATTATAAGGAAGGTAATAGAACTTAGAACTAACAAATACACTTTTTATTTTACTTTCACAAGTTTGATAGCTGATTATGGTATCAAAAATTGGAAGCTTGCTTTGATATAATGAAGGCAAGCTTGAGTGAACATTTTCTTGCTTTTCTATGTAATGGACTGCAACTACTGAACAGTTAAATATATTCAGTTTGAATTGGTTGAATTGGAATTTTTCAAGTTATAGGTAAAGTGTTTGTAGGTCAGAAATTGCAATATTATTATATTATACAACTGTTCCAACAATGCGTAAAAGTATGTGGTGAGGTAGCATCACAGGTTCTTTCTCTTTGTTGGTTTGTGTTATTTTTCGTAGTGTTTTCTGGTGGTGTGTTTGTTTGTGTGAGTGTGTTCGTTTTGTATGTCTGTTCATTTACTGAAACGTATGGTTTAGTCTCATTATATCCGTACCTTGAAGTGCTTTGAATCAGTGCCTTGAATGTAAAAGCTATTACCATTGGAAATATCACAAACACCTAAAATTTGTGTAGCGTTTCTAGAATTCATTATCTCTGAATTGTCCACGAATGCACGGCTCGATAACTAGATTGTCCCCTTTCGCCTGTTGGGCGATGGATCAATCTGGGAAACGTTGACCCCTCCATTGTCCTGCCTTGAGTGCGATTAATGCCCAGTGGAGCCACAGAACCATTGGATTCCACTAAAGCGGCTGCCTTTTCTCGTTTGGTCCGTGGAAGCCTTTGAAAAGAGTAATCCCCGTAATGAAAAAAACAACAACAAAAAACAATTCGTCATTCGCGGTATTGATAAAGATCTGCACCAATATTAGCGAGCACGGTGAATATGAGGGAGATCGACTAGAGGGAAAATATATTTTTCTTGCCGTATAAGGTGGAGTGTATTGCGTTATCAGCTTAATTTTACAGACTTATACGACTAGTTTGCAAACAAAGAATAGTGTTTAAGTAAATAGGCCTACAATAAACAACGTACTCGAGCAATCTGAATAATTGAACATTTCGGTGAGCTAATTGAATTCCATGTTTTGTTTTTCCTTCGAAAAAAAATTTTCGTTTTATTTCTCTTTTTTAATATTATTACAAAGTATCGTGCAGAAAAGTAACATTAAAAAAATTGACTTCATACACAAGTATCTACATTGTACAATTTTAAATGAATCTTATTTCTCTAGTTACAATTATTAATTATTTTACAATTAATTGTTTTATTATGAGAGCTTGTTAGGTGTCTCAGAGTATGTGTAACACTTTTCACTTTTAGAAAGTAAAATATTTTACATTATTCTTACATATTCTACTCGGAAACAACAGACCAATAATTATTTGTATTTTTTCGTGATAAATAGGGTTGATGATTTTCAATTATGATATGGTAACTATGATTGTCAATTACCTCGGTCACAAAGATATATTAACTTATTTTAAATGTAATACATTCTGAAACTTCTGGATGCAGCCGATATAAATTCAGGTATAAATACGCTGTTGTGCAGGAAGAATGCTTGTGCAAAGAATTCACTGCATTCTTTTCCACTGTATGTTGGAATCTCTCCCAGAATTTCTCAGACCTTCTTTGAATACAAGTTTTGGAATGTAATATAAAACCTCCAAAAGCACGCTTAATCTACCGAAGTAGCCTAAGTCTCAAAATTTCACTGAATTATAAGGCAAAGTCAAACGTAAACCACACAAATAAGTGTGTAAGAATTTACTCCTTTAACGTAATGAACAATATATGAATACTAATATTAAGGAAAGACATGTTCTTTTAAATTACCTTCCGATATATAATAAATGATTATTGTGTAAATTAGCGCCAACAGATAATATTTTACCTAGAGGAAGATTTCAAGACTATTCTAGTGTCATCGAGTTTTCAAGAGAAAGTCATTGAAGACCGATCGAGAGCTATAAGAGCTTGTCCCGGCTGGAGTAGTGCCCGGCTGGTGGGAGATACCTGGTTTGGGAAAACCCCACTAGCCAAGAGCCAGTTCACTTTGACCCGTCGCGGAGTACACATCGCGCTCAGCTCTGTTCCTAACAGTGAAGTGTCTGCCGTAAAGGCTTGTTTAAGCTAAGTGCAAAGTGCATAACGTACTTTTAGCAACTGGAGTGAAAATGCATCACTAAGTTCATTGACCATTGAAAGTGAACCAGTACCCAGAAGCCCTGGTCTAGAGCAAAGCCTAGCCGGGGCCATAGCCGCTGTGTACAATACAGAATGCGCCATGGGCACCACATTCATCTCGACACCGCCATCACTTGATGAACATCAAAGCGGTGATGCTCAATAAGGCGACATTGGTCTTAAGTTTGCTACTCTCAACCAACATTCGCCGCAGGCGGGAGTCCAGGAAACTTCAATTCCAGAAATTCAGGAGCTAATGACAAGCGACGCTATTGAGGTCCAGCATTCAGCAAACTGCCAACAATGCAGCCCAAGGCGTAACAAAACAGTGAGTGAAAACAAATAAACCGCGGACAGATAGCAATAGGAGATCATTCAATAACTCTGGTGAAATTTAACATCCCCCTAAAAAGCAGTCAACACATCTAATAGTGTATATTCAGTGCCAGTAAGCAATACATATGCTCCCTTCGGAAAACAAAAAAGACCCTGATTCCGGGTTTAAGTATATAAACGTTACCTCAAGCCAAGACGAAAGTGAATAACATAACAAACTTATCGGAGTTTAATGAGAGATCAAAAACAATATTTCTATCAATTCACCTTGAAAATAATAAATAATAGAATAAAGCTAATGTTCAAAACAATAAGTGACCTCAGAAAAACAAATATCTGTTAAATACTAAAAGAATTTTTCACGTCTATAAAGGCCCCGCTAATAGAAAATTCTCCATAGAATTTAAAAATGGACATCAATCATTATCACTACAGGAAATCTCCTAGGACGTCAAAGAAAAGTGCCCTTCGATAATCAGTTTTACTAGACAGCACAAAGTCAACATTCGTATCCCACCGGTAGCTGTCAAGTTTAACGGCCAGCAGAACATAGACATTATATTACAAATAAAGGAAATTGGCAATTTAAAAGTAAAAGCTGAAAAAAACTCAGAACCAAAGGTACAATACAATGCTTAAGGTGTTTAGACTTTGCTCATACCCACGATAACTATAATCATACCTTAGCCTGTATCTACTGCTCAAAATATCATTATTCAGTAAATTGTCCCAATAAATTCTCATCCCTTTTTGTAAGAACTGCAACAGACCACATCGTTCCTTCTGATGATAACGCCCGTTCCACAAAAAACCAACTGAACCCCACCCCCTAACAGAACTCATAGCGGAGACCTGCGCTCAGTAATAAGCTCTTCTCACAGATAGCACGTACAACCCACATCTAAAAATTCACAACCTACCAACTCCAGAACCAGATCCAACTATAACACTTCATCTCGCTTACCTCTTCACAGTTTCACATACCTCTCACTTAGAAACAGCATCCCTAATTTTACTTTCGTCCCAATAACAACCTCTAATCCGAACCCACTTTATCAAACCAACCAGCGCCAAACAACTTAAACTCCAGTAATAATAGTAATAATAATAATAATAAAAACAACAACAACAACAACTTCACCTAGGCAGTACACGACCTTGCAGTTAGCGGTGGAGCTTGAGTACCCCCATGAGCCTGAGAGCTATGTCAGTGGAAGACTAGATACCGGTAGGGCCTCCCTTGCTAAATAGGTTGAAGGTGAGGGGTCAGACGAAGAAATATTCCATTTTGAGGAGAGTGGGAAGTAAGTAGAGAGGGAAGGGTTATGAACCTTTGGACTTCCTGCTGTCGGTCCATGGAGGGTACAGGAGAGAAACTGGGTTGGCACACCAGACCACTGATTAGAGTGGAGGCCCGAACCTTGCATTAGCCAGCGAAGGAGGCTGCCTTCAGCAGTCAGTGAAAATCCCGTAGGGTTTAGTAATGCCGACTGCCGATCGGAGGGAGCCCTTGCTGGGCCCTGCGGGGGGATGCCCCGAGGCCACTGTGGGTCGCAGTAACGGATGGCAGGAAACAACCCAAGGGTTAAGGGTGATCTGTGAACTTGAACTTGCGTCCTGCGAATATTCACTTAAAACCAATGAGCAAAATGGGTAGAACAAGAAATGCAATAAATCTTAACGTGCCTTGTTCTACCAATGTCCCATACCTGCTCAGAAACCGTGCTAATGTCACCATGTCGACTTATGGCTATCCCACGGATGTTAGTTCCAGGGACCCATAGATGGCAGTAGCCCGAAGCCATCGTCAGAGATGGACAAGGGATGAATTGAAGAAGGTGATGTGATGCTTTTACTACGCAAAAGCGAAAAATCGGGGCTCACAACCCGCATTTTGCGCAAAGTTTTGTAGAGGCACTGACAGTCACCGGATCTGCTTCTCAGGTAGCTGGTTGCAACCTGGAGTAGATTTTATATTCAGCCGACTCATAACATCTTTAGTCGTGATGTAGTGGAATAATAATAATAATAATAATAATAATAATAATAATAATAATAATAATAATAATAATGGATTTTGAAGACCTTGGAGATCTATCTATTTCATCCTAGACTTATTGAGTTTTGCAAGGCTAGTATGAAGTCGTGGAGCACCAGGTTACTAATACACAGCGGAAAGGAAGCTGTAGAAACCAGAAGTATTCAGATTAACAGGGGTATTTTTCAAGGAGCTTCACTATCCCCTCTGCTGTTTTGATCCCACTATCTAGACAGTTGTCGCAAGCTGACTTTGGTTACAGCTGCATGGTGATATAATACCAGTATCACATTTGTTTTCCATGCATGATTTTAAAGTGTTTGCTAAGAATGAAGCGATTCTCTCCCAAATGCTGTCTGTCGCGAATGACTTTAGCAATGATATCTGCATGAAGTTTGGTCTTGAGAAATGTGCAAAAATCAACTTAAAGAGAGGCAAACTGACAACGTTCGAGACCATTGAAGTTGATAAGCACACTGTGATTCAAGATCTTGATCCAGATAAAACTTACAAATATCTGGGAACTGAAGCATGTGAGACTATCTCGAACGACACAATGAAAGAGATAATTTGCAAGGAGTATTACAGAAGAGTGAGACTTGGCCTACAGTCTGCTCTGAACACCAGGAATAAAATATCTGCAATTGGTAATATTGCGGTGCCTGTAGTCGAGTACAGTTCCGGACTAAAGGACTAGACTGAGCAAGAAATTAAATTGAATGAATGCCTTATTTTACATGGTGAGACTCAGGCAATGAGGCCTGCTTTTCCTTCGGACCACGCAAATTTCGCTACGCTCCTGTCACCAACTAGCGGAGAAATAACGTATTCCTTGGGCGACGAAAGAGGCGATTTTGAATTTAGCTCAGAGGCATCATTTAGGCTTGAGGATCTTTTACATGCAGTAAATATACTAACATGGGACAGCCTGCTTTACTTCCCCTCCGAAGGAAGGCGTACGGGTAAAAGTCTATGGCTTCGATCGGGTTTGAACCCGCGAACTTGGGTATAACAGTCCAATACGCTAACCGTAACACCATCGTCGCCACCAAACACCATTGCCGCCACCATACACCATCGCCGCCACCTTACACCATCGCCGCCACCAATCGAAATTCGAATCACGGATCGAAAAACTAGAAATCTGCTAACAATGCATCATGTCGCCCATCCTCGACCTCCTGTACATAGACTTTTTGTGTCATATATATCCTCAATAGCCCTGGCGGCTTGGCGCATTGGTTAGCATGCTCGCTTTCCATGACGCGACTCCGAGTTCGATTTCCGGTCGCGGCAAAAGCATAGTGGGCGTTTTCCTTGCAAGGAACTCACTTCTTAGGTTCAGAAGACCAGATTACGGCGTGAGGATGTCACGAATCCCCTTAAACCATGCGTCATATCAAAGAGTGCAATTTGCACTAGCCGTTCGAAAACTTTGAAAAAACAATTTGAAGCCGTTTTTAAAAGTAAAAAAAAATATACTTGGATGGCGATAAATGGCAGCTGGCAAAAATATGTGGCAATTCCTAATAGCTACCCCAGCCCCAAGGAAATAGAAAACTAATAAGGGAAAGTCAATGCCATTCTGCAGCATTACTTTTTTCTGCCGAAAATTCGCCGTTTTTTCGCGCAGCGTTACATAACTTCCTATTCTAGGTATATTACTTCGTATATAACGTATGTATACGGGAAAGTAAAAACGACAGTAAGTCGTCGCCGGTTCTCGCTATCCAGCGGGGGAAGATCACCGGCACTCAACGAGCAAAACACTCACTACATTTACGGGACTAATGACCTTAGAAGTTGGCACACCTGGAATAATTAACAACCAATCAATCTTGAAGCAACAATGGGCGATTCATTTGCCACATATGCATTGCCAATATTTTCCTATCCATTCTAACCAAAAACGTCTCCTGTAGTACCAAAAACGCTTTCTGTATTCATAATTAAACTTGTTTATAGATTTGGGAAATGATCGCAGATTTTAACAAAACGTGCACAGAATACACTTCTCCCCATATGACGACACAAAGTTTTAACTATTAATGGAAAAATTTCAAACGCGTATTATCTTTGAATTTCTGAAAAAATACTACCGAAACTCTTAAACATGCACAGAAAAAGTACGCATTTTTAAAACTATTTGAATGATAAGTTTAAAATGATATTAAGTTAAAATTTGTAATAATTTTAAAATGAGCGTTTAATTAAAACGTTCGGAAACTCTGCAAAGCTTAAATAAAAACGTGCGTTAATATGGCATTCCTGCCTTTACTCATAACAAATCTTAGAACATTATGTACGAACACTAATTCTTTAAAGCAAATGTCAATGCTAATTCCAGAATTAAAACCGCGTTTCATACAGCTATAACATATCCCAGTGTTGAGAAGGAATTCTCAGAATACCTCACATCCCACTGCGATCTCTTGGCGAGGCATACTATTATTGCATTCCAATCTAATTTTTACTGAAGGCCAGCAAATGGAGAGCTGGAAATTGAAATTTGCAAAATTATTCTACGCTAACCGTAACACCATCATATTAGTTAAAAAATGCATGTGACCTTTTTTAAAGAACTGCGTTTTTAGAATAGATTTAATTTACCAATATAACTCTACCATAAAAATTGAACTTTTCTATGTTAGTTTTTTCTTGTTGTTCGCAATTTGCGAAAATGTCATTTTTTAAATAACTGATTTTGTTGAACATATTGCAATTAATAAAAAATATACAATTAAAATTGTACTTTTGCAATGTTAATTTTACTTCCTCCTATACGTACGTATATGCGGAATATACGTACAAGCGGAATACACTTAGTTATGTACAAGAGAAAGTTATGTGTTGCTGCGGAAAATTGCTTTCGAGATTTCAACGGAAATACACGTGTTGGGGTTCTCTGATATCCAAAAAGTTATTTTTAAAACTCTGCTGTTTATCCGTCTACCCTTCCGAGATTAATATTAGCGCCTAAACTATTCGTAGGATTTTTTTCCAAAATGAATATTCCCCGGTCTGATACATACAAAATGATCTGGTCCGATATAAAGCTCTGCGATTTTGAAAAATATTCTTTAAATTTTGAGAGTATTTCACATGAAGCACCTGGGTTATTTTCAAAAATTTCTTAAAAATTGCTTAAAGCAAAAATCACGAAATTTGTTTGAGTAGAAAGCTCGACTCTATTTTCAAAGCCAAATCGTGTTTAAATAGAAAGATTTTTAGACTCAGATTTAGACACATCAGAATTAATAGACATTAATTATGATGTATGCTGGGTCAAAACTCAATTAAAGGAACTCCATAAACACGATTTTTTATCGAAATTTCGAGATGGTACTGTTGCGGTGTTCAAATACTTTACCTCCGTATTTTATTGTATAGAAATTAAAAGAAAAAGAAAGTACAAGGTAGTGTGGCAATTAAAGAGGAGTAAGTTTACTGAGCGCCTGCTATAAAATGTATGCAAATGTCGTAGGATGAAACTTATGACAAAATATAGAAAACAAAATTGTTGACGCTCGACATGGATGTGTGAAAGGGAAATCGTGTAGTGATTACATATTCAAAATTATCCACTTTACAGAGAAGCGAAAGAAACAAAATATACCCTCTTAATATTTGTTTGTTGATTAGAAGAAGGCATTTGATCAAGCTAGATGAGCATTAATGTGGACAGGAGATACTTTATCACATTATTTTCATCTTTTGTAATTTCGAAAATTCAGAGAGTTCAACGAAAATTAATCTTGCGCCGTTTCTTAACCGTCCTTTGTTCTATCCGTGAAAAATTTAAAAGACAATTTGACACACGCCGAAGCGACGATGCGACGCACGCACTTACCGACGTTCTCGCCTATGTACTTACAGACGCACTTACCGATGCCCTTGCCGGCGCCCTCGCCCACGCACCTACCGACGCACTTACTGACGTCCCTATCCAGACACTTACTGATGCACTTACTGACACACCAACGCACACCTTCCGATACCTTCGCCCAATGCACTTACCGACGCACTTACGGACACGCTCAGAAACATACTTATGATGAACATCTAATGGACTTACTACCGATGGAAGAACAAACCGAAGGTCGGACGGGCCAACCATCGTACAGGCGGGCGGACGGACGGAGACACCGAGTCTGACGAAGGACGGACGAACGAACGGACCGTTGTACGGCCGTGCGACGGAAGTTTGGGCCGGCGAACGGACCGAAAGACAGACCAACCAACCGCCCGAACAGCCGGGCAGACACACGGACGGACCGACAAACACCCATATCGACCAACAAACACCCCGACTTGGAAGTGGATGGAAATTGGCACGTATCGCGCAATGAGAGTAATTCACATTAGACTACGGTTATTTCTCCTGTTATGAGTACGGATATGAGGAAGTGTAAATAAAAGAAAAGCACAGGGAATGTTTTAGGTGCATCCGTAAATCATTGACAGTAAGTACTGTTTTGCTTTGTGGGCATCACTAACGCAACCCTTCCGTTACCGGGTCGTTTCTCATTTCTTTGAGGCCTAATGCATTTTCACTCACTTAAGTATTGTCGCTAATTTATTTGTTTTACTTTCTTACTTATACTTCCTGTAAAATGTTTCCTCGCCTTCTATTTTAAGCTTGAAGTTCAAATGTTTCTTGTTTTGTGTAAAGTTTACTTTTCATTTTGAAGTTTACCCTGGCAATGAATAATAATGAGCTTAAATATAAAGTATTTAATCACTCTTTTCTGCTTTCTCTTTCGTTTATAGTTTTAAATAACATTAAATCAATTGTTAAAAAATGATAATTTTTCATTCATTAATCAAAATAGTTTCTCAATAATTACACATCTTACAAATTACACAAATTTTTCCGGATCTTTTCGTATGACGGCCGCAGCCGTTATCATGCTGGAGTTTTAAGTAATTCGTCGATTCTGTTTGCCCTCACCGTGTTCCAATTTGCCTCTTCATTTTCACGAGGGAAAGTTTGCTCTCGTGAATTAAACGTCAGCAGTGCTGCATCCCTATCTCGAAGCATATCTGTCCCTACAGACCGGGTGCCGCCAGAATGCCACATCAGGAGAACGTTTATCCGCGCCCACAGCAATCGAAGAAAGTGATATTTACGACAGTTTCATAAGTTTACTGTGGGAATGAAAACAGATGCGAACAGTCCGCACTTTGATGTATCGCCAGGCATACAGTTACCAGGGCTGCTCATTCAGCTTCCCCTGACACAGCGATTATCCGCAGCCGCCTACATTTCTTGGGTCAGCCACACAGGATGGTGCGCTCGGTTTTATTGATTGAATTTTATTTACTGAGTAGTTGACGCACCGAAACACTACTAATATCATTATTCCTATAAATGCAATGCTCGTTTTTGTCGTGGGAGATGATGTGATCTTCGTCCTCAGGATGGTGAGATCCTTCGGCAATCTGCATTTCAGCTTGCGAGATTTTCCTCTACCAGACGTCTCCCATCAGCGGCGCTTCGCTCCAGCCGCTAAAAGTTCTAAGCAACCGACTGGTCTCCCGTCATGTGTGGTAGTGTAGTGTATATGAAAGTGTAATTGCGTATAAATGAGGGGTGAAGACAGGACAAGGAAGAGGAATAAAAAAATCGCGCGCGGCCTGTGGCCTGTTCATTAGGGTATTGTTGCAGCATTTTCCTGGTGTTGATCGAAGAAACCATAGAAAACTTTGCAAAGCCTCAATTATATCTTGACTACACGAAAGCTTATAAATAGGTTTATCTCACATACTCTACATCTTCTACGATATATTTTGTTTCTAAGGCACCGAAAAACATTCCGAAGAAAACGAGAGGTGACTGTGTTTATTGACGAAAGTCGGTTTCAAAAATACAAACATTGCAGTTGGACAGAGAGTAAAATTAGCGGAAGTCACCTCTGTGATTCCATAATGAATAAGAGACGAGAATATAAACTCGTTCTTATCGCTCTGCAGTTTTTGAATACATAATTTCACGACTACTTCGGAAATTGTCGATGAATCGCTGAGTCACAAAGCGACAAGAAGATTTATCCAAGTATTTCCAAAGCACGAGTATAATTAAATATGACTATTTCATAAAGGAAATATGAATATAATAACCCGGTTAAATAGTACATAACAAACAAGTTAATCTGATATAAATACACATTTTAGTACAATCAATTACTACAAGCATCTATTTTTCATCACTACAAACATGGTAGTCTGAAACAATTAAAAGAGTGCGAAAATTATCATCTCCTAGATGATAATTAAAAACTGATAATTTTGCACGAGTAAGTGTTTGATTGAATGATTTGTTGCAATTCTTGCTCATTTAGCCGAAATTTCGTGAGTGGCACTGACACCAAACGACATTCACAGCGCTCATGCTCCGCCGACGGCTTCTGAAAGCAAAGTGCTATCGAATTGGGTGCTTTGTAATTTTGAAAGACGAATGATAATTTTTTACGAGGGTTGGGGCTTAAGTGATGGCAGCTATTTTTTTTGTAGATAAGTGAACGGATCACAAACGTATGAGTATATGTGTCATGTGGAAGTTATGCAGACATACTGTGTATGCAGAACAAAAGATGGTTATGTGATAGCTGGTAGTAGCGCAGCGAGGGCTGTGAAATCAGTCAGTTGGTGAGTGTCGTGCGAGATGGAAGTAACCCGTGTTGAGCAGCGCGCTTACATCAAAATAGACTTTCTCCGAGGGAGAAATGCGATGGAAAATCACAGTAATTAGTGGAAGTCCTTAGGAATAATGGCCTATCTACTATACAGTGGCACGATGAGTAACTAAGTTTCAGCAAGGACGTTTATCAACCAGTGATGAGCAACGTTCGGGACGACCTGTCAAGGTGCGGACCGACGTGGCACGTGCCGTCATCGAGCGGCTCCTGGATGAAGACAGACGATGGACGCTACTGGAGTTACAGAGGGCAAGTGGCATCGAGAAACGCCCCGTCCACAGGATGTTGCATAATGAGCTGCACCTACGCAAAATCGCATCGCGGTGGGTACCGCATGCACTGACGGAAGTTCAAAGGTGGTTGAGCTATGCAATATGCTCTAACCACCTTGCACGCTGGAAATAGGACGGCGATCAATTCTTGTCAGGAATAACCGCTATCAATGAATTTTGGGCCAGGCCATACTAACCAGAAATGAAACGTCAGTCCGCGGATTTGCGACATGCTGGATAACCAAGGAGGCAGAAGTTCCGTCAGAATCTTTCCCCGGTTAAATTGATGGTGATCGTCACGTATGACAGGGGTGTCATTGTTTGCCACTTTGTTCTTCATGGCAGAACAGTGACCGCACAATACTACAGGGACTTCCTGGCACGACAAATACGATGTGAACGTTCGGGAGAAACGTCCGGATCTTGTGGACAGTGCAATAATCCTGCACGACAATAGAAAACCACATAAAGCAGAGTGTGTAGGGTAGCTACTTCGACGTTGGGGATTGGAAGAATGGAGCACCCACCGTACTTTCCCGACATTTCGCCCTATGACTCTGATCTCATTTTCAATATGAAGGAACCACTACGTGGTATGCGGTTTGCAACACGAGAGGACATTGCTAATGCTGTGCGCCAACAAGTGACCCGATTCACACATGGTGCGCCAAATGCTGAAGGCTGATGGTATTCAGCGCCTCCCACATCGTTGGCAGCGTGCGGAGACAGTAGCACGGGACTACTTTGAGGGTATTTAGGCCCAGGTTCGTCATGTCAACTTTATTTGTTCTATGTCGTCATTCTTTTGCACCGTGAAGGTCGTATTGCTCTGTATACTACCGTAATAAATTGGTTACGATATTTCAGTGCTATTCACTCTCCACATATGTAGTTAACACAGCCTTTCGTCTGTATGTGTCACATATTCTAACCGGACTCGTATCTTCAAGAAAAAAACATAATTGCCATGACTTTTGCCTCAACCCTAGTATAATTAGGTAGTTGAAAAGAATTTTAATGAAGTTCTAACAAAAGTTTTTAACATTTAATTTAATAGATTTGTTTATAAAAAACGCGATGGAAACAAGTTAAACTTTGTTGGCGGACCCGTCGTAATGTATCTTTAGAATATAGTTTTATCTTTAACGGAGGAATTCATTCCCTTTTAATGAACTCTTTTCCAACTGGAATATTTTTTTTGGAGTGCCTGCTTGGAAGCTTTGTAACATCAATATATATTCCTGCGAAAATGGTCTTTGGCATCAGATACATGTGCCACGTCAAAATAAGTACGCAAATGCATGAACTGATACCTTTGGCATTACAGGGGTGGATTAGCATGATTAACACGATGGACACGATGAGTGCCGTGGTCACATTCAATTGCGTCTGTTTCCTCTAAAAGTTATAATAAAAATGGATTTTCCGAACTCCATAGCTTCTCTCTAGGGAGCTTCTCAGAAATGTATCAGGTTAAATATCGCGAGCTACAAACGACGGTATCGGAACACACGACAGTTAATTATCGCGAGCTATATTCAGATACCCACAGTTGCCAGAAAACCGTTGTTTCTGTCGCTACTTTCCCGGCATAGTATGGCACAGACTTTCCCGTATTAATTTTCTATTTCCTAGGGTTGGGATAGCTACGCAAAATTGCCACATATCTGCTATCTATTGTTCAATTTTCCAATTTTTTTCTTTAAGTGTATCGAAAGAATAAAGTAAAACATACTTATTAAGATGGCATAGGTCCAAATTTCATGGTTAAGTTTGAATTTTCGAGAATTGCAAAAATTTGAATTTTATTCGGCCTGTTCCTACAACTACAAACTCGAAGATCGAGATTTTTCCTTCAAATAAAATTTGTTCTCCTTACTGGGTTTTTTCATTAAGGTCATACATATTTTTCGAAAATTGTAGTAATTTTTGCGCAATATAGCGTGAAATATGTGTAATTTTAAAAAATTACAAAAAGAAGATATTCTTAAAAACTGCTCAGACTTTTTTCTTTAAATTATATTGATTAAAATTACTGTCTTTACAGATAAAGGTTTACAGTTCTCATGTTCACTTATGACCCGTTTTTATAATTTATAGAGAGTAAACATTCAATTTTTCATTAAAAATATTTATTACATTACATTCAGTAGAAATAGTTACATCACATTGAGGTTGTATCACAACGCGTTTCGGACATCTTGTTGTCCTTCATCAGGTGAGTGACATGCAGAACACTACAATAAAAAAATCAACAAGATATATTGGAAAACTACTATACAAGCATACGATTCTAATTATTACTAAATCTCGTCATGATCAACAATTTAATTAAAAGGTTATGATTACTCATTTACAGGTCCTATTATTTAAAACATAAAATGTATACAAAATTATATCTTGAATATAATATCAAATTATTAGAATTTAATTTCTATATAAAATGCAATATGTAAACATTTTGATATAGTTTGACAAGTACGAAAGATATGAACCAAAGAAAAAGTTCATTATAACTCACCTACAATTATCCAACATTCTTCAAACCAATGTACAATTCTGGCTTAAGTCGAAATATAACTTAACTATTCAGATTGCACCATAATATAACATTTTTAATTGGATAGGTCGTAGAGACCAGGTGTGCCAATGGAAGACATTATGTTGACTTTGATCTAGTACATCGCACTCCGAAATTTTCTCGAGAAATGAGGGTTGGCCGTCAGATTCCAAACTACGCTGGAAAGGGAATATCTTTAAGAGAGGGGGAACGTGGCTGCAGGAACGGGCGGGAGGTTACAGGAAAGGTACCAAGTGAATGAACGATGGGGGAGGTTGAGTGGAGGGGAAGGGGGAGTCTGATAAACACGACAAACAGATAAACAAGAAAGCATGGAAAGCCTATTGTAATTACACGAGATTGTTATTTAAGGTCAAGAGTAGTATCATACAAACGCGTGAATAGATTAGATTCAATTTGATAATTAAATGTTTGATTGGATTTTATATATAATGATTCTAATGCTTTTTTTACTTTCCCGTATACGTACGTATACACGGAGTGATATACGTAGTATAGGGAAAGTTATGTAATGCTGCGCGAAAAAATGGCCAATCTTCGGCAGAAAAAAATTAATTGCCGGGCCGTGAAAACGAATAAGTGGATAAAACCAGTTGCTAAATTAAGAAAAAAAATCCTCTATCTCGTGGTGTGGTCAAAATCCATGATTTGTTGCTTCTTTATACTTAAAAATCGATTGACGGCATTCCGTCCGTCTGTCCGTCTGTGGTCAACGCTAGCGCCTAAACCGTTCGGTCGATTTTCTTCATAATTGATATTCCCCAGTCGATCTAATTCTAGTCGAAGCTTTGTGATTTTGAAAAAGATTCTTTAAAATTTGGGGGTACTTTATATGAAGCCCCCCGGGGATTTTCAACATTTTCTCAAAAACGGCTCCAAATTTTTTCTTTAAATTTCTTGTATGAATAGAGGAAAATACACTTTTTAACATGGCATAGGTCCGATTTTCACATACAGCTCTGAATTTTCGAAAATTGTGAAAGTTTGAATTTTTTTCGGCGTCTTTCTCCAAGCTACAAAATTGAAGATAGAGATTTTTTCTTCAAATAAAATTTGTTCTGCATATTGAGTTCTTTAATAAAGGTCATGTAAATGTTTTTCACAATTTTGGTAGTTTTCGTGCAATATTGCGTGCAATATGTGCAATTTTAAAAAATTACAAAAACAAAATTTTCTCAAAAACGGCTCCAAATTTTTTCTTTAAACTTTTGGTAGGGATAGTGGTAAATGTACTCTATCAATAATCATAAAAGCCATATTGGTCTATCGGTTGGTTTTTTCAAAAATTACAAAATGTAAATTTTTTTACTTGTCTCTCACGTCGTTAATATGTACATTATCGGCGATTTTTTCACATTATTATATTTACGAGTATATATGCTTTAAATAATGTAAGTAAAGTTTCTCGAAAACACTACCGTTTTCTGTGAAAAGTAGCTCAAATTTCGGCATTTTCAGAAATGCTCAAACGTCATTTTCTCGTATATGGCTGCAATTTATTTCTTGAAACTTTTGTAACGGATAGTGATAATTACACTCATTAGTATAGCGTGAAGTTTATTTTGAGTTTTTTTTCCAAAAATTATATAAATGTAAATTTTTTGAAAGATCTCTCACATCTTTAATATGCACATTATCCGCAATTCGTAAAGATGATTATATTTGTGAGTGTAAGTGCTTCAAATAACTTCAAATAAAGTATTTTGAAAACTCAAAAATTTTCTGTGAAAATGAGCTTCAAATTTCGCATTTTTAGTAGTGCTAAAACGCCATTTTCTCTTAAACGGCACATAATTTTTAAAAGAAAATTGGCATTTACGACTAGGTTTTTGTGTTCTTTAATATTCTAAAATTAATGTTTCTGTTCTACCAATAGGAAACCGAAAAATTAAGAAAATGACAAAAAATGTACTTTTGGCGATGATAGATTGTAGCTGGCAAGAAAGAGTATGTGGCAATTCCGAATAGCTAGCGAAGACCCAGGAAAATAGAAAACTAATACGGGAAAGTCTGTGCCATTCTGTAGCACCACTAGTTCTTTAAACTTTTGATAGGGATAGCATCTAATGTACTCTATGAGATGATATAAACTTCACGTTGCTCTATTGTTTTGTTTTTTAAAAAATTACAAAAATGTAATTATTTTTGACTAGTCTCTCACGTCGTTAATATTTACATTAGCGGCCATTTGTTGACATTATATATTTACGAGTATATGTGCTTTAAATAATTTTATACAAATTTTCTCGAGAACTTAACCGTTTTCTGTGCAAACTAGCTCAAAATTCCGCATTTTCAGAAACGCTCAAACACTATTTTCTCAAAAATGACTCCATTTTTTTTCTTCAAACTTTTCGAATGGTCAGTGAAAATTGCACACTTTAATATGACCGTAAAGTTCAATTTGGCGTATTTTTTCATTTTTTCAAAAATTACACAAATGTATTTTTTTAAGATCTCTCTTACCTTTAATATGCACATTACCAGCAATTTGTAAATACTATTGTATATCTGAGTGTAAGGGCTTCAAATTACTTCAATTAAATTTTTTCGAAAACTCAAAAATTTTCTGTTAAAAAGAGCTTCAAATTTCGCATTTTTAGTAGCGCTTAAACGCCATTTTCATAAAAACTGGCTCCAAATTTTTCAAAAATATTGGCATTTAAGGACGAGCTTTTACTGTTCTTTAATATTTTAAAATTGAAATTTCCGTTCTGCCATTAGGAAACCGAAAAGTAAAGAAATGCCAAAATATGTAGTTTGGGCGGCGATAGATGGCAGCTGGCTCGACTGTGTGGCAATTCCAAATAGCTAGCCCAGACCCAAAGAAATAGTGAACTAATACGGGAAAGTCTGTGCCGTTCTGTAGTACCACTAGAATCGAATGTTTTGAAGTTTTGCTTGTCAGACAAGTCATCAATCCACATTTTGCAAGATATGACAGATTCCATTCGACGCAGCCATAATGAAAATGACTGGCAAGGTGGAACGTGGAAAAGTTTCTCTTTACAGAATAATTTGGAGGCCGCTAGAGGCCGAGAAGGCTCTTCTTTGTACCACTACCTTCGCTAACGTTTGTATAACAGGAGGCCTTGGTGTGAAATATTGGGGCATTGTTGTTTCATTGGAATTCCAATTGTTTAACTGGTACATCGTGGTTATTATTACTGAATTTAAAATATTTAAAAGCAATGCTGACATCCACAGGAGTTGTTGAAAACTCCGAACGCTGTAGTATCTGATTTATTACCTTAATATCCTTAGGTATTTACAACTTCGGTTGAGAAATTCGTGTTGCTTAGAGAGTTGCTATGAGTTTAATATAATATACTAGCGAATCCGTGCGAGAACTTTTGCATGTTAAACCCCATCCTTTTCCCTATCATTCCTTTTCCTAATTAAGAGGGCAAGTTGTTAACAAAACGTGTTTGTTTAAAATTGTACTCGTATAAAGGTAATTTCCAAAATACTTACAGAATATAAAATAAAACAGAAAACTATGCAATTGATGTTTGCAACAAATTTTCAATATAGTTTAACTTTCTATTATAGACAGATTTTCTTTGAACAATTCACAGCACTTCCTTAAACACACATACACACACACACACACATACACACACACACACATATATATGTGTATATATATGTATATATATATATATATATATATATATATATATATATATATATATATATAAAATATGGAGTTGCTCAACAGCTGTCGCCGTTTCTCTGCTCTCAGTCTCCATGCCTCTCTCTTAGACCATAGATTATCTTCCATTTCTCTTGTCGTCATAGCCTCTCGCATTCCCTGCTGCCATGCAAGTCTGGGTCTTCCTCTTTTTTGCTTTCTGTCAGCACCCAATGCAGGACTCGTTTTGGCCATCTTGCATCTATCATTCGCATAACATGACCGTACCAAACGATTTGTTTTTTCTCTATTTTGTCGAGGATAGATTTCTTTATATCCATTTTCTTTCTTATGTCATCGTTTCTGATTCTGTCACGTCTTCTGTAATCGCAATTTCTACGCCAGTAGTCCATTTCAAGGCCCAACAGCTTCCCTCTTGTTATTTTATCAAACTCCTAAACTTCTGAACCATAAGTTCTCTAATCAAAAGAACCATAAGAACCACTCTTGACTAGTGTGGAGTAAAGACGTTTTAGTAGTGTTAGTAATGGTTTTGTTCCATAAGACAGAGCTTATACTTCGTGTCACATTTCTCCCCAAACTTATTCGTCTTTCAATTTCTTCTTGGCCATTTCCCTTTTTGTTAAAGAGTACACCCAAATATTTATATTTGTTTACTCCTTTCATTTTTACTCCATTTTCCAGAAGAAGATCTATCTCATTGTTCCCAACTGCCAGGTATTCAGATTTGTCCATGTTAATAGTAAGTCCTGCTTTTAAAAAGTGTTCATTGAGTTTCCGCGTCATGAAACTCAAATCGTCCGCATCTTCTGCAATTACTACCTGGTCATCGGCGAAATATAAAGTGTATAATTTATCATCTCCGATCGTCATTCCCATTATTCTGCATTGTTTCTCCCACTGCTGTAAAATTTGATGAAGATATATTTTAAACAGTGTTGGGGAAAGACAGCAACTCTGACGAAGACCTTTACTGACTGAGAATGGATCCGAGAACTTACTGTAGATCTTAATATGAGAGGTGTTGTTCTTATATAGATTCTGTGTGGCTCCAATTAAGTTCTCACTGATTTAGGTCCGTCCATTTATTCCCATACTCTAGCAACTGGTACATTGTCATACGCCTTCTGAAGATCAATGAAACCTAGATGAACTTCCCTACCTCTCCTTGTTCTCTTTTCTATAAGTTGTTTTAATGTAAATATATTGTCTACGACCGGTCTACCGGCAGTAAAACCACATTGTTCCTCTCCGATTTTTCCTTTTATCTTGTCAAAGAATACAAAAAACTTTAACAATTTCACAAAACTCTTGCAATGCTATGAAAAGACAAAATGAAAGGTACACACTGACTAAGCGATGCTACCTGACTAATATAGTAAGAAAAATTAAATAAATGTAAACATTGCAGAATGTATCGAAGGTTACGAGGCACACATACCTAGATTTTTTTAAACCTCATAGTACCACAGCTCCTCCTATTTACACAGCTGTCTAGTAGAGGGTCTCAATGCAGATAGGAAAAAATGCCTTTCGCCGATGGGAATGCTTCACGCCCAAGTCCAGCGCACTCCCCGTTCCGCCGTGGCCCAACTCCACCAGCATTCACTCCCGCCAAGCTCTGACACCGCCCCGAGTTTGACACCGGGCGGATCGCAGAGGGCGGTTAGCCGGCCAGCAGGAGGAGGGGCGGACGGAGGCGTGGGGAGATACGGGCGGCGACGGCGGTGGTGGTGGTGATGTCGACGTGACTTTATCGATGTCGGCGGAAGAAAGCGCCCCATGCGTAGAGGCGCGGGGATCAATGATTAATTAATGTCTTAATTAATTAATTAATTAATTAATTTTTTTTAAGTGGGACGCGCGAACTTTGGAGTTGGCGCCCCCATAACACGCTGGTGTAGCATGGAACTCTCATAATTTGGCGGGAGTACCACAAAGAGTGCCCAGGTGGGCCGAAGTCGCAGGAACTTGTCCGCGGCGACCAAAATGTGCTAACAATCTCTTCTATTTTATTTCGGATTATTTTGCTGTATAGTCTACCTATAGATCCAATAACTGCTATTCCTCTGTAGTTTGTAAAGTAGTTTTACTTAAAAAACATGTTAAGTAATAATATAGCCTTCCTGGACAGTTTTTCGCTTTTCTTATTAGTCACAAAATTTTCAGAAAAGGTTTTTACTCTTGGAAAAAGCAGGATCGGGCAAGTTCAACACTACTCTTTGCGATATTATTTATGTTACGGTGTGACGAACGTTTCTTTGAGACCTTTGGCCTCAAAATTCAAGGTTTTGAAGACCTAGAACACATCGTTTAGGAGTTGTTTAACAATATATATTTTACCAATGAAGACCTAGTAATATGGGTTGCATTTAACATGAATATTTTTATGCGTTTTTCTCAACGAATCCTTCATATTTTTAAAGTCAAACAGAAATTCGCAAGCTCTCCGTAAAATTCTCTTTCTTTAGGTACCTAATTTACAAAGATCTGTTGCGTGTGAAAGTCGCAAAACTCATCTTTACTACTGAAATAATATAGGAGACGATATGTATTAAGAATTGCGTACTAATTATGTGTGAATAGTTAGTTATAAGTTAATGGTAATGTAATATTTCTAATATTATGAGGCATCTCTGAGAACTATTAGTGGCCACAGAGTAAACAATGCACCCGCTATAGTCTGTGTGGACACATAATGTATGCATTAGAGGTACATAGATATAGTCTATGGTGGACACAAAGTGTGCCGATAATCGATACCAGCGCAACAAAAGAGCATCGCGTGTTAAAAATGAAGTGGACACTTTTGGACTTTTAGGGTTTGTGAGAAATTGTACAGAAACTGTGACTATTCAAGTAAATAGAGGCAATGTCGTGGAATATTATACATGTTGTTTGAACACGATCGGTTAGCGGGTTCGCTTAAAATCACAGAAAAACGAGTTCGGAAAGAGAACCATTCGTACTTTCCAAGAAGCATCAAACCGGAATTTATTAAAATTTAAGAAGAAACACTGAATTAAATAATGAGAGATAATGGGATTCATTGGAAGATAATTTCGGCCGAATTTAGAACTGGGTTTCTGAATTTTAGAACACTGGGGAATGTATTATTAAATAAATATTAAAACGTAAGAAGATGATGAAACAAACGAAGACATGTTGCATAACGTCAACATAGAAATCCACGATTTTCGGCTATAAATATTTAGAAAACGGCACTTTTAACAAGATAATCATGACATTGGATGCATGACGAAGCGAATGAACCCGAAACCCGTTCGAAACTCTTAAAAATGGATATTTTGAGAAAATTTTCTAGGACGACAATGAGAATAAGCGAAAGAAGGTGGTCGGCATTTTTTTTTGGAAAACAAAGGTGTTGTGTTAAATCGACGCAAGTTTTTGAGACAGTTGGGTTCTGAAAGCCGTGGAAAGCACATCGAATTCACGTCGGTCCGATTCAAAATTCATAATTATTTTGGGACTTGTAATTTTGTTGTGGTGATCGAGCATTCAGTTAAGAACTGTGAACGTGTAGTAAAACGGGACGTATTCGTATTGAAGACAGAAGAAGTTTATGTTATTTTGTTAGTGATTTTTCAATGGAACATTCTGGAAATTTATGGGATTTTCCACGGAAGGAGATTAATTGAAGAAGACGAGCCGCACGAGATTCAACAGACCCGACGGCAACGCACGCGAGGAGGCGCGTGTACATCGAGGGAAGTGGCAACGGCGCGGTTCTTCAACAACAAACGCAGGAAAGTGGCGCATCAGCAAACGTTCGCGACGTAATTCATGAATCCAAGCTGGTTTCGCGATTTTTAACAATAATGTGAACAGTAATGGAGATTACGGAACTGAATAGTCAAGAGTAACATTAATCCAGATAAGAACGATTTAACAAATACTAAGCAAGGATAATTAATTTCATTTTTTGTGTATTAGTATAGAATAAGTACGTACGTACGAGATTTTGCACAATATTAATAAAATTCAATTGCTACAAGGAATTCCTTTAATTAATTATCATTCATGATCAGCTGGTCAATGATAAATAAAGATTAGCATAAGAATTAATTGTGATTTATAAAACAGAGCGAATCGTAACAATCACGCCAAGAGCACCTATATTAAAATTTACATTGTTGCCGCAGTTAAAAGAAACGCTGATTAAAGTTTTGTTTTCATGTTTAAAAGGAAACACCGTGTTTGATTTCAGTAGCATATTTCCTGGAAACTGTTGTTGTTTTGAATGTTGTTTTCAGCCTGGTCCGTACGGAGGCACCCACCGCCCACGACCCATAAATTTTTTGCAATCACGGGATTTAGCAGAGTAATATTCGGTAGTAACGTCAGATAGATAGAGAATCCAGAGGGAGTCCCGTGGGTACTTTTGCATTGGCAGCCCCGTGTGGGGCACAAAAGGGGGAGTACTTTTTGCATTGGCGCCCATAACGTGGAGCGTGGAAGAAAACTTCGTTTAGGATAACAGCACTTAGCAGGAAATTGATTAGATTTTGTTGTCAAAGAAACTAGTAGTCATGGAAACGCGTAGCAAAAAGACGCTAGGTGTCAGGGAGGAGACGGAACCTGAAACAATTTTTGCTCGAGACGGGGACGAGGAGCAAGGGAATTCCGGTGGTAGTTGAGGTGGAAGGGGAAGACAATGTTGCGATTTTCTGCAACTGAAGAAGTAGGGGGGCACCAGATTACCATCGAAACTACGGTAGAGGTACCTAGGCAAATCGGAGCCGAGTTTGGCAATGATTTGGGAATTGTTGCAGAGCAGACTCGAACAGAATAGCGCGGTATTACAGAAATTAGAACAGAACAGCGTGGCCTTGCAAAATTTAAGACAAGACAGCGCGAATGGACAGAGCCAGTTAGCACAGAACATCGCGAACTTGCAAAACAAGATAGAGGGCGAGTTGCGTGACGCGGTGGCCAGCATGAGGGAAGGGGTCGAGGCATTTAAAGCCGAAACCCGGGAACAGTTTAAGAAAGCGGAGGGCGAGACACGGATATTGGAAGAAAAGATGGAAACTCGCTTCGCCATTCAAGACGTTGTAAATCAACAACTGGGCACTGACGTCGGGGAGATCAAGTCGTCAATTACAACATTATGCCAGGCCGCCGAACAGCAGCGCGAGCAGCTAAGTAGTGTTAATCGTGACCTTCAAGGCGTGAAGGAGGCATCGCTGCGGCAAGATGCGCGGATTGAAAAAATTGAGGGCTCCGTCAGTGGCATCGCCGCAGATATTAAATCGACGGTCAGGTCAGAAATCGACCAGTTGAGGGCACCCGAAACCGGGAAATATCAAGCAGTGGAAGATACATTGCTGAAGAAAATTGCGGAATTAGAAGGTCGCGTGCAGGCAGCGCAGCGAATGGGGGTGTCAGGTGTAGTGATGGGTCACCCAACGTTGCCAAATTACTTAAGATTTCATGGGGAGAGTAAAGAGCAGCCGTACTCTTTCTTGACTGCTCTCGAAAACTATTTCTTAGTAAACGGAATCCCCGAGGCGATGAAATTACGATTTGTCGAGGAAGCGCTCAGTTCAAAAGCGCAGTATTGGTGGCAGGCCCTCACGCCCACACCTCGATCTTATGGGGAGTGGAAGGCCAAATTCTTAGAGAGATACTGGAATCAGCATCACAGATTCGAGCTGAAATTCCGTCTCATGTCGGAACGGTATCGGAAGGGGGGCACTGAAAGCATGTGCGACTTCGTGACCAGGAAAGTCAGTGCTTTCAAGGTATGCAGCGAGGATTTCAACCCAGATGAAGTGATTCGCATTCTGATACGACAAATGCCAAACCATATCCGGAATTTATTGTGGAACAATATGCCGGAAACCATTGATGAACTGATCGAGCGTGTCAGTCGTTTCGACCAAATCAATGAAGGAAACGAGCAAGACGGTGGGGACCAGAAACCGCAAAACCAAGGGGCCAGCGGGTATAACAAATTCTCGGCGAAACCGAAGTCAGAGAATATCTGCGCAATGGTGTGCGCGCAGGTGACAAAGCCGGCAAGGTAGAGAGACCGCAGGCGGGCAACCTCAACAGCAGAAACCACCGCAAGGAAATGTACAACATTCGGCGACGGAACGGCCTCACCAGGAGGCGAAGATATCTTGTACTGGAGGAGAAAATGGAGCTTTTTCTCGATCACATGATCGACGTCAGGAAAACTAGCAACGTTTAAGTCTGGAAGAGGCGGCGGAGACTTAAACGGGGAACCGGAGGGACGAGTCACGGTGATTGCAACAGCAATCGTAATGGTGTCAGGTGAAGAACTGTTAAGAGAAGAAGAGAACAACGAGGGCGCAAAACCGAGTAAATGCTTGATGTTGAGAGGCACCTGCTACGGTCGGGAGGTAAAGGCTTTGATAGATACGGGAAGCAGCATTAGCGCGGTGTCAGAAGAGTTTTGTGAGAAGGTGCGAAGAGACGGGCAAGAATTGGTTGAGCTACCGACGAGGAAGTTGAGGGTCGTGATGGCGAACCAGAAAGCGGCGTGTACCACCGGAAGGCAGATATGGGTGGAATTCTGCGTGGGAGAAATGACCATCGAAGTGGCAGCAATAGTGGTCCGTGGACTTGTGCGCGAGCTGATCATCGGGATGGACCCATTGAGGGCCTACCAAGCCGTTGTAGACGTAGGTACTGGTATAGTGACGCTACGATCACAAGGTTCTATTGGGGGTGGCTCAGTGGTCGCTGAACATGACACTGCGACAATAGGCGGAGGCGAGGTGCTGTCGTGTATGGAAGAGGTTCTTCAAAAAGTGGACACGGCCGTGGAGGGTGTCGTCGCCCAAGATGACTGTCCGAGGAAGGTGCGACAACTGCTGTTGGAGAATGTTAAGATATTTCAAGACTCGCTGGAGCCGGTGAAGGGCTATCGATTCGCGCTAGAAATCAAGATGACACCCCATTTGCGACTAAGCAATACCCCGTACCGCAAGCATACAAGGCACAGGTGCGAGAAGCAATCAGAGAGATGGAAGAGAAAGGGGTGGTTAAAAGGTCAATAACCCCATACGTGAGCCCGCTCGTTGTAGTTATTAAGAAGACCGGAAAAATTCGTATCTGCCTGGATGCCAGGAAATTGAACGCCGTGACAATCCCCCGGTATGAGACGCCACCTACCATTAATGAAATGATAATCAAGTTGGGGGGTGCAACAGTATTCAGTGCGCTAGACTTTTCATCAGCTTACTGGCAAATAGAGGTAGAGCCCCGGTGCCAAAAGTACATCAGCTTCAAGTTTGAGGGAACGGTGTACTCTTTTGCACGGTTACCGTTTGGGCTCAAGAATTCGGGGGCGGCTTTGATCCGTTACTTGAATGACGTCATCCCCTCGGAGTTGAAGGATACATTGGTGATGTATGTAGACGATATTGTATTGTTCTCTCCCGACATTCCCACTCATCTCAGGGACTTGGAAAGACTTTTTAAGATTTTTGATGAGTATAATTTAAAACTGAATTTGGAAAAGTGTCAATTCTGCTGTCAAAAAGTGCAATTATGGGACATGAAATATCATGAAGGCCCAGGGGAATTTCTGTCGGGGGGGGCGTATCACGTGGGCGACTTAGTGTTATTGAAATCGCCGCACTCGTCGTCGTCCGAGCAGAAATTGTTTCGCAAATTCTTTCCGTTGTATGAGGGCCCGTATATGGTCACGAAAGTGCTTGATAACAACACGTTGTCGTTGGCGGATGGTGACCGAGTCTTAGGTAGTTACAACAGGGCAAATATAAAGCTGTATAGACAAATGACGTAAAGGAATGAAACGGGGAAAATAGCTTATCGAATAGAGATTCGAGAAGTGACAGGTGCAGGCAGAGTAACAGGTGTACTCTCAGAGTACACAAGAGGATAGGGAAACTGTAAGGTGCTATTGTTAGATAGAAATGGTGCTTGGCGGGATATGCTGCAATGTACATAGTAGTTGTAAGTTAATGGTAATATTATAAGCAAGAAAGCAAGATTGTGTTAGAGTAAGTTTTGTTGTTTTGCTTTGTTTGTTTTGTATGTGTTGTGTTGGGTCAGTGTCGTGGACGACCATTCAGTGTCGCGTGTGATAGGTGGTGCGTTGGACGCGCGCAAGTGCGACAAACAGCAAGTGCAGTGATTGCCAGTAGTCTGGGGGAACAGGTGTCGAGCGCGAACAATGGGGGAAGTGCAGCGCACCGGCTCGTGTACGAACTCAAGGCGTAGTTGCCGGTGGCGAGCAAGAATGCCCGTCAGGGAATCGAACTGGCAGTGTTGCGCCGGCTCATCGTGACGACGTCAGCGAGTGAGCGTCGCTTAGTCGGGGGGAGATGTAATATTTCTAATATTATGAGGCATCTCTGAGAACTATTAGTGGCCACAGAGTAAACAATGCACCCGCTATAGTCTGTGTGGACACATAATGTATGCATTAGAGGTACATAGATATAGTCTATGGTGGACACAAAGTGTGCCGATAATCGATACCAGCGCAACAAAAGAGCATCGCGTGTTAAAAATGAAGTGGACACTTTTGGACTTTTAGGGTTTGTGAGAAATTGTACAGAAACTGTGACTATTCAAGTAAATAGAGGCAATGTCGTGGAATATTATACATGTTGTTTGAACACGATCGGTTAGCGGGTTCGCTTAAAATCACAGAAAACGAGTTCGGAAAGAGAACCATTCGTACTTTCCAAGAAGCATCAAACCGGAATTTATTAAAATTTAAGAAGAAACACTGAATTAAATAATGAGAGATAATGGGATTCATTGGAAGATAATTTCGGCCGAATTTAGAACTGGGGTTTCTGAATTTTAGAACACTGGGGAATGTATTATTAAATAATATTAAAACGTAAGAAGATGATGAAACAAACGAAGACATGTGCATAACGTCAACATAGAAATCCACGATTTTCGGCTATAAATATTTAGAAAACGGCACTTTTAACAAGATAATCATGACATTGGAATGCATGACGAAGCGAATGAACCCGAAACCCGTTCGAAACTCTTAAAAATGGATATTTTGAGAAAATTTTCTAGGACGACAATGAGAATAAGCGAAAGAAGGTGGTCGGCATTTTTTTTTGGAAAACAAAGGTGTTGTGTTAAATCGACGCAAGTTTTTGAGACAGTTGGGTTCTGAAAGCCGTGGAAAGCACATCGAATTCACGTCGGTCCGATTCAAAATTCATAATTATTTTTGGGACTTGTAATTTTGTTGTGGTGATCGAGCATTCAGTTAAGAACTGTGAACGTGTAGTAAAACGGGACGTATTCGTATTGAAGACAGAAGAAGTTTATGTTATTTTGTTAGTGATTTTTCAATGGAACATTCTGGAAATTTATGGGATTTTCCACGGAAGGAGATTAATTGAAGAAGACGAGCCGCACGAGATTCAACAGACCCGACGGCAACGCACGCGAGGAGGCGCGTGTACATCGAGGGAAGGTGGCAACGGCGCGGTTCTTCAACAACAAACGCAGGAAAGTGGCGCATCAGCAAACGTTCGCGACGTAATTCATGAATCCAAGCTGGTTTCGCGATTTTTAACAATAATGTGAACAGTAATGGAGATTACGGAACTGAATAGTCAAGAGTAACATTAATCCAGATAAGAACGATTTAACAAATACTAAGCAAGGATAATTAATTTCATTTTTTGTGTATTAATATAGAATAAGTACGTACGTACGAGATTTTGCACAATATTAATAAAATTCAATTGCTACAAGGAATTCCTTTAATTAAATCATTTCA